>CM069857.1:14907970-15230470 GCA_036172795.1 Pelodytes ibericus
ATTAGAGTTTCATATGCTTATAAAAGAGAAAAATCTTTGTATTATTCGTATAACTTGCACAACTCCATGTTATATTACTAAATTGGAATATCATTTGTATTGTATAAGTTGTGTCTGATTTCCTCTGTGATGCAATAAAAACTTTAATTAAAAAAACAAACTGGCACAAAAGAAAATAATCATTGCCTTTGAAAACCTGTTCTCTGGAATCATACCAAGCCAAAGATTGTGTCATGAGAAGGAAGCGTCCCATTTAAAAGGCAGGTTTTCTTGATCTACGCTTTTGATTGCAATTCCGCTAGCACAAGGTCTATTTTAAAATAAAAGTGTATTCTCTACATTGTGGGGTGGGGTGGGTCTGATTAAAGGTCCAGTATTTAGGGAGTACCCAGTTGTATTTAAAAAAAAAAAATTAGAATCTACCGTATATACTCGAGTATAAGCCGACCCGAAGCACCTAATTTTACCACAAAGAACTGGGAAAAAATATTGACTTGAGTATAAGCCTAGTGTGGGAAATGAGGCAGCTACTGGTAAATATTGCCCCCAATATACCATTCAATATTCCAGGATATTGCCCCCAATATGCCATTTAATATTCCAGGATGTTGCCCCCAATATGTCATTTAATATGCCAGGATATTGCCCCCAATATGCCAGGATTTTGCCCCCAATATGCCATGTAATATGCCAGGATATTGCCCTTTATGATGCTCGTTATGCCACCCTCCTCCCCCCCTTCCCCAGACCCCAGTACTTAACTCTTTCCTGCTCCGTCTCCCGGTGCTCTGAAGGTCCGTGGTTGTGAACTCCCCTCCAGCCGCGCGGAACAGTAAAGTTTGTTTAAAAAAAACACACTTTGTTGACCGCGCGGCTGGAGGGGAGCGCACAACGCTTCCCTCACAGCCACGCACCTTCAGAGCACCGGGGGACAGAGCAGGAACGAGGTAAGTTTTAGATTTTTTTTCCCCTAGACACCGACTCGAGTATAAGCCGAGTGGGGCATTTTTCAGCACAAAAAATGTGCTGAAAAACTCGGCTTATACTCGAATATATACGGTAATTTTTTTTCTTTTTTTTTTTTAAACAGCATTGGATAATCCCTAATTAATCCTGGGTAGGAAAGATGTGAGGACTGAATAACTGAAAAAATACAGAACAATTCAGAAAGTGTGATTGAGAGGGATGGCAGCTTTGGGTACAAATAGTAAAATAGTGGTGGGGGGGTTGTTTGTCATGACTCATTAACTAGTGAGTGGAGAAGAGGGTTGACTAATATCAAGAAAGGAGTTCCTTGTGGGCCACAAAAAATGCTGTGCGTAATTTCCGAGAGGTCAGTGTGGTCAAATATATTTCTTATAGTAAGGAGACCTGTTTTGTCACATCTAGTATGTATTAATAAAGCTGACTTGGACATATCGCTACTGATTATGGGTGGACATTACATACAGATGTGTTCCAAGCCAGAGGCAGTCGTTCAGTATGATTAATTTTGCTCTCTGGGCTACATAGAAGGACCCCCTTCCTTGCGAACAGAAAGATCTGTCTCTTTGACAGTACACCAATACTTATGCAATAACGGTTTTACGCCAAGGGTAGTCCCGCGACCGAGGTGTCTCTGGGTATTTCAACTCTGCAATTCTCCTGTTGTGCTATGAATAGAAAGGTGATCTGATGGCACATAATGCTGTATCATTTTGTGGTCTAAGAGAATTGGCATAGCGCCCAATATGTGACGTGGACAAAGATGGACCTTTGATCGTACAGGGATGGTTGGTCCAGGAGCAAGGAATGTCCAAGAATGTTTACTTGACCTTGTAACGGATAGGTGTCTACTTATGTCATTAGTCAAATGGAAGAGGCGCACATACCATGTTTTACACAATCGTATTTGCACACATATACTGTCGTTTAACCATACTTTATTGTGAGTGTTATTGCTGTGGGGTCTGTTATACACTCACACACTGCACATTACTGTGAGTGTTAGTGCTGTGGGGTCTGTTATACACTCACACACTGCACATTACTGTGAGTTGTATTGCTGTTGAGTCTGTGATACACTCACACACTGCACATTACTGTGAGTTTTATTGCTGTGGAGTCTGTGATACCCTCACACACTGCACATTACTGTGAGTTTTATTGCTGTGGAATCTGTGATACACTCACACACTGCACATTACTGTGAGTTATATTGCTGTGGAGTCTGTGATACACTCGCACACTGCACATTACTGTGAGTTTTAATGCTGTTGAGTCTGTGATACACTCACACACTGCACATTACTGTGAGTTGTATTGCTGTTGAGTCTGTGATACACTCACACACTGCACATTACTGTGAGTTTCTTTGCTGTGGAGTCTGTGATACCCTCACACACTGCACATTACTGTGAGATTTATTGCTGTGGAATCTGTGATACACTCACACACTGCACATTACTGTGAGTTATATTGCTGTGGAGTCTGTGATACACTCGCACACTGCACATTACTGTGAGTTTTATTGCTGTGGAGTCCGTGATACCCTCACACACTGCACATTACTGTGAGTTTTATTGCTGTGGAGTCTGTGATACACACACACTGCACATTACTGTGAGCTTTATTACAATGGAGCTCTGTGATACACTCACACACTGCACATTACTGTGAGTTATATTGCTGTGGAGTCTGTGATACACTCACACACTGCACATTACTGTGAGTTGTATTACTATGGAGCTCTGTGATACACTCACACACTGCACATTACTGTGAGTTATATTGCTGTGGAGTCTGTGATACACTCGCACACTGCACATTACTGTGAGTTTTATTGCTGTGGAGTCCGTGATACCCTCACACACTGCACATTACTGTGAGTTTTATTGCTGTGGAGTCTGTGATACACACACACTGCACATTACTGTGAGCTTTATTACAATGGAGCTCTGTGATACACTCACACACTGCACATTACTGTGAGTTATATTGCTGTGGAGTCTGTGATACACTCACACACTGCACATTACTGTGAGTTTTATTACTATGGATCTCTGTGATACACTCTCACACTTCACATTACTGTGAGTTATATTGCTGTGGAGTCTGTGATACACTCACACACTGCACATTACTGTGAGTTTTATTGCTGTGGAGCCTGTGATACACTCACACACTGCACATTACTGTGAGTTTTATTACTATGGAGCTCTGTGATACACTCACACACTGCACATTACTGTGAGTTTTATTGCTGTGGAGTCTGTGATACACACACACACACACTGCATAAAAATGTGTGCATTGTTGCTGGGAAGCTCATGGATACACTCAAAATTTAAATAATGTTGTGTTGGAGATGAATTTCCCATTATTTCCTTTGTTATAGTACCACATAATTATAAGAAAGTGTTATTTGTTGTTTTTTAGTATGTTTGATCACTAACCAGTTAAGATACATTCCCACAGGACCTTATCTGGTTCTTCAGCTTGTCTCTTTTTCCATCCCATAATATTCATCCTCTTGCACCTGCACTCTTTGATTGGTTGCTCATTTTATGACATGTCTAGCTGACAGATATAACTGGTGACATGTTTAGCTGACAGGTATGACAGGCGACGTGTTTAGCTGACATGTATAACAGGTGACATGTTTAGCTGACAGGTATAACAGGTGACATGTTTAGCTGACAGGTATAACAGCCGACATGTTTAGCTGACAGGTATAACAGCCGACATGTTTAGCTGACAGGTATAACAGGTGAAGTGTTTAGCTGACAGGTATAACAGGTGACATGTTTAGCTGTCAGGTATAACAGCAAACATGTTTAGCTGACAGATATAACAGGCGACATGTTTAGCTGACAGGTATAACAGGCGACGTGTTTAGCTGACATGTATAACAGGTGACATGTTTAGCTGACAGGTATAACAGGTGACATGTTTAGCTGACAGGTATAACAGCCGACATGTTTAGCTGACAGGTATAACAGCCGACATGTTTAGCTGACAGGTATAACAGGTGAAGTGTTAAGCTGACAGGTATAACAGGTGACATGTTTAGCTGTCAGGTATAACAGCCGACATGTTTAGCTGACAGATATAACAGGCGACATGTTTAGCTGACAGATATAACAGGCGACATGTTTAGCTGACAGATATAAAAGGCGACATGTTTAGCTGACACGTATAACAGGTGACGTGTTTAGCTGACAGATATAACAGGCGACATGTTTAGCTGACAGGTATAACAGGTGACGTGTTTAGCTGACAGGTATAACAGGTGACATGTTTAGCTGACAGGTATAACAGGTGACGTGTTTAGCTGACAGATATAACAGGCGACATGTTTAGCTGACAGGTATAACAGGTGACGTGTTTAGCTGACAGGTATAACAGGCGACATGTTTAGCTGACAGATATAACAGGCGACATGTTTAGCTGACAGGTATAACAACCGACATGTTTAGCTGACAGATATAACAGGCGACATGTTTAGCTGACAGGTATAACAGGCGACATGTTTAGCTGACAGATATAACAGGCGACATGTTTAGCTGACAGGTATAACAGGTGACGTGTTTAGCTGACAGATATAACAGGGGACATGTTTAGCTGACAGGTATAACAGGTGACGTGTTTAGCTGACAGGTATAACAGGCGACATGTTTAGCTGACAGATATAACAGGCGACATGTTTAGCTGACAGGTATAACAGCCGACATGTTTAGCTGACAGATATAACAGGCGACATGTTTAGCTGACAGGTATAACAGGCGACATGTTTAGCTGACAGATATAACAGGCGACATGTTTAGCTGACAGGTATAACACGTGACGTGTTTAGCTGACAGATATAACAGGCGACATGTTTAGCTGACAGGTATAACAGGTGACGTGTTTAGCTGACAGGTATAACAGGCGACATGTTTAGCTGACAGATATAACAGTCGACATGTTTAGCTGACAGGTATAACAGCCGACATGTTTAGCTGACAGGTATAACAGCCAACATGTTTAGCTGACAGGTATAACAGCCAACATGTTTAGCTGACAGGTATAACAGTTGAAGTGTTTAGCTGACAGGTATAACAGTCGACATGTTTAGCTGACAGGTATAACAGGTGAAGTGTTTAGCTGACAGGTATAACAGGTGACATGTTTAGCTGTCAGGTATAACAGCCGACGTGTTTAGCTGACATGTATAACAGGTGACATGTTTAGCTGACAGGTATAACAGGTGACATGTTTAGCTGACAGGTATAACAGCCGACATGTTTAGCTGACAGGTATAACAGGTGAAGTGTTTAGCTGACAGGTATAACAGGTGACATGTTTAGCTGTCAGGTATAACAGCCGACATGTTTAGCTGACAGATATAACAGGCGACATGTTTAGCTGACAGGTATAACAGGCGACATGTTTAGCTGACAGATATAACAGGCGACATGTTTAGCTGACAGGTATAACAGGTGACGTGTTTAGCTGACAGATATAACAGGGGACATGTTTAGCTGACAGGTATAACAGGTGACGTTTTTAGCTGACAGGTATAACAGGCGACATGTTTAGCTGACAGATATAACAGGCGACATGTTTAGCTGACAGGTATAACAGCCGACATGTTTAGCTGACAGATATAACAGGCGACATGTTTAGCTGACAGGTATAACAGGCGACATGTTTAGCTGACAGATATAACAGGCGACATGTTTAGCTGACAGGTATAACAGATGACGTGTTTAGCTGACAGATATAACAGGCGACATGTTTAGCTGACAGGTATAACAGGTGACGTGTTTAGCTGACAGGTATAACAGGCGACATGTTTAGCTGACAGATATAACAGTCGACATGTTTAGCTGACAGGTATAACAGCCGACATGTTTAGCTGACAGGTATAACAGCCAACATGTTTAGCTGACAGGTATAACAGTTGAAGTGTTTAGCTGACAGGTATAACAGGTGACATGTTTAGCTGTCAGGTATAACAGCCAACATGTTTAGCTGACAGATATAACAGGCGACATGTTTAGCTGACAGGTATAACAGGCGACACGTTTAGCTGACAGGTATAACAGGTGACATGTTAACAGATATAACAGGCGACATGTTTAGCTGACAGGTATAACAGGTGACATGTTTAGCTGACAGATATAACAGGCGACATGTTTAGCTGACAGGTATAACAGGCGACATGTTTAGCTGACAGATATAACAGGCGACATGTTTAGCTGACAGGTATAACAGGTGACGTGTTTAGCTGACAGATATAACAGGCGACATGTTTAGCTGACAGGTATAACAGGTGACGTGTTTAGCTGACAGGTATAACAGGCGACATGTTTAGCTGACAGATATAACAGGCGACATGTTTAGCTGACAGGTATAACAGGCGACATGTTTAGCTGACAGCTATAACAAATGACATGTTTAGCTGACAGATATAACAGGTGACATGTTTAGCTGACAGGTATAACAGGCGACATGTTTAGCTGACAGATATGACAGGCGACATGTTTAGCTGACAGGTATAACAGGTGACATGTTTAGCTGACAGATATAACAGGCGACATGTTTAGCTGACAGGTATAACAGGTGACATGTTTAGCTGACAGATATAACAGGCGACATGTTTAGCTGACAGGTATAACAGGTGACATATTTAGCTGACAGGTATAACAGGGGACATGTTTAGCTGACAGGTATAACAGGCGACATGTTTAGCTGACAGGTATAACAGGTGACATATTTAGCTGACAGGTATAACAGGCGACATGTTTAGCTGACAGGTATAACAGGTGACATATTTAGCTGACAGGTATAACAGGTGACATGTTTAGCTGACAGGTATAACAGGTGACATGTTTAGCTGACAGGTATAACAGGCGACATATTTAGCTGACAAGTATAACAGGTGACATGTTTGGCTGACAGGTATATAACAGTGGTCTGACTGTAAAATGAGAATGAGTCTCATATTAACACTCCTTCTCCAGTATATTGTGACAAAGCTAATATCAACACAGCACTATCTGTCTATTAATTCAATACACAACAAAACACAATAGCCTTTCTGTGTTCTTCTCTGCAATATCCACGCCCAATCACCCAGATATATTGAAAGCCTTTAATTCGGTCGCTGACAGTGGTGTCGAACATAAATACATTAATTGCCACCAATGAAAAATGACTCCAGTGTCTAATGAACTTTTAAACTCTTCTCTCATAAGACAGTGAAGGCGCAGACATTAAATATAAGCCCAGCCAGCTTGTTTAATGTCAAAGATTGCATCTTTTAGGCGAAACTTTGAGAAGATCGTTTGTTAAGAGTATTGCTGGGGGTGCAGACCTCCCTATCCATCAGAGCTTTCCTATATAATGGATATTATTTATCTGCCCTATCTCTCAGTGACAATTCCGCCTGAAATGGATACCTCCATGCTCTGTTTTTTATTTTATTTTTAAATTCTTTGCATTCCGCAGCTCCAGGTTAGATAAATGTGGGGGCAAGATGGGGAGCATTACTCTTTCACTATCTCTTCCTCACTCGGATAATTTGGTGGTGGGGACAGAAAACAAAAATGTCCATAGACGGCATACTTAATCTCTCCGACTCCTCGCTGGCAATCATTTTGGGAAACAAATGTGCGTGTAGGTTGAGGTGTTATGATCTCTGCGTCCTGAAGCTTTTAAAATTTTCAAGGAAAACTCGGTCACGTCGCTAACCCTTTAAACAGTAGAAGGGCGCGCGAATCCTTCCAGTGGGTTACAGTGAGTTGTAGACCACCGAATAAGGTTAAAAATAAAAAATAAAAAGTTAACTAAGTGAAAATGCTCAAAATAGTTGGGTAAATTTACTTTATTTGAGGGAGTTCACCTCTAAAGTTGTATAAATTTGATTCCAATTTCTGGTTGGATGCGGGCAAAGAAAAATAATAATTATTATATTATTATACGTAAGAAACGCACAATCAACATAGTAGAAGATAAGAAGAAAGGGTGAGATGGGAGGGGCTACTCCAGGCCCCTCCCACTATGCCCTGAGCTGAGGGATTCGACATAGACTCCAAAGTCTAACAACAATACCACAGAAATAAAGGGCTAGTCTCACTGTTACACTGTGACCTTGCCGGATGAAGGACATGCCCTGTAGCCTTACTGTCACTTTAAATAAATGTCTAGCACAGAACTGTCTCCAACTACTGATACCCTGAAGATATTGTGCTTGTTTAGAACTTACATCTTATTTCACTATATTTACTTAGTAATTAAAATCCTGCCTCATGCGTGCTAATCATTTAGCTCTTACAGACCCTCGATCCACGGCAGAATGTGAGAAACCATTTGAGTGAACGGCTGTGTGGTTTTATCACATAACAGCCACAGTCTATTCAGCGGTTTTTACTGCATTTCCTCTGCTCACTGACCACTAATTGAAATAATCTTCCGCCACGGCACATCCGTTATTGTTTAAAACAGTCACATTAGAATTTTTTTTTTATGATTTTTTTTTTAATATTTTTTTTTAATAAAGACCTTGATTCATTTGTTTTAAGAATAAATGGATCAGAAGTAGATAAGGACTTGTCTATAGCAATAAAAACGCGTGAAAAAGGGGGACAACTGAGCGCAGTATAATGAATCTTTTAAAGAGTACAAGCGAAAATATGGGTAAATTTAAATAAATGTGAAACAATGGAATTAAAAAATAATTAATATTGTAACACTTAATCGATACAATTTACAGAGATGTAAAGTTGATTGAAAATTTTAATTCAGTTGCCAAGTGATCCAAAAAAGAAAACAAAAAAACAATAGTGCTCTCTGTTGTGTTTGAAAATAGTCTGTGTGAATAGGTAAATTGCTAACGCACAAAGGTGGAGCATTAGGTTGCATGCTGCAATCTCCCAAAAGACGATTATATAGAACATTACGAAAAGACACATTTGCCACAATAGGGCGATAACGTACAAAACAGTTTAATATCTAACAATATTTAAAAATCTTGCATAAAATTAATGTGAGCACACTTTGTTAACTCACACAATGCGCAGGATCAGCAAAAAAAAACGGCCGACCGCGGTAATACTGGCTTTTGTGTTTCGACGCCGTGCAGAGTCTCAGGGTCGCAGAGTGTATTTGCCGGATCAGATGGTGTTAGATTTTGCAGGGCGTGGAAAACGACGACTTCCAGCAGCTTGTCAGACGCGTTTCGCCCACACTTGGCTTCATCAAGTGCACTTGTCTATAGCAATACTGCAAGCAAAATACATGGAGGGGAAAATGCGTTTTATTTCTATCAGTGCTGTCAGATGATGTGGTTACTGTATGCAAATGTAGCATTGCAGAGTATAATATGTCACCACTGATCGATGCCTTATACGTTACACAGAATCACACAGGTTAGATCTCCAGACTACGGTTTCTCAAAACTAAATAAAAACACCTGAAAAAAATGGAGACTTGGTTCCATCATATGGCCATGTCATGCTTAGCCCGCCACTGCATCAAAGTCCCAACACTAAATATTTTGTAACATATTTAAGTTAAATCCCTTAAAATGCATTATTTATAAGGACCCAACAGGCCTTCCATTTCCCACAAACTGAGACACACTTCCAATTTTTTAAAGCAATGTGGACACTCTTTATGGAGCACCTGTGATGGGTGGGGTGCTCAACCCAGAGCAATAAAATCCCTGAACCAGCCTATATAATAAATATTAGGTGGGGCTATACAAGACTTAGCACAGATAAGGGTTTCTGCTTTGAAAAGCACCTGAATCTTAGAGTACACAGGGCAGGCTTCTGACATTTGTTGGAAGGACATGTTGTGCATTAACCCACCAAACGATAGTGCCACCATTAGACCACTGTTAGGCCACAAATAGGCACTGTCGCCGTGTGTGCTCCTTGAATACAACTCAAACTGACCCACTTTGTGCAAGATAGTCCCGATTTGGGAGGTCTGCCCCCGTCGAGCTCTACCTCTGCCTCGATTTTCATGACAGAGGTATTCAGGACTGCATTTCTCTGAGCCTGAACACATTCACCGGTTTCTGGGACAGCGGAGAAGACAAGTAGAGTTGTCAGGACAACTGACTGGACCACCGCGCATGCACCGTAGCGCTAACACTTGACCTCTCAAGCACCGCCCACAACCATCCCTATTCACTGGGGAGAAATGTTGAGAGGTTTGTTCTTTCATACATCCCCATTGTGTCGATTATTGTTTGTGCTCTACATTCATCAGTTTTTATACCTGCCAAGTGTCCCTATTTTTGGAGGGGCAGTCCCCACTTTGCACTCAAATCCCCCTGTCTCTCTTTCCTCCTCTATTGTCCCTTTTTTCAGGGAGCTCAGAATGTTGGGTTTGTATGACTGTATCACAGAGCTCCACAGCAATAAAACGCACAACAGAGTCCGACTGCAGCAAATGTGTTTTTATATTAATTTATATAATCAAAATAATTTATTCTTCATCTAAAGAGTTACCAAATTACATAAAGAGTTATCAATTGACCATCAAGTCACGGAAAATTAATGCCCAGCCCATAGACGCACCTTCAGCCACTCCCACCCAATGAAATGTTCCCTCCTTAGCCATCTGTAAAAGCCAAATGATATTTGTTTGCATTGACCGTACAAGACGCTGAAGGGACATTGTAACATAGTTTGTACTGAGAAATATAAAATGAATAAAAAAGATGAAAAATGATCTATACATTGTGTTAGCAGAACTGCAAGAAAACTAAGAGAGAAATATGTTTATGACATCATCTGTGGCAAATGAACTCATTTTCAATGGGAAATGTTTCATTTAAAACAAGCATGTCTCTTATTTTTGCTAACACAACGTATAACTCAATGTATACATTTTATTCTCTACATTCCCCGTGTAAGGAATATTGAAG
The DNA here is from genome assembly GCA_036172795.1 of Pelodytes ibericus. Classification (NCBI taxonomy): domain Eukaryota; kingdom Metazoa; phylum Chordata; class Amphibia; order Anura; family Pelodytidae; genus Pelodytes; species Pelodytes ibericus. The sequence continues at coordinate 14,918,874 of CM069857.1, forward strand.
ATGACAGGGTCCCCTTAAATTTTAGATCCCCTTCCACCATTCTGAACCTGCTGTGATCATCGATTTGATGTTCATTTACCTGTAGACTTGTCAAAATCCTGCATTAAAAACACGGTTTGAGAAAAATATAGGGGGGGGGGGGGGTGGAAACTCAGGGGGGGGGGAAACTCAGTTAAAATGTATATTCCATTTTACACATCTATTCTTTGGAGTGACATTATAATAGGAAACATAATATGGAATATAAATATGTCAGGGAAGACTCCACTGAAACCTTATTATATCAGCATCTGTTTCTTTAATACCTTTTTTTTTTTTCTTTTACAAAATGAGTTATTGCTCTATTCCTCCAAAACGAAATTGCTATGATATCTGTGTGCACTGAATTTTTTTTTTAAGTTTCGTTTTTTTCGCTTAACAGCAAATCTCTCAGTACACATGCAAATACAGGAGCAATGCATCAACCCGGCTTTCAGAGAGGAATTAAAAGCCGGCTGTTGCATTAGGTGATCGTAGTTTACATACTTCAGAGCTAATATTTTTTAGTCTTGAAGGGTAAATTTTATCACTGAAGATTCAAATTTGTTTCAGTGTAGACATGATCAGCCCACAGAATATAGAAGTCGCGGTAGTATCTGCTAATCATGATATAAATAATACAGAGTTGTTCCTTCCTTTTTTGGGGAATAATATTTATTACGGTATATAATGAAAAAAAAATGGAAATGACCTATAAATCATCTGTAACAAACAACAACCCAAAAATAAAACAAGTAACAAACTAACTTTGGATTTCAGAAGAAGAAAGCTGGAAAAAAAAAAAAAAAAATTAAATCAGCCTAGTTTGGGTAAAAAAAAAGTATTTTATAATCACGCCAAGGTAATTTTCCGCCAAATTCAACGTACAGTCACCATCTTCGAGTCACTATTTCCTCCTGCTAGCTTTGTAATTTATCAAAACGTTCCTGATGAATTTTAATAAGATGATCAGTCTCTCCTAATCATTTTTTCATTAAGTCACCCTAAAGCCAGAATTCACCTTTTTAATTCCCCTCTCCTTCCCCCCCCCCCCCCCCCTTTCATGAGCAGTCGTTTGGTTGACACAAAAGGACATCGTTTCATAAATTGTCACTTAATTACCTTTTCCGTTGTGACCCATGTTAAACCGCAGGAGATTGGAATCAGTAATAATGGAAAAGAAGGCAGTTCGGCTGGGGCCTGGATGTCTTTAGAGGTCATTATTAATGGGGGAGGAGGGGATAAAAGGGGATTGGAACACGGGGGGAATTAAGGTAGAAGTTGAATTGTTCTAATAAAGAGTCCAGTTGACACGTGTGTTAAAAGTTCTTCGGAACGTGTCTTCAGTACTGGGTCAGCGTCTTTTTTTTGTTCCTCTAACTGATCCAGATTGTGGATGTCTACGTCATTTATTTTCTGATAGTTACTTATTGTTAAACTCCTTTGTGATTTCTTTTATTTATTCTTAAGACTGCCATCAAAGTGACAATATGGCCTCGTAATATCAAACAGGAACTCTTCGGAAATGAAACGTTAGTACCCACCGGTAGCTGTGCTATCGAACCCTCAAGGTCCCTTAAAGAAGGATTAAATCCTGAAAATAAAAAGGCCTTCCTCATAATACTCATGATCACACAAAAAAAGGTGGTTCTCACACCATTTAATAAAAAAATATATATAAATCACAAGCTTTGTTTGTAAGTCATGTAAAAAAAAAAAAACATGAGGAAGTAATAAAACCGAAACCCTTGTGTCCTGGTCCAGAGCATGGAACTGTCTGCATGTTCTGTGCTCCTTCTTCTACTACAGTGCCGACATCTTGTATAAGCTATCCCCACCTACCTGACTTTGGTGTTTGCATACATCCTTTCTAACTGTCCACATTAGCATTTGGACACTTGCATTTCCATTGACTGCTCCTGCCCGCAGCCTGTTGAGCTGTTTTAACCCATGCACATTGGCACTTTGAGTTTTACCTCAAAGTGGCCTCATCTGACACTGGGGATCCTGCTGCAAGTCCTCGATGAACAGTTACATGTAAGACGGTCTATGCCGTCCTGCAGGCTTTTACTGCAAAATGTAGCCATCAGCTACATTTTCTGTGTCAGAGTGAGGCCACAGCTCATCGCAGGGGGCACACAGCTCATCGCAGGGGGCCGTCCTACTAGAATCTTGGCACTAAAAAGGAGCACGGCATGGAATGTCCTACAAGAGGGAAGGAGTTAAAGGAGCGTATTCTCTTATTCTGGTGCCTGTATATGCTTTTTCCCATTTCTCCAAGCCGATTTTCCCAGTTACCTTATCCTGGCCTATGATATCTCAAATCTCAGCCCCTGTTCACCATAGTAAGTTGAATTAAATTTCTCCAACATTCTACTATGCAACAGAAGAAATGATGCAGTATACTCAATGTGCTTCATGAAAATGACTGTCGAGATAAGGCAGAACTCTTTTATTCATGTTTTATTTGATTTAAAAAAAAATGTGGAATTGGTGAAAAAAAAAATGCCATCTTTTTTTTGTTGTTGTTTTACCAAATAACAGTGCAATTAAATATTCCAATTAGGAACCGCTCTGAGAATTGATTTGCCAATTAACAAAGATATTAACAATTCACACAGTTTTGTACAGAAACAAAACTACCAGTCTATTGTTGTTCATTTGTTTGCAATTAATTTGTATTAGTTCCAATAATTTGGTTATTATTGAAGCAATGGCTACTGGAGCATGTTATCTAGTGTATAAAAAGCACTTGATGTTCTAGTTGGGCGATGGTTTTGTACAGTTTCTGTACAGTCTAGCCATAAATTACCGCCGTAATATTTTGACAGAAGTTGCGAGACCGACTACAAATCCTCCAGTGTCGTCTGAGCTGTAAAGAAATTAGTAAAGGTCTTTCCTGTATGCACTCTGTGGAATGACATTTCCCATCTCTGTATTATTGCTATATTTTTTTTATAGAGTCTAATAAAAGGACAGCTATGGTGTTTGTCTTCTGTCTTGAGACCAAAAAAAATATAAAGAAAATTTTGCTACTCCAAGAGTATTGATATAAACACCAAGCCACATTGAATGTTTTGAACATTCTGTATAGTTCTATTATTTATATCCCCCCACCCCACCCCTGCCTCTTTGGCCAGCACTTCCCTGTATTCAGCTAAACATTGTGCTGTGAGAAAATAAAGAAAATAGAAAATGGTCAATACATTAAAAGAATTAGAAGGGAGAAAAATTTATTTTAAATGTGTAAATATGCAAAAGTCAGCACTAGAACCTTATTTGCTCGAATATAAGACGACCCTGATTATAAGACGACCCCCCAAACTTTGGATATTCCTTTAGGAAAAAAAATAAAAAAAGCCTGAATATAAGACTACCCTATAGGAAAAAAGTTTAACTTGTATATATTCACATGTAAATTGCTTTTTAATATTTAATAAAAACTTATGATATAAAAAAACAGCATTTATTGTTTTTATTTACCTTTTATGTGCCAATGCTGCCCCTACCCCCCAGACTTACCCAATGCTTCCCCCAATGGTGCCTGCCTCTCTCCCCCACCCTCCCCCCACAGTTGTCTGTCTCTCTCCCCCACCTTCCCCCCAATGTTGTCTGTCTCTCTCCCCCACCCTCCCCCAAGTTGTCTGTCTCTCTCCCCCACCAATCCCCCCAGTGTTGTCTTTCTCTCTCCCCTACCCTTCCTCCAATGTTGTGTGTCTCCCCCCTCCCTTCCCCCAACGTAGCCTCCCTGGTGGCTAGTAGGGGCAGCCAGAGGATGTCTGCACGATACGCGCAGACATCCTCCGCTGCTGCCCGACACTTCCTCCGGGACTTTTATGATGAAGACGGAAAGGACCCGGCTTCATCATAGAAGTCCCGGCGGTCGTGCCAAGTGGCAGCGGAGGATGTCTGTGCGCATTGCGCAGACATCCACCGGCAGTTAGCGAGGGGGATCCAGGTCCCCTGCAGCTCTGCAGATTATAAGACGACCTTGAATATAAGACGAGGGGTCTTTTTCAGAGCAGTTGCGCTGAAAAAAAAGTCTTATATTCGAGCAAATACAGTATATGTTCAGGGATAGAAAAGAGGGAAACATTTAATGTAAACAACAGCAATGATGCCACTGAATGGTGCTCCCTACCATCCAAAAAAAGAGAAAAAGAAGCAATATAGTGTAATTTTGGTATACACAGAGCAACCATAACATTATTACATATATATATACCGATCAGCCATAACAGTTCAAGGTGTTGACTTGGCCTCCAAATTCCCCAGATCTCAATCCAGTCGAGCATCTGTGGGATGTGCTGGACAAACAAGTCCGATCCATGGAGGCCCCACCTCGCAACTTACAGGACTTAAAGGATCTGCGGCTAACGTCTTGGTGCCAGTTACTCCAGCACACCTTCAGAGGTCTAGTGGAGTCCATGTCTCGACGGGTCAGGGCTGTTTTGGCATCAAAAGGGGAGCTACACAATATTAGGCAGGTGGTGATATTGTTATGATTGATCAGTGTATGTCATTGTAAAAAGAAGAGTTAAAGATAAAAAAAAAGTCTAGGGTTGCATATACTTTTAAAAGCAATTTAAAAATCATTTTAATGTATAGAGTTATATGAAATTCACAGTAATATAAAGAATTATTTTTAAAAAGCACACAGTGTTGTGTGTGGCCAGTAACCTAACACGTTTCAACCATTAAAGGTTCCTCATAGGTTTTATAATTGTCCCCTGTTTATAATACAGTTGAAGAACTGTAACATATGAAGGCTCTTTTGTAGGTACTAATGAGATTTTTGGATATTAATTCCATTTGTGATCGGTTCAATCTTAACCAGATGCTGCCAGGGGTTTTGCCAGCCAATAGATATCTATATTTTGATCTATCAATAGCAATAATGCTTCTCGTACATTCTGTGGTTCTTTTTAATTATCCAAGTGTTGAATTGCTAACACGTCATCCAAAGATAATAACCAAAAAATGCCATTTTGACAGGAGAAAGGGTAGACGTCATGTCTACACTTTCTCCTGTCAAAATGGCATTTTTTTGGTTATTATTTTTTACTGTGTCTTCCCTTTCTCCTGTCAAAATGGCATTTTTTGGTTATTATCTTTGGATGACGTGTTAGCAATTCAACACTTGGATAATACAAAGTCCATACAAAAAAGTTGTCTAAAAAAGTTAGTCCATACAAAAAAAGAAGGTTTCACAGGTTACAGCTCTTCCACTGTATTAAAATCAAGTGCCAGCTATAAAACCTATGAGTAAGCCAATGGGTGGAATGCGTTGGGTTACTGGCCACATCCAACACTGAAAAATTAGCACTTTTTTAGTTTAACTCTACTTTCTACAACTGGATAAACCAGAATTATATTACCATTTAATATGTTCTATATTACCAGTTTAAGTACTACTTAGGAGATGGAGTCCGGCAGTAAGAGTGAACTATGGCTCCCCCTCCGGCCTTCCCTCTATACATTTTTCATTAATACAAGAGTTCAAACAAAATATCCCAAACCCAGTACAGTACAGCATTATATGCTATATTAGAGCGCGGTTCAGTGCTTTTGAAAACCATTGTTAAAAATACCCAGCAAGGACTTGGCGGTTTAGTAAGCGATCAGCCATTACAGCAAACGCCATCTCTGATTTGAATGCACACGGCAAACCCTCTCTGTTTATCGCATTTTAATATTCAGCAGACTTGTATTTTTCAGCAGAGAGTATTTGGTGTGTGCAGTTTGATCAATACAGCTGTGCCCGCTTAGCATTACGGGCTCAATGTGCTGGCAGACTGGGATGCCAACAGAGTTAGTGTGGCACTTGATAACGAGCAGCGGAATGCTTATGCAACCTCTGCAAGCTTGTTAGATAAACGGCTTTGGTTTAATGCCCAGGGTTTCTCCATGACCTGCAAATGTGCAAACTAAAGACCTTCTTTTTTTTGTTACCATTTGAAAAGCTTTGGAATCCTGGCAATACAGAATAATCGCGTTTTCTCCCTCGTTAAGCGTTGAGTGCTGGGCCTGCTAGGCAATGTATTGTGCAGCATGTCATGGTGTATCGTACAGTGTGAACTTATATATAAAGCAGACTCCCCCTGAAAAATGGTGGGAATCTGAGACGTCTGCGTCGGACCTCAACTTTCCCCCTCTGTGCATCGGCGCAACTCATGTAAAAACCTTTTTTTAGCACCTGAAGACCACTGCAAACCTGTGTTTGAGGACGCTATAAAAAGAACCATCCTAAATACAAATAAAAAATAAAATAAAAAACAGGGCCGCTCCAAAATCACGAAAGAGCCAACCATTGCTCCTCACTTCCCCTAACCTGTGTGCAATGAGGAGGGAAGGGGAGAGTTTTTAAATAAATTAAGTCATGTAAAAATGTATTTATTATACGTATTACAACTGCAGTTGTAACAATAACACCCAGCCATCCATTTGGCTGGCTGAGCATCACTGTGTTGCACTGTATAAATGCGAAAGGTTCGCTTTAACAACTTTGCGCATAAGGATGTTCTATGCCTAACAACCACGAGCACGGCATAGACTGAGCATCCCCTGAACAGCAGCTCATCGGCGCCCCCTGTGATGTGCTGTGCTCTGGAGCCCGCTGCCAGGATCTGCACTGTTTGTCCTCTGTCAGATGAGGCCACAGATACTGAAGGTGGCCAGAAACACAAGATCACTCGTTGGTGCTTTTTGGTACTAAAGGACAAAAGTGCCATTGGCCATTAAAAGGTCAGTATCACCAAAAACACTGTTCTTACTGTGTCTGTAAAGTATAAAAATGATTGCAAATGATCTATGCATTGTGTTGGCAGAATTGCAAGTAACTGCCTAAATTATGAGAAAAATGCATTTTAAATGTGTCTGTGGAGCTATCATCAGTGGTTTGACATGCAAATGGACTACTTTTCAATGTGAAATGTGTAATTTGCATACCGTGCCACAGGTGATGTCATAAGCTGGAGACTCCACAGACACATTTAAAACGCATGTGTCTCCTAATTTAGACATTTGCTTGCAGTTTTGCTAATACAATGTATAGTTCATTTTCAATCATTTTTTATGCTCTACTTTAGCAGTATAAGCCATGTTTAGGGGATACAGTCATTGGTGTCAATGGTGCCCTAGGCAGACAAAATTCAGGCACCATCCCCCCACCCATGTTGCACACCTATGATATGCCCCATCACCCACGTTGCACACCCATGACATGCATCATCACACACATTGCACACACATTAAATGCCCAATCCCCCCATTGCATACCCCCATCACCCACATTGCATACACACTAAATTCCCCATCACCCCATTACATGCCCCCATCACCCTGATTAATTGGAAGGAGCTAAAGCTTGCTGAATGGTGGGGGAGGGAGTGAAAATGTTTCAAGCACCAGAAGTGCTTCACCCTCTGGCAAAGTGCCGCCCTAGGCGAGTGCCTTGTTTGCCTTGTGGAAGATACACTACTGGATACAGTCCATTTAAGAGGTTAAAAAAAAAAGCTCTGAGTTGTTATACTTTACATATTGATCAAAAGAGTGGAAATGCAGGTGTTTTTTCTTCTTCTAGAGCCTCTTTACCAATCCGTTATGCTCAGTTATGGCTTGGATAAATTACAGCATCCTATCTAAATCAATTACCCCACTCCACAAGGTCCTAAGGTTCTCCCAGCTGAAATCAGTTATCACTGACAACAAAGGCTCCTCGGAATTAGACAAGATGAAAGCCGCGGCAACACTTCTGTTACTGTAACTCACAGTCTGCTACACAGTGCAAATGGCATTACTTATGTCATCAAATGATCCCATGGACATGTCTCAGAAATGAGGGGGAGGGGGGCAGCCTAACTTTCATGTGCAAATAAAAAGGTGGGTTTTTAAAAAAAAAATTTAAAGTCACCCGAAAATGACAGATCTGGCTGACCAGAGAGTATGAAACCGGGCCCTTTTTTTTATTTGGTTGGTTTGTTCATTGTCAATATATAACTGTTAAAGGGACTGTATCACCTAAACATTGCTTATATTGTGCAGAGAATAAAACAAAAAATGATTGAAAATGATCGATAAGATTACAAGCAAATGCCTAAATTAGGAGAAAAATGCGTCTGTGGGGAGTCTCCGGCTTATGACATCACCTGTGGCCTGATATGCAAATTTCACATTTCTCATTGAAAACCAGTTCATCTGCCAATCAAGCCACAGGTGATGTCATAAGCAGGAAATGCCACAGACACATTTAAAACACATTTTTTTTCCTAATTTAGCCATTTGCTTTGAATTCTTTTAACACAATGTATTGATCATTTTCCACCATGTTTTATTTCTGACATGCACAGTAAAAACAATGTTTAGGAGATACAGACCCTTTAATCTTAATATAAATGTATTGATTATATACATGTATTAATATAAATAATCACAAATCACTGTATGCAAATGATGGATGACTTGTCACTTCAGCCCATTAAGTGATGTCATGTAGAGCAGACAGCACAGTAACACTTTACACCTATTTTTTTCCTTTGTATATGCATATTCCTGCAGTGCTGCAAACATAAAAAAGTTTATAAGTTGTAGTATATGCTTCCCACTGGGAATACTGCTTAGGTGACATGGTCCCTTTTAAGGCGCATGTAGCCCCCAGAAAAGGTCGGGGAGGGGCAGTCATGACAGGGTCCTGAGGGGATATGTCCAGCCTATAGTGGGAGTTAGTGGGAGGAGTTAGGAAGCTATAAAAGTTAGGGAACAGGAAGTTAGGTGGCCATTTTAAAGTATAGGTTCCCCCTGTTGCCCCACCCACCCTCCCTCTTTTTTCTGGTAGTGTGTTTTTATCTTCATTTCACAGTGTTGGCGGAAGCTTGCAGAGTATCCAGGAGGGTTAATGGAGGAACGGAATGGGGGGAGTCAATCGCGACTCTGGTGGAAGGTTCGAGGGGAAAGTGGTACCTCAAACCTCAGGATATGTGGGGGCATTTGTATGTGCTCAGAACATGGAGTCATTCAGCAGCCACCTGCATACTTGTGCATGCTTGGCTGGTCTTTCTGATGTTGTATGGAATGTTATGTTTAGTCATTGTGTAATACTGGTATATGTTATATGGAATGTTATGTTTAGTCATTGTATAATACTGGTATATGTTATATGGAATGTTATGTTAGTCATTGTGTAATACTGGTAAATGTTATATGGAATGTTATGTTAGTCATTGTGTAATACTGGTATATGTTATATGGAATGTTATGTTAGTCATTGTGTAATACTGGTATATGTTATATGGAATGTTCTGTTTAGTCATTGTATAATACTGGTATATGTTATATGGAATGTTATGTTAGTCATTGTGTAATACTGGTATATGTTATATGGAATGTTATGTTAGTCATTGTGTAATACTGGTATATGTTGTATGGAATGTTATGTTAGTCATTGTGTAATACTGGTATATGTTAAATGGAATGTTATGTTAGTCATTGTGTAATACTGGTATATGTTATATGGAATGTTTTTTTTTTTTTTTTTATTATTTATTATGAAAATATCAAAATTTACGACAATTACAGATGAATTCAATAAATACATAGAATACACTGTACTAACACTACACACAAATAATTAGACCCCGATCCAATTCCCTGTCCCCTTATTCTAAACCACATTCCTGGGGGTGGAACAACTTGACTAGACCACATGTAACATACATACATAATACATTGCTAATATCTATCCTTTCCATTCGGCGGGGGGGAAGGGGGGGGGGATAACACGGAGGGAGGGAATGAACTCTCCACTCAAAATCCATCCTTAACTTCGGTCATCTCCCCTTCTACTATTTCCATTCACCGTAAGCTTGTAGTCCCTCATTCCAACTCATTTGTCCACCTATTCCAGTACTGAAATCTGCTAGGTTTCCCAAATTATTAGATCTGCTACTCTCCATCCTACATTGGTGGATTATTTGTATTTTTATTCTCTCCCACTCTGGGATCTTGGGGCCTTTCCAATTCCTTGCGATCTCTAGTTTACATGCAGTTAGAATATGTATAATTATCCTGTGTTCCCTTGTATATTCTGGGAAATTCAGATGTAGTAAAGCAATCTCTGGCTTTAGATCCCAGATTTGTCCATAACATGTTATATGGAATGTTATGTTTAGTCATTGTATAATACTGGTATATGTTATATGGAATGTTATGTTTAGTCATTGTGTAATACTGGTATATGTTATATGGAATGTTATGTTAGTCATTGTGTAATACTGGTATATGTTATATGGAATGTTATGTTAGTCATTGTGTAATACTGGTATATGTTATATGGAATGTTATGTTAGTCATTGTGTAATACTGGTATATGTTATATGGAATGTTATGTTTAGTCATTGTATAATACTGGTATATGTTATATGGAATGTTATGTTTAGTCATTGTGTAATACTGGTATATGTTATATGGAATGTTATGTTAGTCATTGTGTAATACTGGTATATGTTATATGGAATGTTATGTTAGTCATTGTGTAATACTGGTATATGTTATATGGAATGTTATGTTAGTCATTGTGTAATACTGGTATATGTTATATGGAATGTTATGTTTAGTCATTGTATAATACTGGTATATGTTATATGGAATGTTATGTTAGTCATTGTGTAATACTGGTATATGTTATATGGAATGTTATGTTAGTCATTGTGTAATACTGGTATATGTTATATGGAATGTTATGTTAGTCATTGTGTAATACTGGTATATGTTATATGGAATGTTATGTTTAGTCATTGTATAATACTGGTATATGTTATATGGAATGTTATGTTAGTCATTGTGTAATACTGGTATATGTTATATGGAATGTTATGTTAGTCATTGTGTAATACTGGTATATGTTATATGGAATGTTATGTTTAGTCATTGTATAATACTGGTATGTGTTGTGGAATGTATAACATGTAATGCAATGACTATTTAAATAAAGTGCTGTGGCCATTATTTTACCCCACAGTCTGGTTTAAGTTATCAATTATTTCTAGGCGAATACATATCCCCGGTGATCGAAGCTACCATGTCATGGACTCACAATATGGTGATGGGAAATAGGACTGTCCTATCCAGATATATATAGGCTTTAATTCAGAGAGAACTGCAGAGAACTGAGATGGTAATTTCAATCTTAAGGCCAAAGTAGACGAGTTGGAAACATTCTCCCCTTTAATGGAATAGGAGAATTAGTTACTTTTGGCATTAAGTTTGAAATTCTCATCTCAATTCCCAGCAGATATTTTTTTTTATCATAAACAAAGCCCTATGGGGGTCCTCTAGTAACCAAGTGGGCGGGAGGCGGGGGGGTAGGGAAAACATGATCAATTTGAAATATTTGTAAGCTTTATCAAGAGTCCATCCTTTCTCCCCTAAACCTCCTTATTAGATGTCACTGAATTTAAGAAGCCCCGATAAAAAAAAAATTCCAAATTAAAACTGTAAATAGTTTTAAAGAAAAAAAAAATTAGCATCACAAATATTAAACACATGTACAATATACGGAAAGTAAGCTAGGTGGAACTGCTATATTATTATTATTTACACAATTATTTTTAGGATCCTTTTTAAAAACTAAAAACAAGTCAGTAAAACTTTACCCTAATAAGAGTGGTATATATGTTTATGAGGTGAGTTTTCTTTTTAATAATAAAAATGAAATAGTAAAATATTATAGTCTAATTTTTCCCCCCATAAATGATATACTTCTCATCATCTCCAGGGAAATACATGTAATGAAAAGGAATAATAAAAAAAAAAACTATATACTTTTTTTTTGTCTGTAACACTAAACCCACAAATGTAGAATCAGAAATTAAATTAGCTTAAACAAAATTAAAATAAATTAAATAAGCAACATAGAAAAATAATATAGATATATTTATTTATGTTACTGCCCTGGTGCTAGCTAATTAGAGTTGTACTTAAGTGCCTGCATTCTACTTTCCGCATTATTGGTGTGCCGGGGGTTTGAATTTAGCTAGTCTATTCTCCGCCTCATTCCCCGTCCGTCCCCCCCGCATTATATGTAAGATACAGATCCTCACCCTTGCTCCCCAGCTCATAGTTACAGTTCAAAGACCAAATGCTAATTTTCTGTTCACATTTTTTTGTTCTTTTATTACTCTCGCTCTCAAACGGATCGTTTTGGGGTTTTTTTTTGTTTTATTTTCTCAAACAGTCGTCCGCACAGTGTGTCACAATGAATAAAATATCCACTCTTGAAAGATAAAATGGCAAATACAAACATAGAGAGGGCGGGTTTGATACAAGCTCACTGGGCCCTCCGTTTCTTGTACAAAATATGCTTGGTTACATGAAAGCCATCCGGTGTTCAACAGTTTGAGGCTGTGTAAATGAGAACATGGACCTCGGGGGCCATTGTAGCCCTCATCACTGTTGGCTTAAATTTCACATTTTTCAGGGGAAAAAACAATGGTTCTACCAGCAGGGAATCAATTAACAGTTTCTGATATTATTCGGCTCAAAGAAGGGGTGGAATTTGAAAGGACTGTGTATACCTAAACGCTGCTTTTACTGAATGTACAAAATTATGAAAAAGGATCTATATATTGTCTTACAAGACTTGCAAGAGAATGCAGAATGTAAGAGAAATAATATATATATATATATATATATATATATATATATATTGTTTTAAATGTGTCTGACTCATGCTTATGACATCACATTGTGGCTTGATATGCAAATTACACATGAGCTAATTTACATATTTACATATCAGGCCACAGGTGATGTCACATTCAAAACACGTTTCTCTTATTGGTCATCGTTTTATACTCACTGCAGTCCGTTTAAAGTGACTTGGTCATCAGATAGTTTCTGTTCAACAGGATACAGGATATTAAAAATAGCAGATATTATATTTTGAGCTGTCTCTGTTCATTTTTAACAAACTTGAACTTCCCAACATTTTTACTTAGGCACAATGGGCATTATTTCCCCTAATGACACATTCTAAGTGAAAGGAAATCATAAAGATTTTACTTTTTTTTGAACAATTCTCATATATGCAAATGTTATATTTTTTTTGTTATTATTATTTGGATTTATTAATTTCTTCAATAGCAGTTTTAATATATATGTGTATATAATGTGTATTTATATATATATATATATATATATATATATATATATATATATATATAGCACTCTCCGTGTGCGATATCCAATGTCTATTGCCCGGGTGCTATTCACAGTGCTGTATTTACCTAAGCGGATGCCTTGGGCAGCGCCCCCCAGCAATGAAAAAAATAAAATAAAATAAATGTAAAAAAAAAAAAATCCGCCCCTAAAAAAAAAAAAAAAAGTCCCCACTTGCAGGCAGAGAAGGAGGTGAGAGGGGATCGTAAGAACCCCCCCTAACCATCTCTCCTTGCTGCCTGTTCGGCTTCCCGTGCAGTGTGACACAGAAGTGCCGACAGTCACGTGACCGGCACGCTGACGTCATATGCGCGCCGTGTCTCGTGACCTGTCGGCACAACCGCCTGGGAGCCGAACAGGCAGCATGGAGGAGACCATGCTGCCTGCCACTAGCCACCAGGGAAAACGATAAGTGCTGTGGAGATGGGGGCAAATTGGCTGGCATATTAACCAAATGGCAAATAACACTGGCATATTGGGAAAATTAGCAGGGGCATATTAAATGGCAAATAACACTGGCATATTATTGGGCAAATTGGCTGGGGCATATTAAATGGCAAATAACACTGGCATATTATTGGGCAAATTGGCTGGGGCATATTAAATGGCAAATAACACTGGCATATTATTGGGCAAATTGTCAGGGGCATATTAAATGGCAAATAACACTGGCATATTATTGGGCAAATTGTCAGGGGCATATTAAATGGCAAATAACACTGGCATATTATTGGGCAAATTGGCTGCGGGATATTAAATGGCAAATAACACTGGCATATTATTGGGCAAATTGTCAGGGGCATATTAAATGGCAAATAACACTGGCATATTATTGGGCAAATTGTCAGGGGCATATTAAATGGCAAATAACACTGGCATATTATTGGGCAAATTGTCAGGGGCATATTAAATGGCAAATAACACTGGCATATTATTGGGCAAATTGTCAGGGGCATATTAAATGGCAAATAACACTGGCATATTATTGGGAAAATTGGCAGGGGCATATTAAATGGCAAATAACACTGGTATAATATTGGGCAAATTGGCTGGGGTTTATTAATGGCAAGTAACACTAACATATTATTGGGCAAATTGGCTGGGGCATATTAAATGGCAAATAATACTGGATTAATATTGGGCAAATTGGCTGGGGCATATTACTGGTAAATGGCAGAATAACACTGGCATATTATTGGGCAAATTGGCTGGGAAATATTAATGGCAAATTATACTGGCATAATATTGGGCAAATTGTCAGGGGCTGATTAAATGGCAAATCTGGCATATTATTGGGGAAATTGGCTGTGACTTATTAATGGCAAATAACACTGGCATATTATTGGGCAAATTGTCAGGGGCATATTAAATGGCAAATAACACTGGCATATTATTGGGCAAATTGGCTGCGGGATATTAAATGGCAAATAACACTGGCATATTATTGGGCAAATTGTCAGGGGCATATTAAATGGCAAATAACACTGGCATATTATTGGGCAAATTGTCAGGGGCATATTAAATGGCAAATAACACTGGCATATTATTGGGCAAATTGTCAGGGGCATATTAAATGGCAAATAACACTGGCATATTATTGGGCAAATTGTCAGGGGCATATTAAATGGCAAATAACACTGGCATATTATTGGGAAAATTGGCAGGGGCATATTAAATGGCAAATAACACTGGTATAATATTGGGCAAATTGGCTGGGGTTTATTAATGGCAAGTAACACTAACATATTATTGGGCAAATTGGCTGGGGCATATTAAATGGCAAATAATACTGGATTAATATTGGGCAAATTGGCTGGGGCATATTACTGGTAAATGGCAGAATAACACTGGCATATTATTGGGCAAATTGGCTGGGAAATATTAATGGCAAATTATACTGGCATAATATTGGGCAAATTGTCAGGGGCTGATTAAATGGCAAATCTGGCATATTATTGGGGAAATTGGCTGTGACTTATTAATGGCAAATAATACTGGCATATTATTGGGCAAATTAGCTGGGGAATATTATGGGCAAATAATATTGGCAATGTGTATGTAATGGGGTGATAGAGGCATGTAAATGGGGTGATGGGGTATGTCCTTGGTGTGCAACGTGGGTTATGGGTCATGTCGTGGGTGTGCATCGTGGGTAGGGGGGGGGCCAAAATTTGTCTGCCTAGGGCAGCACAAAACCAAGATACACCACTGGCTATTCAGTCTATTATCCACAAATCCACCAGTAATGACTTGCACGATAAACTTCACCGTGCTGGACAAAGGGCTTTTGGTTTGCCCGAAACGTTGTAATTATATTAAAATAGAAGTTTATCGTGCAAGTCCCGTGAGTGCTCTTCATTACTGGTGGATTTGTATATATGTATATACATACATATGTGTGTGTGTATATTACATTTAACCCATTCAAGTCTGCAGTGCATGGATCAAGCTCTCTATGTATATAAATATTTATCCATAAATACATACATATAAATATATATATATATGTAGATATATGCAAGTTCTAAAATGACAAACACAAAGTAAACATATATAATATATATATATATCTCTACAACATCATTGCATTTCCCCAATTCTATAAGGTGATACAAAACATAAACCAAAAACAAGACAAGTATAATTTACTTTCTGACATTATTAAAAACGCTTCCCTCTCTCTCTCCTTCCTTCCTTTCTTCCTTCCTTCCCTCCTTCCTTCCTTCCCTCCTTGCTTCCTTCCTTCCTTCCTTCCTTCCTTCCTTCCCTCCTTCCCTCCTTCCCTCCTTCCCTCCTTCCCTCCTTCCTTCCTTCCTTCCTTCCTTCCTTCCTTCCTTCCTTCCTTCCTTCCCTCCTTCCTTCCTTCCTTCCTTCCTTCCTTCCTTCCTTCCTTCCTTCCTTCCTTCCTTCCTTCCTTCCTTCCTTCCTTCCTTCCTTCCTTCCTTCCTTCCTTCCCTCCTTCCTTCCTTCCTTCCTTCCCTCCTTCCCTCCTTCCTTCCTTCCTTCCTTCCTTCCTTCCTTCCTTCCTTCCTTCCTTCCTTCCTTCCTTCCTTCCTTCCTTCCTTCCTTTCTTCCTTCCTTCCTTCCTTCCTTCCTTCCTTCCTTCCTTCCCTCCTTCCTTCCTTCCCTCCTTCCTTCCTTCCTTCCTTCCTTCCCTCCTTCCTTCCTTCCCTCCTTCCTTCCTTCCCTCCTTCCTTCCTTCCCTCCTTCCTTCCTTCCTTCCTTCCCTTCCCTCCCTAACACCCTGATATTTGGTGTAATCAGAGTGTCTGTATTTCTGTAGGAATATTCTGTAGGTGTCTCTAGCTATTCCATGTAATCAGAGAAAGGATTAGAAGATACAGAGCAACCCAAACAAGCACAGATCAGAGCTTTGTATAGAGTAGAAGGGAAAATAAAGGTTGGCTTGAATGCAGGAGGGAAAGTAGATAAATAGATGGTTACAGGTGTGTATGTTTATTCACATTAGCAAATACTCAAGATGACAGACTATCAGGGACTAGCTGAGTCTCCTCCCAGGCCAGAAAGGTAAGATCCTGGGAGGGAGGCTAAGGTTAGCATTTTTTTAAATTTATTGTAAAAAACATACAGAAGAAATCTGCTGCTGTGGACTGCAACTCCCATGATGCCTGCACTCTGGCAAGACCCGTGGGGGAGCAAGCTGGATGCTGTTTCAAGTGCCATGGGTGCCACATGGTGCTGTGGAAAGTTGTGTGGGTGCAATGGCAGGGCATATGGGGGTAATAATGAAAGGAGGGCAGAGAAATGGAGAGAACATGGGCAGAGGACATAAAAAAAAAAAACAGGAATGCATTTTTGCATATGTTATATTATCTGTTACCTATACCTTACCACTGCCTGTGACTGGCCGGCAGTGGAGGGGCGCCACAGGGCACCTAAACACTTTAGGCCGGACATGGAGATAAAGCTCAGAAATCGAATGTATTAATTTGTCACAACATTAACAGCTTTTTTTTTCTTTCCATCTATAAAGTTACACTGTGTTATTATTTGCATAACAAGCATGTTTGTGGTAATAGGCCAAGATGGGCAGAGAACGTAGCAAGCTGTGAACAAAGTCTTTTTTTGCTTACGCCGCAGAAATAAGGCCCATCAAGGTCAGAGAGGTGGTTAAGAAGGAAGAGATGCTAATGAAAAGCCTCCTACAATACTTGAGTTGATATATTACACTCCCAACATGGAGGAAAGGCTTAAATGGCTTCAATAGGATAGAGTTACGCATTCACCCTTGTCCACTAGGAAGCTTAAGAAAAGTTAATTAGATTTGCCATGTGTAATCTATTTAATCTGGGACTATCATGACTTTTTGATTACAATAATTTTGTAATCACCGGCAATTATTGACCCTAAATTCTCGCCTGCCATGACGACTTTGGATGAGATGCTTTTACTCATGTGTTTTCAGTGTACAGAGGGAGCCTCCTCCTTCCCCTACCCACTCAGCTCTTCCATGGCATGTCTAATAGGGAGGCCAAGACATCTGCCCTTATACACTTCCATTGCATACAGATCATTGCCAAAGTTTTATTTTATTCTTCAAAGTGAAATGTTTTCACTGGTGTGTGTTGATAATCGCTATAAGGCAAGCCACCAATACTTTGAGATGAACACAACAGTTTATGGCCTGCCAAGTCCAGCCTGTCTTCCCAGAAAAACTGCTGGTGAGGTTATGTTAGTAAATTATCGTGATAATGAGAATTAGTGGGATTTTTATCTGAGAGTAGTTGTCAGTTTTAAAGTAAACTATCGAAAAGTTGGAGTTAAGTGCATAGGCCAAAGTGTAAAAATAAAAAAAAACTAGTAATTTGTAAGAATGTAAAGTAAACTTCCAACATTCTGCCCCACCCATGAGGAACATCATGGGTTATGGTACTGGAGGTGGCTTATCAGTCCTACCATACATGTGCCATAATGCTATCAATCAAAATGCCGGTGCTACTGTGCAGACATTTGTGCATGCATAGTGTGCTCTTGCTACAGCATGTAGAATACACAAGTGCCTCTGGAAACATGGCCAATGTTGGCAATCATGTATGTGTCTAGCATAACACTGGCTGACCTGGCAATTCTAGCCACTTTACAAATATAGTTGTATTATTTGGGTGACGTTTTGCTTCTTTGAAACACTTTAAAAAGTAATTTTCTGTCTTCCCACACTCCAGCCAAAGAGAACTCAGCGAGAAAGTAGGTAGAAGATACAAACCTGATATCTGTAAAAAAAAAAAAAAAAAAAGTTAAATAAAGAGATCCCCTAATGTATACCCGTTATCCTTGTCTAACAAACAACTTACCTATAAATCCTCAGTATGTTCTGTGCTGCTTCTTCTATTACAGTGCAGACATAATGGGTCTGTCTCATTGTCTGCCTGCTCCCTCCTAGTGCCATGCTTACTATTTGTTTAAATGAGCATGCCCATTCACTCCTGCTTCAATGTCATCCTAACTATTCACAATGGCACCACTGTTTTCATTCTCATTCCCATTCACAAATACTTTCCTCCCTCCTATGTTACTTGATTGACACACAGACACACAGAGTCACCGATGCTCGCCGAACCATCTCAGTGAAGAGATTATTTCTCCAACATCTTTGTGTCAAAAAACTAACTATGAATAGCACCCTCGGCTCTGTTCTGATGTACTGCCGAGCTTGGTGGGACAGTGGTATTCAGTACCGGGATTCCGCAGTAATGATCGCATTCTCCGGAGAAAGCCTACTATGCCAGCCGCATTGACAGTTTGAGTGACGGCGCAATCCCACCTGTGCGGTAGGGCTGACATTTGACCTGATAAGCTCCACCCACAAGAGTCCCAATTCTCCTGGGGTTGGGGGGGGGGGACAAGTTTGGTGGTATGAATTATGGTATATCTGTTGAATGGTCGTTTACAGAAGTTCCACTCAAAAATGATATAAAGCTAGGAGAAAATGATTTTTTTTTTTTAAATTGTGGTGGGGGGGGGGGGGGGTTACTCCCTCTTTAATATGCATTTTGAAATGTTACAGAAATGTAATTTGATTTCAAGTTAAGGAAAGTTAAAATCATTACCATGAAAAGAACACGATATGTGCCGATCAGAGAGCTTTTATATGTTGTTTGCTACTTGCAGGTGTAAATAGCTGTGAACGGGTTCAAATAAACTCTGTGATGGGTCTGTGGACCATCCCCAGAGCTAAGATTGTGACAAAGCAATGTATGTAAGATCTCTCTGCCTCCCATGGCTCCAGCATTCTGATTGGGAACATTAATTTCCTTTAACTTCTGGGACCTCTCTAGGGGTCTTGGGCAAAGGATACATCTAAGAGCTTTCGAAGTAAGTAAACAATCACCTCTGCCACTCTCACTCATTTAACCTTCATTGATCTTCAACACGGTTATGTGCTCGGGCTCACCGTGAGCTCCAGAGAATGGAGAAAGTTCAGGAGCTAGAGG
Source organism: Pelodytes ibericus (assembly GCA_036172795.1). Lineage (NCBI taxonomy): Eukaryota > Metazoa > Chordata > Amphibia > Anura > Pelodytidae > Pelodytes > Pelodytes ibericus. The sequence continues at coordinate 14,938,556 of CM069857.1, forward strand.
CTATTTATCGCTAATCTCATTGCATATCAAGGTGCCCCAGTTGACAAGACGCATGTTCTAGTTTTTTTTTTTATGCCATTAACTTCCGGTAAATTAAATGGAAATATAATTATCCTTTTCAGAAGTTGAACTATGGACACTATTTTTCCTTTTTTTCTTTTTCTTTCTTTTTTTCCATTATTAGTTCAGAGTTGAGGGTTTTGTTTTTCGCAAAGAGTACCGCTGGTTTATTTTTAAAATTAATAGGCGCTGTGTGGTTTCCATGCATAGAGTAATGGATTATATCAAAGTTAAGTGAATGGATATTTTTTGTTGACTGAAAATGTCATGTACAATAAAATGTTCTATTCTGCAATTTGTTTTATTGTGTCTGGTATGTACAGCAAGCTACTCAGAGAAAACACTTATTATTGATATTCATACTATCTCACTCTTTCCTAGATAAATGCCCCAGTACACACGTTGGTGTCTATTCAAGGACCTGAGTTAAAGGGGCTGTCTGGTGGCCAAAATTAATCCAAATTTTAAATGCATAATAATGTGCTTTCAAAGTACTTTAAAATGCATGTTTTACAGTTTACATTGCATAAAATATGAAAATGTTACACTTAGAAGAATTTGTGAAATTAAAGCAGTTTGCAAGAAGATCCTACACGTACAAGAACAAGGTTACTTAGATTCCAGTCAATGCACTCTATTCCACCAGCAAAGCAGCAGAGGAAGTGACTAAATGATACAAAACTGATACATGCTCAGTGCCTACAGACAATCAGTATGGCAGTAGTACCTGTAGGATGGGATGCAGAGGAGAGCTTGAGTAGAATATTAAAAATGTGATTTATTCAGAATGTAACAAATGACACCGGAAAAAAAGCCTGTGCTCTATAAATGCAGTGATCGTCATCTTGCACCAACATGAGTTTTGGGGACTAGACTGTCCCTTTAACCCTTTCCCGACCTTATGATGAGTTAACTTGTCATAAGAGCCGCACCATTAGCGACCTTATGACGAGTTAACTCGTCATGCAGTCTAGCCGGTGGTGCGCTCCGTGGGCACCGCCAGCTAGTCTGCAACGGGTCCAGGACTAAGCCTCGCACCCAAGGCAAAGCTCCTGGACCCGATTGGTGGATTTCCGGGCATGTGATCGCGGTGATTGCTCAATCACCGCGATAACATGCAAATTAGATGGCAAAGTCAGTGTGTTCACACACTGCCTCTAATTCACTCTCTGTGCTTCACATTCTTATAGTGAAGCACAGAGAGTGACCTGTAAGTAAAAATAAATAAATAACATACACAGAGGTTAAAACTTTTTTTAAAAATTAACCCTTTCATTGCTGATCACAGTTTTTAACGGTGATCAGTTTCCTTCCACTTTATGGCCCTCATTTAGTTTTTTTTAACAGATTTTTTATTTTTTTAATTTATAAAGTTTTTTTTAATAAATAAAGGTAATTTTAATATATTTATTTAATAAAATTTAACCCCTGCATGCCTGTTGCATGATTTTTACTGATCTGACATTGCACTCTTCAGAGTTTTTTTCTGTTTTTTTTGTTATGGGGGGTTTGGGAACCAATATTTTTATTTTTTATTAGTTAGTTAATTAGGGGGGATAAGTGGGTTAGTGTTGCACTAGTTATGTAGCTTATTATTGGGAAAATAATGGGGAAAAACAGTTTTTTCCTCAAAAATGTCCTCTTTTATATGTATTTTTTAATACTAAAATGTAAATCATTTTTATGTATAGGGTATCAAAAGAAAGCTCTAACTGTCCTTTAAAAAACAACATATAACTTGTATGGGTACGTTAAATGAGAGAGAGGAAAATAATGTTTCAAAAACCGCGTTTTAAAAATTGAAAAACGCTCTGGTCCTTGGCCCAGGAAAATCCCTGGTCCTTAAAGGGTTAATATATTTCATGTCAATGAATCCTAAAGACTACAATAGAAAAAAAAATTGAGTTAAAAAACAGTAATTAGTGATGTTTGGTGTCATTCAATCAAGCCCATTTTGTATGTGATGTTGTAGTGAACATCAGTTCTTTCCTTGGAAAGACATAAAAACTCAGGACATTTGAAGGGCTCATTCCAAACAAAAAAAAGTTGAAAGGGACATTCCAACTTGTTTAACCAAGTTGCTTGGCAAGGGTTAAACAAAACATGCCAGGCTTTGTAAGTAAACTCAGAATGTATCTTAATTGATACACACGGGGTTACTATCTGCTGTGTCTCACATGCTCTCCGACAGCCGATTGTTAGGGTATTTCGCTGCCAGCACAGAGAAAGACCCTCATTCTTGTATGGGATCAGCAGGTCCCCCTGCCGATCCCATGCCCCATGCAAAAATGAGGGGCTGTCGTATGGAAGCATGACAGCTGTCGGTCAGAGGATAAACTGGCGTGTACTCATAGGCGTGCGCACGGGGTGTGCCGGGTGTGCCTGGGCACACCCTAATCCAGGGCCGTCTTTAACGCGGGGCAAACGGGGCAGCTGCCCTGGGCCCATTTACTCCTGGGGGGCCCCAAGGCAGCTGTCCCGTGGGCCCCCAGCCCTGCTTGCCGCCTTCACAGCGCATTGCGCTTGTGAACGCTTTTTTCCGGCAAGCCGCATCCGATGGATGCGACGGCCGGAAAAAAAAAAAACTGACTCCGGATGTGACGTCGCGTCACATCCGGTGTCTGTTTCCCTCCTCCGTGCAAGAGGGAAGACTGCACGGAGGAGACATCCGGCGGGGGACACGGAGCCGCTTCATGTAAGTACGGGGGGGGGGGGGGCTGGCTGGCACAATATTCCTGATATCTGACTGGCACTATATTACTGGGTATATGATTGGCACAATATTACTGGGTATCTGACTGGCACTATATTACTGGGTATCTGACTGGCACTATATTACTGGGTATCTGATTGGCACTATATTACTGGGCATCTGATTGGCACTATATTACTGGGTATCTGATTGGCACTATATTACTTGGCATCTGATTGGCACTATATTACTGGGTATCTGATTGGCACTATATTACTTGGCATCTGATTGGCACTATATTACTTGGCATCTGATTGGCACTATATTACTGGGTATCTGACTGGCACTATATTACTGGGTATCTGATTGGCACTATATTACTGGGCATCTGATTGGCACTATATTACTGGGTATCTGATTGGCACTATATTACTGGGTATCTGACTGGCACTATATTACTGGGCATCTGATTGGCACTATATTACTGGGTATCTGACTGGCACTATATTACTGGGTATCTGACTGGCACTATATTACTTGGCATCTGATTGGCACTATATTACTGGGCATCTGATTGGCACTATATTACTGGGTATCTGACTGGCACAATATTACTGGGTATCTGATTGGCACTATATTACTTGGCATCTGATTGGCACTATATTACTGGGTATCTGACTAGCACTATATTACTGGGTATCTGACTGGCACTATATTACTGGGCATCTGATTGGCGCTATATTACTGGGTATCTGACTGGCACTATATTACTGGGTATCTGACTGGCACTATATTACTGGGCATCTGACTGGCACTATATTACTGGGTATCTGACTGGCACTATATTACTGGGCATCTGATTGGCACTATATTACTGGGTATCTGACTGGCACTATATTACTGGGTATCTGACTGGCACTATATTACTGGGTATCTGATTTGCACTATATTACTGGGCATCTGATTGGCACTATATTACTGGGTATCTGACTGGCACTATATTACTTGGCATCTGATTGGCACTATATTACTGGGCATCTGATTGGCACTATATTACTGGGTATCTGACTAGCACTATATTACTGGTTATCTGACTGGCACTATATTACTGGGCATCTGATTGGCACTATATTACTGGGTATCTGACTGGCACTATATTACTGGGTATCTGACTGGCACTATATTACTGGGCATCTGACTGGCACTATATTACTGGGTATCTGACTGGCACTATATTACTGGGCATCTGATTGGCACTATATTACTGGGTATCTGACTGGCACTATATTACTGGGCATCTGATTGGCACTATATTACTGGGTATCTGACTGGCACTATATTACTGGGTATCTGATTGGCACTATATTACTGGGTATCTGACTGGCACTATATTACTTGGCATCTGATTGGCAATATATTACTGGGTATCTGATTGGCACTATATTACTGGGTATCTGATTGGCACTAAATTACTTGGCATCTGATTGGCACTATATTACTGGGTATCTGATTGGCACTATATTACTGGGCATCTGATTGGCACTATATTACTGGGTATCTGATTGGCACAATATTCCTGGGCATCTGATTGGCACAATATTACTGGGTATCTGACTGGCACAATATTACTGGGCATCTGATTGGCACTATATTACTGGGTATCTGATTGGCACTATATTACTGGGTATCTGATTGGCACTATATTACTGGGCATCTGATTGGCACTATATTACTGGGTATCTGACTGGCACTATATTACTGGGTATCTGATTGGCACTATATTACTGGGCATCTGATTGGCACTATAATACTGGGTATCTGATTGGCACAATATTCCTGGGCATCTGACTGGCACTATATTACTGGGTATCTGATTGGCACTATATTACTGGGTATCTGACTGACACTATATTACTGGGTATCTGATTGGCACTATATTACTTGGCATCTGATTGGCACTATATTACTGGGCATCTGACTGGCACTATATTACTGGGCATCTGACTGGAACTATATTACTGGGTATCTGATTGGCACAATATTCCTGGGCATCTGACTGGCACTATATTACTGGGTATCTGATTGGCACTATATTACTGGGCATCTGATTGGCACAATATTCCTGGGCATCTGATTGGCACTATATTACTGGGTATCTGATTGGCACTATATTACTTGGCATCTGACTGGCACTATATTACTGGGTATATGATTGACACAATATTACTGGGTATCTGATTGGCACTATATTACTGGGCATCTGACTGGCACTATATTACTGGGCATCTGATAGGCACTATATTACTGGGTATCTGATTGGCACTATATTACTGGGCATCTGATTGGCACTATATTACTGGGTATCTGATTGACACTATATTACTGGGTATCTGATTGGCACTATATTACTTGGCATCTGTTTGGCACTATATTACTGGGCATCTGACTGGCACTATAATACTGGGCATCTGACTGGCACTATATTACTGGGCATCTGACTGGCACTATAATACTGGGCATCTGACTGGCACTATATTACTGGGCATCTGGCTGGCACAATAATACTGGGCATCTGACTGGCACAATAATTCTGGGCATCTGACTGGCACTATATTACTGGGCATCTGGCTGGCACAATAATACTGGGCATCTGACTGGCACAATAATACTGGGCATCTGACTGGCACTATATTACTGGGCATCTGGCTGGCACAATAATACTGGGCATCTGGCTGGCATAATATTACAGGCATCTGGCTGGCACTATATTACTGGGCATCTGGCTGGCACAATATTAAAGGCATCTGGTTGGCACTATATTACTGGGCATCTGGCTGGCACAATATTAATGGGCATCTGGCTGGCATAATATTACAGGCATCTGGCTGGCACTATATTACTGGGCTCTGACTGGCATAATATTACAGGCATCTGGCTGGCATAATATTACAGGCATCTGACTGGCACAATATTACAGGCATCTGACTGGCACAATAATACTGGGCTCTGACTGGCACAATATTACAGGCATCTGACTGGCATAATATTACAGGCATCTGACTGGCACAATATTCCTGGCCTCTGACTGCACACTATTACAGGCATCTGACTGGCATAATATTACAGGCATCTGACTGGCATTATATTACAGGCATCTGGCTGGCACTATATTACTGGGCATCTGGCTGGCAAAATATTACTGGGCATCTGGCTGGCACAATATTACTGGGCTCTGACTTGCACAATATTACAGGCATCTGACTGGCATAATATTACAGGCATCTGACTGGCACAATATTACAGGCATCTGACTGGCACAATATTCCTGGCCTCTGACTGGCACACTATTCCTGGCCTCTGACTGGCACACTATTACAAGCATCTGACTGGCATAATATTACAGGCATCTGACTGGCACAATATTACAGGCATCTGACTGGCACAATATTCCTGGCCTCTGACTGCACACTATTACAGGCATCTGGCTGGCATAATATTACAGGCATCTGACAGGCACCATATTCCTGGGCTCTGACAGGCACACATTTCCTGGTATCTGACTGGCACAATATTATTGGTATCTGACTGGCACAATATTACTGGTATCTGACTGGCACATTATTACTGGGCTCTGACTGGCACAATATTGCAGGCATCTGACTGGCACAATATTGCAGGCATCTGACTGGCACAATATTACTAGGCTCTGACTGGCACAATATTACTGGGCTCTGACTGGCACAATATTACTGGCATCCGAAAGTTACAATATTACTGGCATCTGAATGGCACAACAATTATGGCATATGTGTGTGTGTGTGTGGGGGGGGGGGGGTAACATTGCGATGGATGGCGGGTTTGCATGCAGGGGGGGGGGCAGGGTCCAGGGGGCCCAAGCAAATGCTTGCCCAGGGTCCAATCACTATTAAAGACGGCCCTGGCAATGGGATCGGGTTTTTTTTCTTTATTCCTGCAGCGGTGCGCGAGGGAGCAGAGTGAGTGCACCGGCTGCACAGACTTCCTGCTCCGCCACCTCGCGCACCGCGTTCTAGCGCTGATCACTGGGGAGCATAGCATGGAAGCTGCTCTGTGCCACCGGGCTGCAACGGATACCGCCCCCCTCTCTCTGCATTGAGGTGTAATCGCAGGGAGGGCGGACACTGATAGGTGAACTTTTTTTTTTCTTTTAAAAAAAAAAACGACAACCAAAAAAAACCCTGCTGTCTTGTGTATGTCTGCGTGGATGTGTTTGTGTGTATATATGTGTGCCTGGATGTGTTTGTGTGTGTGTGTGTGTATATGTGTGTGCCTGGATGTGTTTGTGTGTGTGTGTATATGTGTGTGCCTGGATGTGTTTGTGTGTGTGTATATATGTGTGTGACTGGATGTGTTTGTGTGTGTATATATGTGTGTGACTGGATGTGTTTGTGTGTGTATATATGTGTGTGACTGGATGTGTTTGTGTGTATATATGTGTGTGCCTGGATGTGTTTGTGTGTATATATGTGTGTGGCTGGATGTGTTTGTGTGTATATATGTGTGTGGCTGGATGTGTTTGTGTGTATGTATGTGTGGGACTGGCTGGATGTGTTTGTGTGTATGTATGTGTGGAACTGGCTGGATGTGTTTGTGTGTATGTATGTGTGGGACTGACTGGATGTGTTTGTGTGTATATATGTGTGTATATATGTGACTGGATGCGTTTTGTGTGTGTATATATGTGTCTGGGTGCGTTTTGTGTGTATATATGTGTCTGACTGACTGGATGCGTTTTGTGTGTATATATGTGTCTGACTAGATGTGTTTGTGTGTATGTATGTGTCTAACTGGATGTGTTTGTGTGTATATATGTGTCTGACTGGATGTGTTTGTGTGTATGTATGTGTCTAATAGGGTGTGTGTGTATGTATGTATGTATGTGACGGACTGGATGTGTGTGTGTGTATACATATGTGTGACTGGATGTGTGTGTGGGGGGGTGTTTTGTATGTATATGTAGAAAAACAAGGTGTAACAGGTTTCGCGTTCAGAAGTGGAGGGTGCACAGAGAGGACTTTCACCTTAGTCCTCCAAATCAGAATAAAGGATCCTTTATTCTGCATGTATATGTGACAGACTATGTGTCTGTGTGTGACTGCGTGTGTTTGTGTTTATGTGCCGTTGTCTGGCTCCTAGATTTTTTAGCTGGCTCCTAAAACTCAGATCAATTTGTCAAGCCCTGCCCTAATCAAGCCTCAAAATTGAGGCTCTCTCACCTCCGTGCTGCACTGCCGTCTGCCGCCCGAGTTTGTCTCCTAATCCGATCCTTCACTATGCGAGCGGAAGCGCCATATAGTGAAGGACGGACTTTCTCCTCCCTCAGACCTCCCCTGTAATGTACGCGTTCGCGTACACGCGTTCCGTGACGTCACGCAGAGGCGGAGTCACGGCAACGCAAGGGTGAGGCCCAGCCGCAGTGCCAGAGGAGAGGGTGCAGAGCGGAGCACAGGCACATCGTTTTTTCCCAGGAGGGGTTCTGGGGCGGCCGGCTGGCTGGTAAACTTTAAGTAAGTGTTTTTTTAAGTTAAAAAATGTGAAATGTTTGTTTACATTGCTAAATGCTTAATTAATAAAAAAAAAAGTTTTAATACAGTTTTTAAATGTTTGTTTATATTGATAATTATATGAATGCGGGTCTGTATGTAAGTATGCAGAGTGCATTTGTGTATGTGTGTGTGTGTGTGTATAGATATATAGATAGATATATATCTATCTATATATCTATACACACACACGTGTGCGGCGTGTGTGTTTGTGCTTTAGGGTGCACACCCTAATGCAATAGGCTGCGCACGCCTATGCGTGTACTATCAAAAGTACTATAAAAAGTACACACCAGTTTATCCTCATACTAGAGACAACTAACTTTTTGCTTGTGCTTCTATATTAGAAGCACAAGTTAAAAAAAAGTTTAGTGTCCCTTTAACACTGCTTTGTTACTAGTACAACCCACTCAGTCACACAATCTGATGGCTACTGTTTGATCCTATTATCCTGAAAAGATCTTACTTCACCTACTTCTGATTCCATGCATACAGCTGTATGTTCAGGAGAAGGAAAAGCCAACTCTCTAGACGCTTACATTGATAAAATCAGTAATTCTTTATTCGCATTCGATTATAAAAGCGATAGACCACAGCAAATCTCTGGGACATATAAGGGACTACTCAGTATGCACTGTTCCCTCCCTAATTGGATTCATATGCCCAAATAATTGGCAAATTTCACAAATCCCCAAAACGTGGCCTGAATTTTGAGTGGCCCCTTTCAATGGGACAACGATGGGGACTGAAGTGGCACCCCGGATTGTCGCTGGATTTAAGGAACAGGTAATTATTGTACTCAAGTCAAGTCAAGTGCAATCTAGGTGCTGCGTCAAGTCTTGGGTGCTGGGGTAAATTCTGGGTGCTGGGGTTAGTCCTATGAGAGCAGTCTGGGGGCTAGAGTAAGTTATTGGTGCAATGTGGGTGCAGATGAAGGAAATTAAAACAAGAAATGCATGTTTTCAATAAAAGGGTTATTAAATATGTAAAATGTTGAAAATAATTGTTAAAAAGTTAATTAGGGGGTGCACACATTTATGATAAAAGGTTTGAAGCAAGTGGCTGGAGAAATGCAGTCGGATGCCGGCGTGGGTTACTTCTCTCGGCGCTCCAGCCGAACATAGGATACAAAACACAGGAGGGCTGCTCCCAATCGCGGCAGAGGAGTCCCAGATGCCGGCAAGGAACACCAGAACCAGGTAAGTGTCCAATTAAAATGAAGTTTATTGAATACAAAATAATTCCAAAAAATTGTTAAGAGCTGGGTATATTGTGAGGATCACCCGGTGAGGGAAAGATCTATGAGAAGCCTACGCGTTTTGCGCCTAGCTTGGCGCTTCGTCAGAAGCCCCTGACGAAGCGCCAAGCTAGGCGCGAAAGGCATAGGCTTCTCATTTAGTCAAGCTTGGGGCACAACAAAACCAAAAGACACCACTGAATGGAAAACATAGTTCCAAAACATCTGAAGGGCTGAGCCATCACTGGTCTGGCGCATCTTCGCAAAGGGAAACACACAGTGGTAAATACATGTGTCTAGTGCAGTGTTGGCTAACCTTGGCACTGTAGATGTCTGGCAACTAAGCATGATTTTCTGTGAGCCTTCAGATGGGCACCTCAGCTTTAATGCTAACAGAGAATCGTAGGATACGTAGTTCCCAAACATCTGTAGTGCCAAAGTTAGGCTTCACTGGTTTAAACCGTATCACTGAAATAGTGGTGGAACCAGTGGTGTATCTTGGTTTAGTGCTGCCCTAGGCGAGTGCCTTGTTTGCCTTGTGGAAGACACACTTCTGGGGGGAACAACACTATTAAGGGCCTTGGTACAGAAAGAAATTGTGGTCTACCATCTAGGACAATATGGCTAACTTTGACTGGTGATACTGGACTGTCATGGACCCCCCTAAGGCGAAAAGGCCAGGGTACATATAACCTACTGCGCCCCCTTTGGAACCCCCTCTGCTCTGAAAGGTGCTTGCTCCAAGTTACACTAAACCAGTGACTCTTTTTATTTATTTTTTGATGCTACCATTGAGTATAGAATCATGCCCCATCTGAGAGCTGTACCGGATTAATGAATCATGAAGCTCGGAATAGATCCCTTCTGTAGGTTTTTTTTTTTTTTTTTGTAAAATACACAAAATCTACAAAGTATCTCCTCACCACTAGAAACGAACAATAAAAATCCACATTTGTATTTTTTTGGCAGCAAACGCTGGAGATGGGCATAAAAGGGTCATAACCTTCACTTTATGTATCATAAAAATATATCTATTTTCCACTTAGTTTTAACTGTGAGTTTTTAAAGCCGGCTATTTTAGCTCAATCCTCTCTGAATATCTTGTCAGCTAATCGTATGGCCGTGCAGAATATAAATGTGCTGTGAGATAGGCAGGTGATAATGTATATGTATTTCTTTTATTATTTGTAATCTCTTTCGTCTGTATCCTTTTACCATGGAATATATGGGATAAACTGTGGTGACTGTCATTGGTGTTTCGAATGTCATTGTCATTTGCTACACACACCGATCAGCCATAACATTATCACCACCTGCCTAATATTGTGTAGCTCCCCTTTTGACTCCAAAACAGGCCTGACCCATTGAGGCATGGACTCCACTAGACCACTGAAGGTGTGCTGGGGTAACTGGCACCAAGACGTTAGCAGCAGATCCTTTAAGTCCTGTAAGTTGTGAGGTGGGGCCTCCATGGATCAGACTTGTTTGTCCAGCACATCCCACAGATGATCGATTGGATTGGGATCTGGGGAATTTGGAGGCCAAGTCAACACCTTGAACTAATTGTTGTGTTCCTTAAACCATTCCTGAACCATTTTTTCCTTTATGGCAGGGAGCATTATTCTAACTGTAGAGAATAATGGCCAGAGAAGTAGAACAGGGTTAACATCACATCGGTCCAAGAGATAAATCCAGAGACTTGAAGTGTGCCATAAAGTACAACGTGTATTGCTGCATAGTGGAGGGGGAGATAACAGAGGCAGGGGGGAAAGAAAGGAAGAATGCTGGATGCGTTTCAGGCTACACTGAGCCCTTAATCAGAAGCCTTTTGAGGCCAATGCCATTGGGGAATCTAGTTTCCATGAAAGGGTGTATATGGTCTGTAACAATGCTTAGGTAGGTGGTACGTGTCAAAGTAACATCCACATGAATGGCAGGACCCAAGGTTTCCCAGTAGAACATTGCCCAAACCATCACACTGCCTACGCCAGCTTGCCACCTGTCACTCCAAAGCATCACACTGCCTCCGCCGGCTTGCCACCTGTCAATCCAAAGCATCACACTGCCTCCGCTGGCATGCCACCTCTCAGTCCAAAGCATCACACTGCCTCCGCCAGAAAATCAATTTCCTTACCCTATTCACTAACTGAAACTCATTCTCCCTCTCTCCCCACCTAGCCAAAGTTCATCTCAATCTCGAACTCCAGTGAAATGTTATAAAAAAAATTGCTATTCACTAAAATCCAAAGGGTTTTCGAATTAGGAGTCGAGTTGGACTTTGACGCCCAGATCCCCTCTGGCTACTTGAATGCTGTATAGGAGTCAAGTTGCATAAAAAAAGTTTTTAAGGATTTTTTTGTTAAAAATATCTTCCCCCCCCCCAATCAAAAACGGCTGAGATTTCATTCTGGCTTACTGAGAGATAGATCCACATGGTTTTTTGGGTTTACACATTTTTTTTTAGAGTAGGTGGATTATTTATTCTTTTATTATTGTTATTTTTTGGATGACCCATTTCCCTGCGCTGAAGATGAGATGTGAGGGTGTTGATGATCATTGGGGGACATATTTAATTAAAGGAACATTTTATTTACAGTGCACCTTTTATGTTAACATAATTAACAATCCCTTCCCCCTAACTGGGCAAGGTAGGGGTAGGTAGGGCAATTTTATTTATTTTTAATATAGAGCTAGGGGGCCTTGGGATATGATCAAGTGTTGATGGGGAGTAATGATAGTGATGGGGAGGATAGGGAGGGATATATATATATATTATATTAGCAGCCAGTCCCACTCATTTAGCAATCTCCCAGCCCACAGTATTATAGTGGAAGGGCCAGGGCCACCATATTTATTATCGATGCCAGGAGCATTGGCAACTTCTGGCACTGTTTATTTTTACATGGTGCTCTTTATACCCCACCTGTGTTAAGGGTCACGGAGGCCATTTGGGGAGAAGAGGGGGGATTATGTAACTTTTTTATATTATTTTATTTTTTACGTTTTTAAAGTATTTTTTATGCAACTTGTCACCTGTAAAGGAGGTGAGTTGACAGCAAAAGTTGAATAGAAAGAATAGAAATTTGTATTCCTTTTCACTGAAGGGAGTTCGAGATTGGAGATGGAAAATGGACTTTGATGTGGTGGGGGAAGAAGCTGGTTGAGTCTTTTCAATGAGAGCCAGTAAACTTTAATATTAATGTTGCACATGAGACATTTGCCTTCAGGGTTGCGACCCAGCCAATGTTTTACCAGTAGATCAGTATAAAAAATGGCACATGGACAATGTTAGATCTATGGAGACAAGAGAACGGCTGGAATTTTTTTGAAGGAAAAGTGTCAACCCTACTTGCCATGCCATACTCATTGGGAGTTATGATACGTGATGGAAAGTTAAGGCGAGGCAATCGCCATCATATTATCTATAAAGGTCATTGTCCCCCTTTTTTAATATCCCAACACTGATGTGTCGGAAATGTGTCACTTTTCAGGCAGATGTATAGCTGACATGTTGTTTAGAATCTTGGCCCAAGATTCTAAACAACATGTCTGCCCCCTGATTTATTGAGCAATATGGTATTTTATGTGTATTCTTTGTTTAACGCATGTCTAGTTACAACGTCTACACCTGCTACAATCTTTAAATTAAACAGAAGTTGAATTTTTTCCAACAATGTTCCTTTAATGTTAACTATTCCAAGCACATAGAAGCCTGAAATTCTGTACGATAAAATAGATTTGTGACTGTTTTTTTGCCCAGAGTAGTCAGTTAAAACCTACTGCCTCCCAAAATATTTGCCTCTGCTGCCACAGCCACAGGGCTTGCTGCCTATACCTCCAGTCAGCACCCAAATCTCATCCCAGGCTGTAAATGCCAAACAGTACACACAATGAAAACTACTGACAGATAAGACATGTAAACGCCACACCTTCCCCCAACTATCCCGACCTACATGGGTCAGTCCTGATTTCCCGAGAATTGATACTGCGCCTGCGAAGTCCTGCCACCTATTTATTTTCAGGTTCCGGGTTTTTTTTTATATATCTTTGTAATAATTGAAAACATTTTACAATTAAAACCAAGTTCATTCTGTGTTAAATTCTGTACCCGGAGCAGTCGCTTTGGAAACCAATAAAATCTTCCTGCGGACTGTGCTACTTTTCGAACTTTAGAATTGCTCTTGAACCATGACCCCTGCCATTTTGTTTTTTCTTCAAACGAGCCCTGGAAAAAGCCGATAAAGAACAAACGAGCTCTGTTACGGATGCCTGCCAAAGCATCCAACAACGGCCAGTAAGTAATGATTTGGGCATGAGGGAAATATATACGGTAATGGACAGCAACATGGAATCCATCCCGCTTATAACTGCTGCCACCCAAGCATGCCGGTCCGAGATGTCAACAGCTTGCTGTGATTTCAAGGATGTGAGATTCGTTCCCAGTATAATGGAGCTATCTCTCTCTCCCCCGTGGCCTCTGTTTGGCTTCTACTAGACCAGGGGACATTAAAGCTGCGCTCGGTTAGTTTGAAGATTAAAAGAATTAAGATGTATATTTTGTGACAGCGATCGTTGCCTCAGCTTGTAATGGCCCGGGAGGCCACCAAATACTTAATTCAATTTGCAAATAAAATGATAAGGATTGTGCATTGCTAATGGGCCAATCCCAGCCTGCTATTATTATGTATTATTCCACTATGTGTTTACACAAAAATCAGTAGGAACCTGGAACTTCCATCCAGTGGACGGGGACAAGAAAACAAATGATTGGAGGAATGTTTCGATATGTGGGCAGTGGTGAAGAACAGATAATCCAATGGTTTGTCGTCACAGTCTACAATTTCCCTGTTTCAATTGCAGTATCATTAGGGTTGCCACCGAGCTGGTAAAAAAGTGGGAGGAGGCAATAGGAAAGCTGGAGGGGGTGGCAATGGCATAGCCAGAGTGGGAGGCAATATCAAAGTGGGAGGAGGCAATAGCAAAGCTGGAGGGGGTGGCGTTGGCATAGTCAGAGTGGGAGGCAATATCAAAGTGGGAGGAGGCAATAGCAAAGCTGGAGGGGGTGGCAATGGCATAGTCAGAGTGGGAGGCAATAGCAAAGTGGGAGGAGGCAATAGCAAAGCTGGAGGGGGTGGCGATGGCATAGTTAGAGTGGGAGGCAATATCAAAGTGGGAGGAGGCAATAGCAAAGCTGGAGGGGGTGGCGATGGCATAGTCAGAGTGGGAGGCAATATCAAAGTGGGAGGAGGCAATAGCAAAGCTGGAGGGGGTGGCGATGGCATAGTCAGAGTGGGAGGCAATATCAAAGTGTGAGGGGGTGGCAATAGAAAAGTCAGAGTGTAAGGCAAAATATCCGCCCATGCTCTACTGCCCAAATACTTTCATACCTCCTCCCCATCACCTACGTTTGTTGGTTCGGGAGAGAGGTTTCCTGATGGGTTCATTACCCATTAATAGAAAATGAATATGACCAAGGTAGTACTGCTAACAGCTAGAATGAGAATAATGAGAACATTGGTTTACAATAGCTAGCGTAGTGAAGGTTAGCCACTTCCGTTCCAGTCCACAGTGGTGCTCAGCCATTAGTAGTAGCCAAGGTCAAGTGAAGTGCTGTGTAGCCACCTGTAGCCATCGTTTATAGTTTAATACAATTCCTAGTGCAGTATTCAAACTGTGTCTAATACACTGCCTTGTGTCTGCAGCATGCAAACTGTGTCCAATAAACTAACTTGTAACTGCAGCATGCAAACTGTGTCTAATAAACTACCTTGTGTCTGCAGCATGCAAACTGTGTCTAATACACTGCCTTGTGTCTGCTGCATGCAAACTGTGTCTAATACACTGCCTTGTGTCTGCTGCATGCAAACTGTGTCTAATAAACTGTCTTGTGTCTGCTGCATGCAAACTGTGTCTAATAAACTGTCTTGTGTCTGCTGCATGCAAACTGTGTCTAATACACTGCCTTGTGTCTGCTGCATGCAATCTGTGTCTAATACACTGCCTTGTGTCTGCTGCATGCAAACTGTGTCTAATAAACTGTCTTGTGTCTGCTGCATGCAAACTGTGTCTAATACACTGCCTTGTGTCTGCAGCATTCAAGCTGTGTTCAATAAACTAACTTGTACCTGCAGCATGCAAGCTGTGTCTAATAAACTCCATTGTGTCTGCAACATGCAAACTGTGTCTAATAAACGCCATTGTGTCTGCAACATGCAAGCTGTGTCTAATTAACTGACTTTTGTCTGCAACATGCAAGCTGTGTCTAATTAACTGACTTTTGTCTGCAGCATGCAAGCTGTCTCTGTCCAGGTGGAACTCTGCAGGTGAGTTAAGATGATTATTTAATCTCACTTAGTTCACTATAATTATAAAGGGCCAAACCTAGTGAATTTCTCCTCACTAGATGAGCTCTATGGGCCCTGCATAATGCAATGTTACATCTCTTACTACATGGGGAGGGGGCAGGCAAACCCTATTTACCTTGACCACATACACACCCTTTCTAAAAAAAAGTTAGAAACAAAAATTAAAATAGTTTGCAGGTGGAGCATGCCTACAAATAGGTAGACTCATGCAACAATGGGGTTTGGAGAGGTGAAGGTGGAGTTTCAAAAAAGTAAGCCCTACCCATTTTTTGCTTTACATGTAATCCCACTCTAGTCATACTGTCCTATACTGAAATATAAATAAAATATTGATTTATGCATTCATTATCTACTAATTCTTTATGCTGATAATGAGGTAGAACGGCGAGTTCCATGCAGACATAGCTACAGAAGAAACAAGGTGCATGCTAGCTTGGTAGAGCTGATTGATTAATTAATTAAGAACAGTATGACCTGCACTAAGAAAAGCTTACTCTGGTCAGCTGAATTTGCAACAGAGAACTCCAGCAAATGAAGTAATGCATGACGCATAAAGAAAGCTGTGCATAGGAGAGATGGGAATGGTCAACACCATGCAGAACTATTAATATTATTAGAACATTAAACTGCATAAAGCAACATGTAATACATATAATCTGACATTTTAGTGCTGAAGGATGCCACTTTGTGAGTCCAGATGTTTCCGCCATTGCACTGTTCTAATAGAGCACTCACCTATGATTGAGCGTGGCAAAGCGCGAAACGCGTAAGGTGGTCTTCCCTTACCCCAGCGTTTAGTCCGTGGATTAGTGCTCTGTTTGCTTATGCACTTAATAAAGCACCATTTCATTCATACCTTTTGGAGAGTGGAGTGCACAACTTTTTTTCCAGTGTCTCACTACTACGTCCATAGGCGTGCGCACGGGGTGTGCCGGGTGTGCCTGGGCACACCCTAATCAAGCCTCAAAATTGAGGCTCTCTCACCTCCGTGCAGGGCCGTCTTTAACGCGGGGCAAACGGGGCAGCTGCCCTGGGCCCATTTACTCCTGGGGGGCCCCAAGGCAGCTGTCCCGTGGGCCCCCAGCCCCTGCTGCCGCGTTCACAGCGCATTGCGCTTGTGAACGCTTTTTTCCGGCAAGCCACATCCGATGGATGCGACGGCCGAAAAAAAAAAAACTGACGCCGGATGTGACGTTGCGTCACATCCGGTTTCTGTTTCCCTCCTCCGTGCAAGAGGGAAGACTGCACGGAGGAGACATCCGGCGGGGGACACGGAGCCGCTTCATGTAAGTACGGGGGGGGGGGGGGGGGGCTGGCACAATATTCCTGGTATCTGAATGGCACTATATTACTGGGTATCTGATTGGCACTATATTACTGGGCATCTGATTGGCACTATATTACTGGGTATCTGATTGGCACTATATTACTGGGTATCTGACTGGCACTATATTACTGGGTATCTGATTGGCACTATATTACTGGGCATCTGATTGGCACAATATTACTGGGTATCTGATTGGCACAATATTACTGGGCATCTGACTGGCACTATATTACTTGGCATCTGATTGGCACTATATTACTGGGTATCTGACTGGCACTATATTACTGGGTATCTGATTGGCACTATATTACTGGGTATCTGACTGGCACAATATTACTGGGTATCTGATTGGCACTATATTACTGGGCATCTGACTGGCACAATATTACTGGGTATCTGATTGGCACTATATTAATTGGCATCTGATTGGCACTATATTACTGGGTATCTGATTGGCACTATATTACTGGGCATCTGATTGGCACTATATTACTTGGCATCTGATTGGCACTATATTACTGGGTATCTGATTGGCACTATATTACTGGGCTCTGACTGGCACTATATTACTGGGCATCTGACTGGCACTATATTACTTGGCATCTGATTGGCACAATATTACTGGGCATCTGATTGGCACTATATTACTGGGTATCTGATTGGCACTATATTACTGGGTATCTGATTGGCACTATATTACTGGGCATCTGGCACTATATTACTGGGTATCTGACTGGCACTATATTACTTGGCATCTGATTGGCACTATATTACTGGGTATCTGATTGGCACTATATTACTGGGCATCTGATTGGCACTATATTACTGGGTATCTGACTGGCACTATATTACTGGGCATCTGATTGGCACTATATTACTGGGTATCTGATTGGCACTATATTACTTGGCATCTGATTGGCACTATATTACTGGGCATCTGATTGGCACTATATTACTGGGTATCTGATTGGCACTATATTACTTGGCATCTGATTGGCACAATATTACTGGGCATCTGATTGGCACTATATTACTGGGTATCTGACTGGCACTATATTACTTGGCATCTGATTGGCACTATATTACTGGGTATCTGATTGACACTATATTACTTGGCATCTGATTGGCACTATATTACTGGGTATCTGATTGGCACTATATTACTGGGCATCTGATTGGCACTATATTACTTGGCATCTGATTGGCACTATATTACTGGGTATCTGATTGGCACTATATTACTGGGCTCTGACTGGCACTATATTACTGGGCATCTGACTGGCACTATATTACTTGGCATCTGATTGGCACAATATTACTGGGCATCTGATTGGCACTATATTACTGGGTATCTGATTGGCACAATATTACTGGGTATCTGATTGGCACTATATTACTGGGTATCTGACTGGCACTATATTACTGGGTATCTGACTGGCACTATATTACTGGGCATCTGACTGGCACTATAATACTTGGCATCTGATTGGCACAATATTACTGGGTATCTGACTGGCACTATATTACTGGGTATCTGATTGGCACTATATTACTGGGCATCTGATTGGCACTATATTACTGGGTATCTGATTGGCACTATATTACTGGGTATCTGATTGACACTATATTACTGGGTATCTGATTGGCACTATATTACTGGGGATCTGATTGGCACTATATTACTGGGTATCTGATTGGCACTATATTACTGGGTATCTGACTGGCACTATATTACTTGGCATCTGATTGGCACAATATTACTGGGCATCTGATTGGCACTATATTACTGGGTATCTGACTGGCACTATATTACTTGGCATCTGATTGGCACTATATTACTGGGTATCTGATTGGCACTATATTACTTGGCATCTGACTGGCACTATATTACTGGGCATCTGATTGGCACTATATTACTGGGTATCTGATTGGCACTATATTACTTGGCATCTGATTGGCACTATATTACTGGGCATCTGATTGGCACTATATTACTGGGTATCTGATTGGCACTATATTACTGGGCATCTGATTGGCACTATATTACTGGGCATCTGACTGGCACAATATTACTGGGCTCTGGCTGGCACAATATTACTGGGCTCTGACTGGCACAATATTACTGGGCTCTGGCTGGCACAATATTACAGGCATCTGACTGGCACAATATTACAGGCATCTGACTGGCACAATATTCCTGGCCTCTGACTGCACACTATTACAGGCATCTGACTGGCATAATATTACAGGCATCTGACTGGCATTATATTACAGGCATCTGGCTGGCACTATATTACTGGGCATCTGGCTGGCACAATATTACTGGGCATCTAGCTGGTACAATATTACTGGGCATCTGGCTGGCACAATATTACTGGCCTCTGACTGCACACTATTACAGGCATCTGACTGGCATAATATTACAGGCATCTGACAGGCACCATATTCCTGGGCTCTGACAGGCACAATATTCCTGGGCTCTGACTGGCACACTATTACAAGCATCTGACTGGCATAATATTACAGGCATCTGACTGGCATAATATTACAGGCATCTGACTGGCACAATATTACAGGCATCTGACTGGCACAATATTCCTGGCCTCTGACTGCACAATATTACTGGGCATCTGATTGGCACTATATTACTGGGTATCTGATTGGCACAATATTACTGGGCATCTGATTGGCACTATATTACTGGGTATCTGACTGGCACTATATTACTTGTCATCTGATTGGCACTATATTACTGGGTATCTGATTGGCACTATATTACTGGGTATCTGATTGGCACTATATTACTTGGCATCTGACTGGCACTATATTACTGGGCATCTGATTGGCACTATATTACTGGGTATCTGATTGGCACTATATTACTGGGTATCTGATTGGCACAATATTACTGGGCATCTGATTGGCACTATATTACTGGGTATCTGATTGGCACTATATTACTGGGTATCTGATTGGCACAATATTACTGGGCATCTGATTGGCACTATATTACTGGGTATCTGATTGGCACTATATTACTGGGTATCTGATTGACACTATATTACTGGGTATCTGATTGGCACTATATTACTGGGGATCTGATTGACACTATATTACTGGGTATCTGATTGGCACTATATTACTGGGTATCTGACTGGCACTATATTACTTGGCATCTGATTGGTACAATATTACTGGGCATCTGATTGGCACTATATTACTGGGTATCTGACTGGCACTATATTACTTGGCATCTGATTGGCACTATATTACTGGGTATCTGATTGGCACTATATTACTTGGCATCTGACTGGCACTATATTACTGGGCATCTGATTGGCACTATATTACTGGGTATCTGATTGGCACTATATTACTTGGCATCTGATTGGCACTATATTACTGGGCATCTGATTGGCACTATATTACTGGGTATCTGATTGGCACTATATTACTGGACATCTGATTGGCACTATATTACTGGGAATCTGACTGGCACAATATTACTGGGCTCTGACTGGCACAATATTACTGGGCTCTGACTGGCACAATATTACTGGGCTCTGGCTGGCACAATATTACAGGCATCTGACTGGCATAATATTACAGGCATCTGACTGGCACAATATTACAGGCATCTGACTGGCACAATATTCCTGGCCTCTGACTGCACACTGTTACAGGCATCTGACTGGCGTAATATTACAGGCATCTGAC
Source organism: Pelodytes ibericus (assembly GCA_036172795.1). NCBI lineage: Eukaryota > Metazoa > Chordata > Amphibia > Anura > Pelodytidae > Pelodytes > Pelodytes ibericus. The sequence continues at coordinate 14,959,536 of CM069857.1, forward strand.
TGGCATTATATTACAGGCATTTGTCTGGCACTATATTACTGGGCATCTGGCTGGCACTATATTACTGGGTATCTGATTGACACTATATTACTGGGTATCTGATTGGCACTATATTACTGGGGATCTGATTGACACTATATTACTGGGTATCTGATTGGCACTATATTACTGGGTATCTGACTGGCACTATATTACTTGGCATCTGATTGGCACAATATTACTGGGCATCTGGTTGGCACTATATTACTGGGTATCTGACTGGCACTATATTACTTGGCATCTGATTGGCACTATATTACTGGGTATCTGATTGGCACTATATTACTTGGCATCTGACTGGCACTATATTACTGGGCATCTGATTGGCACTATATTACTGGGTATCTGATTGGCACTATATTACTTGGCATCTGATTGGCACTATATTACTGGGCATCTGATTGGCACTATATTACTGGGTATCTGATTGGCACTATATTACTGGGCATCTGATTGGCACTATATTACTGGGCATCTGACTGGCACAATATTACTGGGCTCTGGCTGGCACAATATTACTGGGCTCTGACTGGCACAATATTACTGGGCTCTGGCTGGCACAATATTTCAGGCATCTGACTGGCATAATATTACAGGCATCTGACTGGCACAATATTACAGGCATCTGACTGGCACAATATTCCTGGCCTCTGACTGCACACTATTACAGGCATCTGACTGGCATAATATTACAGGCATCTGACTGGCATTATATTACAGGCATCTGGCTGGCACTATATTACTGGGCATCTGGCTGGCACAATATTACTGGGCATCTGGCTGGTACAATATTACTGGGCATCTGGCTGGCACAATATTACTGGCCTCTGACTGCACACTATTACAGGCATCTGACTGGCATAATATTACAGGCATCTGACAGGCACCATATTCCTGGGCTCTGACTGGCACACTATTACAAGCATCTGACTGGCATAATATTACAGGCATCTGACTGGCATAATATTACAGGCATCTGACTGGCACAATATTACAGGCATCTGACTGGCACAATATTCCTGGCCTCTGACTGCACAATATTACTGGGCATCTGATTGGCACTATATTACTGGGTATCTGATTGGCACTATATTACTTGGCATCTGATTGGCACAATATTACTGGGCATCTGATTGGCACTATATTACTGGGTATCTGACTGGCACTATATTACTTGGCATCTGATTGGCACTATATTACTGGGTATCTGATTGGCACTATATTACTTGGCATCTGACTGGCACTATATTACTGGGCATCTGATTGGCACTATATTACTGGGTATCTGAATGGCACTATATTACTGGGTATCTGATTGGCACAATATTACTGGGCATCTGATTGGCACTATATTACTGGGTATCTGATTGACACTATATTACTGGGTATCTGATTGGCACTATATTACTGGGGATCTGATTGACACTATATTACTGGGTATCTGATTGGCACTATATTACTGGGTATCTGACTGGCACTATATTACTTGGCATCTGATTGGCACAATATTACTGGGCATCTGATTGGCACTATATTACTGGGTATCTGACTGGCACTATATTACTTGGCATCTGATTGGCACTATATTACTGGGTATCTGATTGGCACTATATTACTTGGCATCTGACTGGCACTATATTACTGGGCATCTGATTGGCACTATATTACTGGGTATCTGATTGGCACTATATTACTTGGCATCTGATTGGCACTATATTACTGGGCATCTGATTGGCACTATATTACTGGGTATCTGATTGGCAATATATTACTGGGCATCTGACTGGCACAATATTACTGGGCTCTGGCTGGCACAATATTACTGGACTCTGACTGTCACAATATTACTGGGCTCTGGCTGGCACAATATTACAGGCATCTGACTGGCATAATATTACAGGCATCTGACTGGCACATTATTACAGGCATCTGACTGGCACAATATTCCTGGCCTCTGACTGCACACTATTACAGGCATCTGACTGGCATAATATTACAGGCATCTGACTGGCATTATATTACAGGCATCTGGCTGGCACTATATTACTGGGCATCTGGCTGGCACAATATTACTGGGCATCTGGCTGGTACAATATTACTAGGCATCTGGCTGGCACAATATTACTGGCCTCTGACTGCACACTATTACAGGCATCTGACTGGCATAATATTACAGGCATCTGACAGGCACCATATTCCTGGGCTCTGACAGGCACAATATTCCTGGGCTCTGACTGGCACACTATTACAAGCATCTGACTGGCATAATATTACAGGCATCTGACTGGCACAATATTACAGGCATCTGACTGGCACAATATTCCTGGCCTCTGACTGCACACTATTACAGGCATCTGACTGGCATAATATTACAGGCATCTCACAGGCACCATATTCCTGGGCTCTGACAGGCACAATATTCCTGGTATCTGACTGGCACAATATTATTGGTATCTGACTGGCACAATATTATTGGTATCTGACTGGCACAATATTACTGGTATCTGACTGGCACATTATTACTGGGCTCTGACTGGCACAATATTGCAGGCATCTGACTGGCACAATATTACTAGGCTCTGACTGGCACAATATTACTGGGCTCTGACTGGCACAATATTACTGGCATCCGAAAGTTACAATATTACTGGCATCTGAATGGCACAACAATTATGGCATATGTGTGTGTGTGGGGGGGGGGGGGGTAACATTGCGATGGATGGCGGGATTGCATGCAGGGGAGGGGGCAGGGTCCAGGGGGCCCAAGCAAATGCTTGCCCAGGGTCCAATCACTATTAAAGACGGCCCTGCCTCCGTGCTGCACTGCCGTCTGCCGCCCGAGTTTGTCTCCTAATCCGATCCTTCACTATGCGAGCGGAAGCGCCGCATAGTGAAGGACGGACTTTCTCCTCCCTCAGACCTCCCCTGTAATGTACGCGTTCGCGTACACGCGTTCCGTGACGTCACGCAGAGGCGGAGTCACGGCAACGCAAGGGTGAGGCCCAGCCGCAGTGCCAGAGGAGAGGGTGCAGAGCGGAGCACAGGCACATCGTTTTTTCCCAGGAGGGGTTCTGGGGCGGCCGGCTGGCTGGTAAACTTTAAGTAAGTGTTTTTTTAAGTTAAAAAATGTGAAATGTTTGTTTACATTGCTAAATGCTTAATTAATAAAAAAAAAGTTTTAATACAGTTTTTAAATGTTTGTTTATATTGATAATTATATGAATGCGGGTCTGTATGTAAGTATGCAGAGTGCATTTGTGTATGTGTGTGTGTGTGTATAGATATATAGATAGATATATATCTATCTATATATCTATACACACACACGTGTGCGGCGTGTGTGTTTGTGCTTTAGGGTGCACACCCTAATGCAATATGCTGCGCACGCCTATGACTACGTCTAATCATTGGTGCGGAGCCCTCCGGATAAATGAACTGTGAGGGGAGCCGGCTTGTGCTTGCTTTTTTGATTCTTACCCTTCCAATAGGCCCTTATGAAGGTGAATAGCCAGGCTACAACTTGGTACAACTTCTGCAGGGGCTAGAATGTAGTTTAAGATTTGCTAACTCGCTTTCCTTTTCTTTCAAATTAGTATTCATTTTTTCAATTAAGTTATTTTAACTGAAATATTCTGTCTGCTGGTAATTATTTTATCCACCGCACTCACGCATATAATTATCAGCATTATTAAAACAGGAATAAAGGGAATTAGTAAATAAACAGTCAGCGATGTATTCAGACTAGATTACATTTTTTAATAAAGAAAAATCATCCATCACATTTTTTTTACTAAAATCTCCAATTTTGGCACATTTTTCATTCGGAAAAAAAGTGTCTCCTTTAGAGAGACCCCATGTCCTAAACATTGTGCGAAAATAATTAAAAAAAAAAAAATCTGTACACTGTACAAGCCGAAATGCGAACAATGCAATCATTAAATGAAAAAACGTGTTGGTGGTGTCTCAGGTGTATGACCTCATCGTGCAGCTTTCCATGCAAATTAACTACCCTTGTGCACATCGGAAGTGGTCTTGGCACTTTGGGGTGAATACACACACACTTATATATTCAGCAAATTCAAAAAATGTTGTAAATAGTAAAAGACGTGCATGACGTTGAAGAGGGTGTATCTGGAACATTGTGCACACAGTCTAGTTCTGGAGCTGTGGATTTTCCCAAAAACAAATGTTGGGGGATTATAGTCCCATACTGTCTGCAAAACTAGAGCCAATATTAGAGGCTCTAGTACATGTGAGTGATAGACAAGGGGGGGGGGGGGCAATATCATTACTTGTCATTTATAGAGTGACCCCTGTGTTGTATTTTTCTTTGTTCGAGATATGTGATAAGTATATGCTTTTTACTTGATTACTGGTCCTTTCTCACTCAACACTCTTCACTGTTTCTGATTTTTTTTTAAAAAAGAGCTCATTTCGAATTCCAGACACTAACAGATTTGGCCACCCCCGTATGTGCAGGCTAATATCTGCCCTACTGAGGTTGTAGGAAGAAGATACTATACAGAATTGTACCCAGGGGCTGGGCAAGACGGCCCTACACGCCCCGTATTTGACCAGAGCTGGGGCTGAGCACAGTAGGGGTTTGGGTGACTGGCAGGTGAGCGCGGGTTATAGGAGATCCCTTCGCAGTGATGTCACAGATAGAGGTGGGCTTTTGGTGACTGGCTTAAAAAAAAACTTAACTTATTGTCACTGATTTTTTTATGGGACTGGGGAAGAAAAGGAGACAAACTAAAAAGCTAGATCTGTTTCTTTATCTTCCCTTTACATGGTGCAGCACTTATATGGAGTATTGTTATGTGGAACAGCACTTTTAAAGGATGTATTTGGCACTTCCCCCAAAAACTAATAAGGGAGACAAACTTTATATGAAAAAGCACAAACCTTACACCTCTCTCCTTTCTGGTCCATGTTTACTTGGTATGCATGCCCACAGTCAAATAAATAATAATATACACATTTTTAGTATCTATTTTGCAGCACTACCTGTTTTTTAAAGCGCCAGCTTCATTCAGTTTATTCTGTTTTAGAAATAGTAGTGCTAATAGCCTTGGTGTATTTATTTTACCCTATTGCATAGTCGCCAACAGTCCTGGATTTGTTGGGACAGTCCTGTCCCATCAAATTCGGGTCTGTCCCGGCATTAATACACCCTCATCTCCAGTCCCATCGGAACCAGGGAGCAAAAACTTGTGCGTTATTGTGATGGCAGATTTCCTACAGCGTTGAAGATTTTTTTCCAACCGTGGAATACTTTTAACCTTGCTACAACTTCCCCTTTAAGAATTACATTGTAACCCGCTCTCTGGCCATTAGACCTTTGCCAGGGGAAATGTGTCTCGTTGTGTCGCATCGCTTTAGAGATGCCTAGCAAATTATTATAAGGATGCCATCAAGGTCATCGCCAAGCTAACCCTGCGGGTACCAGTGTCCTGTGACTCTTCTGTGTACAGATGATGACAGGATCTCTGGAAAGCTTGTACGCTGGCGGCAGGCATCGCTGACACTCTCTTCCAGCTATTAGAGGAGCCGCGAGCTAAAAAAAAAAAAAAAACAACAAAGAAAAAGAAAGAAAAAAAAAAACACTGGATTATTCTGATTTTCAGGAGTAATTTCCCCTGTGTGTCAGATTCTTTCTCATTTCTTTCTCTCTTTTTTTTCTTAAGGAGTTTTCAGAAACAAGAAAAATTAAAGTAGCACATAGCCTGTTTAAGGGATAGTTACACACCTATTCCCCAAAAAAATGGTAGTAAGAGTGAATCGGTCACAAATCTGTTAAACTGCCCAGAATTGTACGCCTCTCAGTCTATTATGTTGGACACTACCTCTCAATTTTCCTCCCCCGGGAGAATCGGGGTGCCGGGGGCAGAGCTTGGGAGGTCGATTGTCTGTGCTACCGCGCGTCACTTGTCCGATAAAAGCCCTGGATTTATGTATTAGAGGAAGGGTTCCTTGACTAGGCCCAGATCAGGAGATTTCCCACTAGATAATTACAATGGAAAATGTGTGTTAAACATTAACCTAAGTCATGGGTCATCACTGAGTGACAGGCAGGATATCCATTAAGTTATCCCCTGTTTTTGGGTTAGACATTCCTGTGGGATGGGAGGGGGTCCTAAGAGAATTGGTTCCAGAGCTGGAGGTGGCCCTCACTGGGAGGGATTACGCTGGGTGCACTGTCCAATAGGAGGTAGTGCACCATCTCCTCAAGGGCTGGGCCCTAAGGAGTTATTTGGGCAATTGTAACACTAGCTAGGAGGAGGCGGCTGGTGGTTATCCTGATCATCGGAAAATATGCTGCTACTATTGCGCCTGGGGCCAATTCTCACAGGATTTCGCCAAGGAATGGGCTAATATTATACTAAGTATTGTCAATGAGGCTCGCTTTAAGTGTAATATCTGTTTTCATCCATGTTACTATATGTGTGATAACATTTATTTAAGTATAATAAGTTGTTACAGTGTGTTTGGAAATAAACGCTGTGGCCTTCGAACTCCAACTTGTGTATGGAGTCCTATATTGGGGAGGGGGGGGGGTATGTTCCCAGTGGGTTTCCTAAAGTGGATTGTGTCTGAGTCATGAGTTTGGGAGGTCAGAGTGTCAGCACAACCAGCGTCTGTGCGGTAGCACGGTCACTGAAGCTAGCACACTGCACATGAGCAGACATGAGATTGTGGTCCTAAATCCTGCTTTTCCATCGAACTCTACCACTGTCCCGAAAAGCAGGGCAGAGCTAGAGCTCAGTGGGACAGCAGGACAGACATTTTGGTAGGTGTCACGGAAGCCTTCGTGCCCTAGGCTTCTAGAGAGGACTGATTGCCAGACGTGTACCTACAGACTATGGCCCTGGCCTGAGAAGGGTACAATATACTGACAGCACCGCCCATACTACCACTTTGGTGCCATTTAGCCCTGGACACCCATGCCATTGTTCTGCTTTACAGTTAACATAATTATGTTTACTAATTGTATGTTAATTACTATTTAATTTGCAGCCTGGATGTACAGCCGGGGAAGAGCCAATTATGGTCATTAAAGTGTAAGGGTCAATTGCCTTCTAAGTTAATTGGAGGATTTAGTGGGGAATAATGTTTAGTCCTATAGCCCCATTGTATACTAAGGTCTGTGATTTGATTATTGTCTGTATACAAGTCTGTGTGTTCACAAAAAACAAGGAAATTCTTGCTGTACCTAATTGCTAGTTGCCCTGTCTACTATTTGGGAACAAAGAGCAAGCTTCCAGGGAAGACTTGCTGGGTCAATGCTGAGCTTAAATTGGGGGCTAAGGAGGGGATTTCCTACAATGGGCAGCCTTAGGTAGCCATCCCATTACAGGGGGGTATGCTGAATCAACAAATAAAGTTATGACTGCTTCAAATGTAGACATGTTAAGTAGAAATGCTCTAATTAAAGAATAAAAATAAAGTACCTTATCAAGCCTTCCTGGCTATGTATTCCTCTCAGAGGGCGGACATGTTGCTTAGGATCTTTCTCCATCACTCCCAAGATGTCCGCCCCTTGATCATGCTATACAAAGCTAAGCAATCTCAGGATTCTTTCATTAAATCATTTCTTTTTAAAATGCCTACACTGGATGCAGATTTAAATATAAATATAAGTGTTAAATATAAGTTAACTTTTTGCCACAGATGTCCTTTAAGTAGTGTCGAGCGAACCCGAACCGCACTGTTCGGGTTCGTACCGAACATTACGTTTTTTTGGACCCCGGACCCGAACACGTACATTTCACTGGATGTTCGGGTTGGAGTTCGGGGTTCGGCGATTAAATTGTATGTAATGCTATGGGATTTCTATAAACCGAAAAAGAGTCCCCATTCATACGAATAGGTCAATTGAATAAATGGGGACACTCTTACCCACATTTTACAGCCCTCTAGCCCTTTCCAGGACTTTTTTAGAGCCATTTTAGTGGCCAAAAGTTTGTGTCCCATTGACTTCAATGGGGTTCGGGTTCGGGGTCAAGTTCGGGGTCAAGTTCGAGCACAGACCCGGACATTTTTTCGAAGTTCGGCCGATACTGCCGAACCCGAACATCCAGGTGTCCGCTCAACTCTACCTTTAAGTAAAGCAAATAACTATGACAGGCAGACGACATGTTGTTTAGAATCTTGAGTCCTCTGACCCGAGGTAAATAAAGATCTGGTCCAAGATTCTAAACACTACATTTTTTTTTTTTTTCATTTGTTCTTCTAATACTGTTTACTTTCAAAGACCGGCACATGTTTTGTTTAACCCTTGCTTCCTTAAACAATTTGGAATGTCCCTTTAACAGGCACATAGGAAAGATACATAGCGGACATAGGGCGCCATGTCATTTCTGGATACATTTGTCTTTTAAGAGAAGTGGTACTATAACTTTTGTTTCTTTTAAAGAAGAAAAAGTATGAAAGAAAAGGTCATCACCTAAACATCTAGTATCCTGTCAATGTAGGGAACAATAAGTGATACAAATGAATCGATACAATTTCTTAGCAGACAAGCAAGCGAAGCTAAAAGAAAAATATGTCTGTGGTGTCTTCTGTTTATGGCACCACCTGTGGCTTGAAAAGCTAATATGAACTGCTTTTGGTGCAAAGTGTGTAATTTGCATACCAAGCCACAAGGTGATGTCATAGACATAGATACATTTAAAACCCATTGTTCTACTGATTTATGCATTTGCTTGCAATGCTGTACATTGTGGGGTGGGGCTTGGAAGGTCTAGTGGCAGTGTCCCCCACCTGGGACATTGTGGGGTGGGGCTTGGGAGGTCGAATGTAAGTGGCCCCACTTGGAACATTGCGCGGTGGTGCTCGGGAGGTCAAGTGTCAGTGGTTCACATGGGACATTGTAGATTGGGGCTTGGGAGGTCGAATGTCAGTGCCCCCACCTGGGACATTGTGGGGTGGGGCTTGGGAGGTCATGTGTCAGTGCCTCCACCTGGGACATTGTGGGGTGGGGCTTGGGAGGTGGTGTGTCAGTGCCTCCACCTGGGACATTGTGGGGTGGGGCTTGGGAGGTGGTGTGTCAGTGCCCCCACCTGGGACATTGTGGGGTGGGGCTTGGGAGGTCATGTGTCAGTGCCTCCACCTGGGACATTGTGGGGTGGGGCTTGGGAGGTCATGTGTCAGTGCCTCCACCTGGGACATTGTGGGGTGGGGCTTGGGAGGTGGTGTGTCAGTGCCCCCACCTGGGACATTGTGGGGTGGGGCTTGGGAGGTGGTGTGTCAGTGCCTCCACCTGGGACATTGTGGGGCTTGGGAGTTGGTGTGTCAGTGCCCCCATTCTTGCCCCCATTCCTGCCCCCACTTGATAATGTGATGACATTATCAGGTGGGGGCAGAAATGTAGAAGTTTTTTTTGTTACTTTTTTATTCTCTACATTCACAGTATGAATAATGTTAAGTTGACATTGTCCCTTTAATGTCCAGTCTTGTTTGCAGTTTGTAATAAAGGTATATATTTTCTTTCTTTTCCATAACTTTCTTTTATGTTAATAATATAATTCCGGGTTGTTAAGTCGTCAGGGATTCTGAATGTAATTAAGACACAGTAATGGAACATGCATGAAGTCAACGGAATACTATTATTTAAAATAATGTCTGCGTCATTATTCTGTGATATTTTTAATGACCACCAGCCACCACTGCACAGTTTCCAATTATTGGGTAAATCTCTCGCTTCTCTATTAAAAAACTAAATGCGTCTGCTTGGATTTCTAAAATTCCCCTTTTATAAGCGCAGTTAATTTTACATTTTGTGTTTGCATTAGAGACTCAGCAGTGCCTCTTCTATAATAAAAAAAAAGCATTGAGTTTAGCTAATTTATGTAAGTAGAAGTGGTGAATTTTGGTTATTACTTGCTTATGTGTGTATTCGTTTTGCTGGTTGAGGAAAAAAAGAGGGAGAGTAAAAAAAACACAAGGCTTTATACATGAAAGAGGTAACTGCACGGAATTAAGAAAGGAATTACATCCTGGAAACAGGACAAGCATTGAACAAATGGTTCAATTCCCACAGATATACTATTAATCAGAAAAAAACAGATACACCTGTGATGGGACACAGTATCCAGGATGTGTAACTGTTGGTACTGATGGGACACAGTATCCAGGATGTATAACTGTTGGTACTGATGGGACACAGTATCCAGGATGTGTAACTGTTGGTACTGATGGGACACAGTATCCAGGATGTGTAACTGTTGGTACTGATGGGACACAGTATCCAGGATGTATAACTGTTGGTACTGATGGGACACAGTATCCAGGATGTGTAACTGTTGGTACTGATGGGACACAGTATCCAGGATGTATAACTGTTGGTACTGATGGGACACAGTATCCAGGATGTATAACTGTTGGTACTGATGGGACACAGTATCCAGGATGTGTAACTGTTGGTACTGATGGGACACAGTATCCAGGATGTATAACTGTTGGTACTGATGGGACACAGTATCCAGGATATGTAACTGTTGGTACTGATGGGACACAGTATCCAGGATGTGTAACTGTTGGTACTGATGGGACACAGTATCCAGGATGTGTAACTGTTGGTACTGATGGGACACAGTGTCCAGGATGTGTAACTGTTGGTACTGATGGGACACAGTATCCAGGATGTGTAACTGTTGGTACTGATGGGACACAGTATCCAGGATGTAAAACATTCGGTACTGATGGGACACAGTATCCAGGATGTAAAACTGTTGGCACTGATGGGACACAGTATCCAGGATGTAAAACTGTTGGTACTGATGGGACACAGTATCCAGGATGTGTAACTGTTGGTACTGATGGGACACAGTGTCCAGGATGTAAAACATTTGGTACTGATGGGATTTTTTCTCACACAGAGGGAGAGAAAAATATGGGAGTTTAAATTAATATGCCAATGTATGGCTTTAATCACTGGCCTCAATAGAGACAGTGAGTTCATCTCCAGATATAACCTGACTAATTAATTATCCTTTTACAAGCCCTGCATTGCTGCAGTGGACTTATATCATACTACAAACATTTGACACCTTCATGGATCTGGCATGTGTCTAATGATTTTATGTGGCCCCCCTAACCAGGGAATGGAGGGATCAGAGATACTCTGACCAAATTGATTTTATCTGTTGGATCTCTGTAGAACTGGCTGATTTAGTGCTGAGAACATTCTTCAATAGCCTATGTTTCTCTTGCCTTTTTTTTTTTTTTTTTTTTTAAAGCTGTTAGCTCTGTTTTGTAATTAGGAATCTGATTTTAGCCTCATTTATGCCTGAAGAAGGGGCCTAGCCTAGAGGCTGTCAGAAACATTGCAATACAACCCCCCACCACTATTTTTGGTTTTTGCCCAATGAAAAACATGGAAACAAAGTTTCTAAACTCCCAAGTTCAGAAATATGCATGTTTCCATATATTTTTGCATTTTGCGAGTTATGGGGAAAAAACGCAAAAGTAGTGTTTTTTGTTTTTTTCCTATATTGACCTTTCGACAACAACCCGAACCCCAAATTTAACCCGAACTCTAACCCTTATGCTATCCCTTATGCTATCCCTTAATATTTTTTAATTTAATTTAATTTAATTTTAACCCTAACCCTTATGATACAAATCATTTAATTTTAACCCTAACAGCTAATCTAGCCCTAATCTTAGTTTTAAGATAATTAAATCTTTTTTTTTTTTTTTTTACATTGCAATGTTGCTGACTGCCTCTAGTGGCAGTCAAGCAACATACTCAGTATTAGGTTTACTGTTAGGGGTTAGAAGTTAATATTAGGGTTAGTATTAGCTTTAGTATTAGGAGTTAGTATTTGGGTTCGGGGTTAGTATTAGGGCTTAGTATTAGTGGTTAGTATTGGGGTTCAGGGTTAGTATTAGGGTTGAGGTTAGGGTTGGTACTAGGGTTTGGGGGTTCGTTTTTTTGGGGGGGTTAATATATTAGGTGGGGTATCACTGCATTTTAACTGTATACCTTTACCGCTGAACTGTCAGTGCTTACACAGTCACAATGAAATGGCCGCACTGTCATACACCTCTGACAGGTCAGCGCTGAACTGTCAGCGGTGAAATGGACGCGATGAACTGTCCTAGACGCATTGAGCAGACTCTATAATGTTAACTGACATAATTATAATAATATGATGTCATATGAAACCAATAATACTAGTAATATATATATATATATATTTGTACAGTGCTGTGTAATGGAATGATGCTTTATACCTAATAATAATCAGATAATGATGATGAAAATAACAATAGGATTAATTTTAATTCCACGAGATTCAGTCGATACCTTCTCTTCCTTGGAAATGTGATGGTCTGGATTTCTAAAGACAAGTTGTTCATTTAGTCTGAGAAAGGAACTATTTTCCTGCTGTTAAACATAATACAAATACCATAAAGCTACCAGTCTGGTAATATTGCTCTCACCCCCCCCCCCCCCCCCCCCATAGAATTCTCTTTCATAAAGGGATGTCAGAGGACCGTACAATTCAATTCCCATTTATTAGAGAAGCAGAGCAATGGCAGCTGCGCCTATCATACCCATCGTTCCAGAGGAAAGTGAATTTCAGAGGGGAAATTGCTCCCCCCCATGCAAATAGCAGAGCCCCCAATAGCTGCACGTTTTAAATTAGTACACTGGGCGTTTATATGAGATTAAGTGGGGGCAATTAGCCGTCTTCTAATTCCACAAGCTGATGTGTGGTCTTGGCACGGGGCGGATTGTTGGGAAGGATCTAGCCCCCGCAAGCTGCGTCGAAAAAAATCCCAAAACCCTTCAAATAATTTCCAGCAACTAATCTGCTCCGTATCTCTCGGTGGAACAGCTGGCCTCATTAAAAAACGATCTGTAGGGATGAGCGAGCACCTTCTGTGTAACCTCTTACGTCCACTAGGCCGGAGCAGAGCAGGGGCCGTATATATATGTCACGCGCTAGCCAACGGAAATGTTAATTTATTATGATGTGTACAGGAATTGAAAATATTAGAAAGCTGCAACAAAAATACTGTCCCCCTGCCAGAGAATAAAAAAAGGGTTATTTAAGTTCAATGCTCTGCCTAGAACATCCCCTCTGAAAGATAAATGCTTCGGCAGACGTGACAAAGAACCAGGGCTGAACCTCGAAGAGTTAATGTGTTCTCTTAAAGGGGCAGTTCCACCTAGCAAATTTTATGTATGTTGTAAATGTTTCTAATATATACTTTAATACATTAACCCCTTTTCGATGCTAGGACCTTCTTTGCTGTCCTATATTTGTGGTCCCAAAAGATTCTACGATGGCATAGAACTTCCTGCCTTTAACAGCTCATCGCGGGTCCCTCCCATGGACCCACATGGTCTTTTAAGGCCCTGATCAGGTCTCTGCAGTTGTGTCCCTGTCAGGTGATCGGTGGCTAGGAACAAAAAGTGGCATTTTGGTTGCTTGTGTCTTCTGGGACGCAAGCAGCATGCGCCACAACAGGGTTAAACATAATATCGGTGGTGCTTCTAAATTCTGTGATGTCTAATAAAGAGAGGCTTGGAGAGATCGGCGGGACTGTTACTAAAAACTTAAAGTGGCCTCATCTGACAGGTGGGATCCCGATGCAAGTGCCTGCAGCATGATCCGAGCCGCGATATGAGCTGTTTAACACAGGACGTACTATGCCGTCCTAACGACTTTAAGGGACTTAAAATCAGGACGGCATAGAACGTCCCAACGTCACGAATGGGTTAACGTTTGCTCTGGTTATAATCACAGCACAGGCTTGTAGGAGTTAACTGTAATTACATTAATACATGAAAAGAATATAAGTAATATAGTAAAAATGTACAAAATAAAATTTATTTTGAAAAAACTAAATGAGGTCCATAAACTTGGAAGGAAACGGATCACAGTAAAAAGAAACTGTGATCAGCAAGAGAAGTGTTAATACCCTTTTTATAATCGAGGTCGTCTTATAATCTGACCTCAAATTGAGGTCAGACTATAAGACTGGGATCCAGGTCCCCAGCAGAGCTGCAGGGGACCTGGATCCCCCTCTCTAACAGCAGGGGATGTCTGCGCGATGAGCGCAGATCTCCCCTGCTGCCGCCCGGCATGACCGCCGGGACTTCTATGATGAAGCTGGGTACTTCCGGCTTCCTCATAAAAGTCCTGGCGGTCGTTCCGGGCGGCAGCAGGGGAGGTCTGCGCTCATCGCGCTGACATCCTCCGCTGCCCCGCTAGCCACCAGGGAGAATCGGGCAGCTGGGGGATGTCTGCACGAATCGTGCAGACATCCTCCATGCTGCCCGAAACTTCCGTCTTTATGTATAGTGCATACATCCCCCGGCTGCCCCCACTAGCCACCAGGGAGCAAGAAACAGGTGAGGGGGAGACAGAATAACAAGGGGGGGGGGACAGAGTAACGAGGGGGGGGGAGAGAAACAAGGGGAGGGAGGGGGGAAGAGACAGAAACAAGGGGAGGGGGGCAGAGAGAAACAAGGGGAGGGAAGGGGGGAAAAGACAGACACAAGGAGAGCGAGGGGGGAGACAAAGGGAGGGTGAGAGAGAGACAACACTAAGGGGGGGAGAGCGACAAATCTGGGGGCAAGGGAAAGAGAGAGGCAGCATTGTCACATAAAAGGAAATAAAAACAAGAAATGAATTTTTTTATATCATAATTTTTTATTAAAGCAATTTACATTTTTGAATATATACTAGACATGTGCATTCGTTTTCGGACGAATGCATTTTCGTCCGAAAATAGCATTTTCGTCCATTCGCCCGAAAAACGAAGAACGAAAATGCTAAGCTAACGAAAGCTGAATGAACGAATGGTTAATAAACGAAAATCATTCGTTCATTCGTCCATTCGTAGTACTATTGCATTCTATAAGCCGAAATAGAGTCGGTTTATAGAATACAATAGCATTTAACTATACGGAGACAGAGTCTCCATTCATAAAATTATGAATGGAGACTTTGTCTCCGTATAGTTAAAAGCCGACAGCCTATATACCGAACATTCGGTTTATAGGCTGTCGGCTTTTAACTATACGGAGACAAAGTCTCCATTCATAATTTTATGAATAGAGACTCTGTCTCCGTATAGTTAAATGCCCACAGCCTATAAACCGAACGTTCGGTTTATAGACTTTCGGCTTATGGAATACATGTAATCCTATGGCTATTCTATAAACCAAACGTTCGGTTTATAGAATAGCAATAGGATTACATGTATTCCATAAGCCGAAAGTCTATAAACCGAATGTTCGGTTTATAGACTTTCGGCTTATAGAACACATGTAGTACTATTGCCTTTCTATGAACCGAACGAGAGCCCCATTCATAAGAATTTCTTATGAATGGGGCTCTCGTTCGGTTTATAGAAAGCCAATAGTATTACATTATATTTTAAAAACAAACTAATTAAAATTAACGAAACGAAAATAATGAACGAATTTCGTCTGAAACGAATGCAGTAATGAACGAAATTCGTTTTAGACGAAATAAATAACATTTTCGTCCGAATGGACGAAAACGAAACAAAAATTTAATTTTTGCACATATCTAGTATAGATATAATAGTAGAATACATTAAGAAAAGATATATATATGGATGCTTGACAAAGGGCTTGGCAGCCTGAAACGTCGCTAATTGCTATGTGAATTAAACCCTATATGACTTTTTTCAGAAGACCTGTGAGTGCATTCTCTACATTTTGTGTTTATTGATGCGAATTGCACCCAGGCATGTTTTCTATGGATGACGAACGCTGTGCAGAGTGCTTGTACTTTGGATTGATATATATATATATATACACGCCTAGCCCCCAGTAGCAGCAGAATTTGAGGGTACCAGAAACATATGAAATCACACTTTAGCCAGGAATGGGATGTTAATAAGTAATAAATACATCCTGGGAAAGTCACATTTACACAGTTTCATGTTAGTCATTTTATCGACCTCAGGCAGATGAATGTTCTCCATGGAGAATTGAACCTGCAACACTGAGGGCACAGAGATTGTAGGCAGTTTTACGATGTATAGATCATTTTTCCATAATTTTTAATCTCTAACAGTCACAGTTAAGCTATATTTTGGTGATACCGTCCTTCTAACTACCTCCTCTCTGTAAGGTTTCCTTTCTGAGGACTTCTTGGGGCTATATATCTGGGTTACCTTGGTACCAAGGCAGGTCTGTCTTTTGCTGTACTGAGAAGGTAGTGGATGCATGGAATAGTCTTCCAGGAGAAGTGGTAGAGGTTAATACAGTGAAGGAGTTTAAGCATGCATGGGATAGGTAGAAGGCTATCCTAGATATAAGATAATGTCAGGGACTAATGAAAGGATTACGTTACTGAGAGTGTAGTGGATGCATGGAAAAGTCTTCCAGTAGAAGTGGTAGAGGAAAACACAGTGAAGGAATTTAAGCATGCGTGGGATAGGTATAAGGCTATCCTAGATATAAGATAAGGTCAGGGACTAATGAAAGTATTACGTTACTGAGAGGGTAGTGGATGCATGGAATAGCCTTCCAGTAGAAGTGGTAGAGGAAAACACAGTGAAGGAATTTAAGCATGCATGGGATAGGCAAAAGGCTATCCTAGATATAAGATAGAGAACTGGTGACTAATACAAGTATTTATTTATTCTTAAGTTATCTCTTATTCTATGTTTCTATATATTGGTTGAGCACACGGCGTAGTCACCCAAAACTTGGTTGGATACTGTGGTATGGGCACATTGTGTGTATATATATATATATATATATACACAATCATTATTATACTCTATGGGCCTTTTAAACTGAATACTCCACATTATTTGATAAATTCAATGGTCCAAAGAGCCGTAAAAACAATAGAGCGTTTATTTTTAAAATGTAACACTGTTAGAGAAGAGACTTTATGCATTTCACTTTTACCCATGCTTAGTCATAAGTTGATCCCCTTTGAAAAAGTGTGTCTCTCACAGTCACCAACTAGACCGGACTGCTTGCTTCCCAGGGAATCACTGACAGTCACAAGATAAACTGACATGTGCTATCAAAGGTACAGGCCAGTTTATCCTCATCCTAGAGGCAATGGATTTTTTTTCCGATTCTACTTCTATTTGAGAAGTTGCTATAGTTGACAGGCCTTTATTAATTAAGTAATTTGCTTTTGAGAGACAGGTTTGTCTTGTTTCATTACAGACATCAAATTTTAAAAAAGTAAAACAGCCGTCACAGAATAAACAAACAACGAATGTGAATCAATCAAATGTCTTAGCTGACATCCCTATAACATGTGGATATCCTGACACTAATGCTAGTTTTGTAAATGAAAAAAGCGACATTTTTTGAGTTGAAAAATTGTAGATTTTTTTGTTACCTAAATTGACAAGACAACAGCTGAACATGATGTGGGAAAGTCTCATTCTATTACACCAAAGTAAAAAAAAATTGTCAATTTAAATGATACATTTACATATTCATTCAGTACTTTACTGTCAGCTCATCTAATCTCTGAACCACATTCCAAATGTGAATTCCACTATTTGATCGACAAGCGAAATTAGTTTGTTTTGTTTTCTTTGGGGTCCAAAATCTCTGTAATTGGTGAATTTAATGTGTCGTTCTCTTTTCATTTAAACTTGTCCGGGTGAATTTGTTTCATGAACATATCCACGGTTATTGAGAAAAATACAATTTTCAAGATAATATTTTGCACCTTTTTCTTAATCTTTTTCCCAATTTGTTCCGCTTGAGTAGATTTTTTAAAAAAAATCATAATTTTGTCATGTATTTGTACACTCGTCTAATCAAGAAGAATTTATACGTTTCTACTATTATCTTAAAAAATATTTTATTGGACCTCAAACATTTTCCTGAACTGACCTAAAACTAAAAAAATATATATATATTTTTTTTATCTCTTTTTTTTCCTTTAAATTCAATTAACGGTATCGTATTCTATTCTATTTATTTTTTTATTCCTCTACTTTATTTTATCTGCAAAGCAGTTGTGTTTAATTGGCTCTTGCAGTGGGACTTTGAGTTTCCTGGGGAACTGCAAATAACCAGCTTCACTGAACTGTGCCCCCGTGCTACCTACAACGGATCTTATAATGATACAGCACCCAATGTGAACACAAATTTTAAGAGCTGAATTCCGAAAGCTGAGGAAACAACCTAATTGGCCTCGGGGAAAAAAAAGAAAAAAGAAAAAAAAGATGGAATGTTTGCAGTGAAAACGATCTCGGTGAAATTCTTCAACGTGTTGTAGTCAAACAGACCAAATCTTTATCAAGAGATGAACGCACACATAACACATCGTGCAAAAAGTGCCTGGTACATTAACTGTTGGTAGTCACAGCAGAAAAATAGCATTCTCCATAGTTTTTTTTGTCATGAGGATAACATATTAAAATAGTAAGAACTATGCAACTTAATGGTGAACACTCGTGTACGGCTGGAGCAGGAAAATGCCACGTACACTTTGTGTATACCTGCGATGGCGTAGGGTTGATGTGAGAGATGAAGGAACAGCTCAAATCTCATCTTTTGCAAATGAGGAGAGCAATTTAATGAACTACACCGCATTAGGATGGATGACCCAACCTACCTCGATGACACAGTCGCTAATGCACCTCGTGCTAAGACTTTCATCCCTGTAATTTCTAACCCCTCCTGCATCTCCCGACCCCTGCTACTTCTCGATGGTAAGCTTTGTAAACGAGGCTGTTCCTTCTTCATATAGCCAGGGATAGACACCGGTGTCCAATGTCGGCGAAGATCCATAGGACATCAATAAGTTGCCTATCCCAAAGTCCAGTAAATAGCCACCATGAATAATTTTGGTGACTACCAGTGCCTGTAGGCCAGGGATAGGCAAAGTGTCAGTACAAATACACCAGTGGCCATGGCAAGGTTTGTGAAGGTCCAGAGAACATCATTAAATTGTCCACCACACACCAGTAAATGTCCACCGTGAGAAATGGGGGTGACTTCATGTGCTGTAAGCCCCCTGCCAAGAGCTGTCCCAATTGATGATGCTATACAATATGATACAGCACTGACTCGGCCATTGGTCTGATTTCCAAACATCTTATTTCATATCTAGGAACTGGCTGGGTCTGAACCAGAGCATCCAAGATGTACATTGTGGTACAAGTCTATGGGATTTCTCAGTGGCTTGACGTGCAACTCATACATTTCCCTATAAAAGTAGTTCTTTCATACACAGCAGACACCACAGACATATTTCCCTATGAAATCACCTCTCAATGGATGTATTTCCATGCAATTCTGTTACCACGGATAATCACTTTTTCGTCTCTACTAGAGGATGGAGGAGATGAAGTCCTTTGAAATGGGTATCAGAAAAGTGCATTCTCTTTGGAAACAATCCAATTAACAAGAACAAAAATAGATTCTTGTTTTTGAAACCTCTCCTTAAATGGGAGCTATTCAATAAAAGAGAGGTGCAGGTGAGTTGAGGTTAGACAAACATGTTATTACAGCAAATTAACTATACATTGGACATAGAGAAAAGCCTGGGGAAGTTCTTTCTTCTAAAAAAAAGAGCTCACTTGGCCTTGCCTCATGAATAGTTCTTGTATGATTCTCTCCTCAACTCACTTGCAACTCGCGTTTTAGTAAATAGCTCACAACGCTCCCAGTGTATACAACACTGTAACATCTGCACGTCTTTCGACAACCAACCAAGAGCTTCATTATATTAGCAGGAGAATCTGAGATTTTAGTGCCAAATCATCAGAAAAGTTGCAAAAAAAAAAAAAAATTGTGTCAGGTAATTTAGTTTTTGTTGACACAATAGTTTGTCAAGAAAGATCTCGTAACACTAAAGGCGCTTTCTGTCAACCCAAGTATACGCTCAAGCGCAATCAGACATGAAGTACAACCAAGCAGAACTCATAGGTCCAGAGAAGCTATGTTTGTAGGTGCAGATCTCTACTTAAAGAGAAGTATTTCCAACAATGCACATCCCCTTCTGTTTAAAATAGGTCCTTGCGTCTAGGCAGCAGGCAGACCTAGAGCTCAGAAATGCAAACCTGTGGAGATATGCTTATATTTCTTTTTTTTTTTTTTTTTTTACAACGTGACCTGGGAATTTGCATTTTGATTAGCTCTTGACTCGTTAAAAGATTACAAAGACTGGGTGAGAAGAAAAAAAAAGAAGAAGGGAAAAAAAAGAGATAGAATGAAAAAGCTTTTAAGCCTGTAGGCCTCAGAAGTTCAAATGAGCTGGGCATTGATAACAGCTGAGGTCAGTAAGCAGAATTTACTGGCCTAAAATCATTTTGAAAACTACAATGGAATTTAGATGGACATCTTACCCTTTTGACTACACTGTTTAAATTTAGTTTTACTTCCCCCCCCCCCCCATCCCCCCTGGCTCGTTCACTTGGAGCTGTAGGGATGGTTTTATGTTGTGTCTGTATCTGTAATTTCTTGTCAATTTAAATTTCGAAAATTGTTTCCAGGTAGCACTGACTTGATGACCTTTCCCATGTGTCATAAACGGAATTTTTAATTATTGTCTCGTTCTCATTTGTTTATGCCTGTTCTGTTCTGTTTGTTGTTTTGTGTTTGTTTGTTTTTGCATTCATGGTTGATCATATTTGTAAGCCCAGAATCCCTTGTGGTTTTGATTGCATTGTAAACTGGGGATTTTTGTGGGTTAAACAGGTCTGGTGTTTGCAAATATTTGTGTAACAATGGCCCTGTCACCCATCACTGTATTTTAAGTGTAAGGGTTTTCCTTCATCTTTACCCCACCATAGGTTAATCAAACTGCTGATGAGTTCCCATTAAGGTCAAATGAGTTGGCTCTGAGTGGCTATCTAGACCAGTGCTTCTCAAACCTGTGCTCAAGGACCCCCCAATGGTCCAGGATTTAGAGATTACCCAGTTGTGTTTTAAATGGACTCTACCACTTACATAAGATGTAACTAGTTTACCTGTGCATTTAAAACAAACACATGTATAAGACATATGCCACTATTTGTTTGTTTTTCTATGTTTGAATTAATTGCATATAAAAGTAAAAATAAAATTATGTGTTTATCTCCAGCATCCATTTTGAGAATTTTACCCATGATGCAACATTCTCCAAAATCTTCCAGCAAGTCTGACTTTACTCTAACTGTGGCCAGAGCCTGCATGATGATGTCATAAGGTACACCTCTGCTCTCTTGCTGGCTCCTATGTATCATAGTGGGCAGGGCTAGGTGGCTTTGCACAACTTTTTTTTACCTGCCTACAAAGAGAGGAGATTGACCTGATCAAACAGGATCATAACTCCGCCCCTTGTGATATAATAGTTACATTACCCTCCCATTCAATGCAAGTCTATGGTCAGAATTCTGACTTATAGACTGCATTCTGTGTCCCCAGCCACAAAGTGAGATACTGGTGCTGTAAAGTCACTGGAGGGTGGCACCCAAATACACTATATTCCACAAAATGACAGCGCCCAGTCACACTTCTCTAGTTACATATTTCATAAAATAAACTCACAAAACAAAAAGAAAATACATATCTGAAATCAACAATGCAAAATAAAAACCTTTTCATGTTTTGGTGGGAGTGTGCCTTTAAATAAGAATAGGCATGACATCTGGAGTGGTTCTTGAAGCGTTAGGGGACCACCCCAGGTGTTATATTCATCTTCTTTTTAAAACACTACTAGGTAGTCCCTAAATCTTGGATCCTATGAAGTGGATATTAAGACACAAAAAGGAGGTCATTGATGACCTTAAAACTCTACCCAGGATCCTTTGCAGTGGCCAAAGCTCTGTAAATTGGAAGTCACTGTAGGAAAAGCATCTGTCTGGTGTTTGCAGATAAGTGTTTATTGAAGTTGAAAGGGTCTAGGCCAACCTAAACATTGGGAATGTATAGAATAAAACAATATCTGTGCATTCTGTTAGGAGAATTGCATGCAAAGGCATACAATGAGAGAAAATATGTTTTAAGCATTCAGCCGACGGAGACGCCTAGGTGCAGGAGGGCCTTGACAGCTTGTGCTGCAGCAAGACTGTATCTATTGGTGGTAAAGTATTAAGGGAGGAGTTGGGGGGTGGGGACCAGAGGGTATTTAGGTCTGGACACTGAGGAAAACCTTCAGATTTTTTGTCCTACCAGAATTTTCCCGTCCGCCCTCCCAAAAATGGTTTAGGATGTATACTTGTTCTTTCTGATTTCTGCCGCTTGTCTTCTGTGTTTCAGATACAGCGTTGCATTGGATGGATCTTGTTGGACTATGCATTGTCACAGCTGGCGGTAACTTGGTCCTTAGGGCGGTCTACGGCTGGAATATCGGGAGTCAGCCATAGTTCAAATGGATTACGGGAGAGGTTCGGAGCTAAGCTGGGAGCTCTTAGCCTGTTGGTGGGCTGGGCAGAAGGTCTGCCTGGCAGTGGATTCAATGGACGTTGGACCCCTGGGGAGCAAGTTGGTGTGGGACATGTTCCTTGGTTATGTTAACTATGTTAATAAAGTTATTGGTTAATTATGTTAATTATGAGGTTCATGTCATTTATGACATATATGTGCGAATATGTGGGTTTGTCATTGCCTTATTTTGTATATTTATGTGTATTTATTATGATGTTTATGTTAAGGTTGGAGGCAATGACATGTATAATTAAATAAAATGGCTGTGGCCTTTTCTACCCACTACATCTGTGCCATGTGTTTCTATTTATGGAAAAGATACAGTCTGGTAGTCGAGGCTACAACTCTCATGTCTGTGGAGTCTCCTGCTTGTAACATCACCGGTGGCTTGATATGCAAATTATCTACTTTTCAATTGGAAAATTGGTGTTATCTCATCAATTGATCTATACATTGTGCACGGACACACCTTTCCCCCACTGGGCAAACTCGCCAGGTTTGTCCCTGCACAATGTATAGTTACATTGGTGAGATGCAATGTTTATCTCACCTCAACTCACCAGCAACTCACCTATTAGTGAATAGCCCCCTTGGAGTCATTTAACACCGTGCTGGTATGCTAGGGATATTACACTGAAGTGTTCCTTCTATGAAAATATAGATATTCGATACTTAAATCCAAAAAAGGAAAGAACACACAATAGGAGGATTGATATTGGAGACCCGATCCCCCAAACTTGCATCCTGATTTGCCAGGGGTAAGAGCTGGTAGGTATGTTTATAGTCACAGTATAAACTATGTTTAGTTGATGGCACCTTATCTCAAAAAAACACAGAAAACCAACATTTAATACATTATGAACATAATCTCAAAATAAATAACCATCTGAGAAATATATAACACAAGTTCATCTGAGACTATCTGAGACTAGTCCCATTGTATGGATGCTCCCACAGTAATCAAATCTGCAGATAAATACCTAAAAAGACAAGACCAAAAAAAAAAAAGAAAAGGAAAAAGCACTTCATAATATATAATTAAATACTACCTAAAAAATGATAAATAATAGCTTGCCAGTGCAAGTCTAGTTTTTTTAAAAGTCATTTCTTATTTCATTTTTGTATGTTTTTTTTTTTTTTCGTTTTTTTTTAAATGCTTCAAAGTGTAATTCATAGAAGGTGACAGGAATATCCGGGGAGGGGAGGGGATATCTTTCTGCGTTTATATCTCAATTGAAATAAGACTTTGATGTATGTAAATGAGTGCTCTTTAATTCCTTTGTGTCTTGCTAAAAGTGGCAGTGTAATAACCTCACAATTAGTCGGAATTATCTCACAAAGTACACTACAATTCTTGTTACAGTAAGTCACTTCAACATGCCCAATTAGCTATATCATTTCAAAATTTAAAAAAAAAAAAATCAGAAACCCAGCACTGCTAAGGTAATTAGGATAAATAAATGTGTTTGACGTTTGGGTTTTTTTTTTTTTTTTTTGTCCAAACATCAAAGAGATATTTTTGTATTGTCCCCAGTAATTAAATGGTTTTAATCTCTAATCAGATTTGTCAGCCAAATAATGTTCCTGGTTGGTTTTTTTTTTTTTAAATGCCACCATTACAAAAACATACAATAATCAGATTTGGAATGTGTTTTATTGAGGAGACGGGAAAGGTAATTTATATAATGGACTTTTAAAGCAAATAATTAATTTGTTGTGCTTTTTGTTATTTCAAATGTGCTACTTTGTATTTCAGTAAAAATAACAAAACAAAAAAAAAAAAAACAATCTCTTTGAAAGGGATTAACTCTGTTCTTCTTCAAATTACCAGGTTTGGTGCATGTACACTGTCAGTAAGACATCATTATTGGGAAAATAGGGGGATTCAGGCACTCTAAAATGAAAGGGGAACACAAACAAACATGTATATATATATATATATTTATACAGATAGATTCTGTATAAATGAGAACTAACATACATAGCTGGCTTGCTACAGCGAATGAAAGTGGATCTGCTCATGCCCACTCAGGAATAGGCAAGGTGTCCATCCAACTGTCCGTGACAAGGTTTGTGAGGGTCCGTAAGACATCATTAAATGGTCTACTATGAGGAATGTTGGAGACCTGCCACTAAGCCACGCACACAGTGTTCCATGTGAGGCATGTTGGGAGGGGTCTTGTAACGTTCTGTGCAGCACTTTTCCCCAGCAGCAGTTTCATCACGGATATTAAAGTGCTAGCTGTTCAGTTTGGCCGTTTCGGCACAGAACTGAGAGTGCCGATGCATAACCAGAACCCCTAAAGCCAAATACTAACCACAGTACTAAACCTAATGCTAAAGTAAATCCTCACACTAAAACGTACCCTAAAACTAAACCCCTAAAACTAAACTGAACTCTAAAACTATCACCTAACACGAATACTAAGCGTAATCCTAACGCTAAAGCTAAAACTAACCCCTAACACGAATACTAACCGTTATACTAACACTAATACTAACAACTAACACGAATACTAACCTTTATACTAAAACTAACCCGAAAACTAACACCTAAACCGGAACACTAACCGTTATGCTAACACTAACCCGAAAACTAACACCTAACCTGAATACTAACCATTCTACTAACAATAAAACTAACCCCTAACACGAATACTAACCGTTATACTAACACTAACCCTAATACTAACACCTAACCTGAATACTAACCTGTATACTAACACTAACCCTAAAACTAACACCTAACCTGAATACTAACCTTTATACTAACACTAACCCCAATACTAACAACTAACCTGAATACTAACCTTTATACTAACACTAACCCTAATACTAACACATAACCTGAATACTAACCTTTATACTAACACTAACCCTAAAACTAACACCTAACCTGAATACTAACCTTTATACTAACACTAACCCTAAAACTAACACCTAACCTGAATACTAACCTTTATACTAACACTAACCCTAATACTAACACATAACCTGAATACTAACCTTTATAATAACACTAACCCTAAAACTAACACCTAACCTGAATACTAACCTTTATACTAACACTAACCCCAATACTAACAACTAACCTGAATACTAACCTTTATACTAACACTAACCCTAATACTAACACATAACCTAAATACTAACCTTTATACTAACACTCACCCTAAAACTAACACCTAACCTGAATACTAACCTTTATACTAACACTCACCCTAAAACTAACACCTAACCTGAATACTAACCTTTATACTAACAGTAACCCTAAAACTAACACCTAACCTGAATACTAACCTTTATACTACCAGTAACCCTAAAACTAACAGCTAACACGAATACTAACCTTTATACTAACACTAATACTAACAACTAACCTGAATACTAACCTTTATACTTACACTCACCCTAAAACTAACACCTAACCTGAATACAAACCTTTATACTAACACTAACCCTAATACTAACACCTAACCTGAATACTAACCTTTATACTAACACTAACCATAATACTAACAACTAAGCTGAATACTAACCTTTATACTAACACTAACCCTAAAACTAACACCTAACCTGAATACTAACCTTTATACTAACATTAACCCTAAAACTAACACCTAACCTGAATACTAACCTTTATACTAACACTTACCCTAAAACTAACACCTAACCTGAATACTAATCTTTATACTAACACTTACCCTAAAACTAACCCCTAACCTGAATACTTACCTTTATACTAACACTAACCCTAATACTAACACCTAAACTGAATACTAACCTTTATACGAACACTAACCCTAAAACTAACACCTAACACGAATACTAACCTTTATACTCAACACTCACCCTAAAACTAACACCTAACCTGAATACTAACCTTTATACAAACACTAACCCTAATACTAACACCTAACCTGAATACTAACCTTTATACAAACACTAACCCTAATACTAACCACTAACCTGAATACTAACCTTTATACTAACACTCACCCTAAAACTAACACCTAACCTGAATACTAACCTTTATACTAACAGTAACCCTAAAACTAACACCTAACCTGAATACTAACCTTTATACTACCAGTAACCCTAAAACTAACAGCTAACACGAATACTAACCTTTATACTAAAACTAATACTAACAACTAACCTGAATACTAACCTTTATACTAACACTAACCCAAAACTAACACGTAACCTCAATACTAACCTTTATACTAACACTAACCCTAAAACTAACACCTAACCTGAATACTAACCTTTATACTAACACTAACCCTAATACTAACAACTAACCTGAATACTAACCTTTATACTAACAGTAACCCTAATACTAACACCTAACACAAATACCAACCATTATACTAACACTAACCCTAAAACTAACACCTAACCTGAATACTAACCTTTATACTAACACTAACCCCAATACTAACAACTAACCTGAATACTAACCTTTATACTAACACTAACCCTAATACTAACAACTAACCTGAATACTAACCTTTATACTAACACTAACCCTAAAACGAACACCTAACCTGAATACTAACCTTTATACTAAAACTAACCCGAAAACTAACACCTGACCGGAATACTAACCGTTATGCTAACACTAACCCTAAAACTAACACCTAACCTGAATACTAACCTTTATACTAACACTAACCCTAAAACTAACCCCTAACCTGAATACTAACCTTTATACTAACACTAAAACTAACCCCTAACACAAATACTAACCTTTATACTAACACTAACCCTAATACTAACACATAACCTGAATACTAACCTTTATACTAACACTAACCCTAATACTAACAACTCACCTGTATACTAACCTTTATACTAACACTAACCCTAATACTAACAACTAACCTGAATACTAACCTTTATACTAACACTCACACTAAAACTAACACCTAACCTGAATACTAACCTTTATACTAACAGTAACCCTAAAACTAACACCTAACCTGAATACTAACCTTTATACTACCAGTAACCCTAAAACTAAAAGCTAACACGAATACTAACCTTTATACTAACACTAATACTAACAACTAACCTGAATACTAACCTTTATACTTACACTCACCCTAAAACTAACACCTAACCTGAATACTAACCTTTATACTAACACTAACCCTAATACTAACACCTAACCTGAATACTAACCTTTATACTAACACTAACCATAATACTAACAACTAAGCTGAATACTAACCTTTATACTAACACTAACCCTAAAACTAACACCTAACCTGAATACTAACCTTTATACTAACATTAACCCTAAAACTAACACCTAACCTGAATACTAACCTTTATACTAACACTTACCCTAAAACTAACACCTAACCTGAATACTAATCTTTATACTAACACTAACCCTAATACTAACACCTAACCTGAATACTAACCTTTATACAAACACTAACCCTAATACTAACCACTAACCTGAATACTAACCTTTATACTAACACTCACCCTAAAACTAACACCTAACCTGAATACTAACCTTTATACTAACAGTAACCCTAAAACTAACACCTAACCTGAATACTAACCTTTATACTACCAGTAACCCTAAAACTAACAGCTAACACGAATACTAACCTTTATACTAACACTAATACTAACAACTAACCTGAATACTAACCTTTATACTTACACTCACCCTAAAACTAACACCTAACCTGAATACTAACCTTTATACTAACACTAACCCAAAACTAACACCTAACCTCAATACTAACCTTTATACTAACAGTAACCCTAATACTAACACCTAACACAAATACCAACCATTATACTAACACTAACCCTAAAACTAACACCTAACCTGAATACTAACCTTTATACTAACACTAACCCCAATACTAACAACTAACCTGAATACTAACCTTTATACTAACACTAACCCTAATACTAACAACTAACCTGAATACTAACCTTTATACTAACACTAACCCTAAAACGAACACATAACCTGAATACTAACCTTTATACTAAAACTAACCCGAAAACTAACACCTGACCGGAATACTAACCGTTATGCTAACACTAACCCTAAAACTAACACCTAACCTGAATACTAACCTTTATACTAACACTAACCCTAAAACTAACCCCTAACCTGAATACTAACCTTTATACTAACACTAACCCTAATACTAACACATAACCTGAATACTAACCTTTATACTAACACTAAAACTAACCCCTAACACAAATACTAACCTTTATACTAACACTAACCCTAATACTAACACATAACCTGAATACTAACCTTTATACTAACACTAACCCTAAAACTAACACCTAACAAGAATACTAAGCTTTATACTAACACTCACCCTAAAACTAACACCTAACCTGAATACTAACCTTTATACTAACAGTAACCCTAAAACTAACACCTAACCTGAATACTAAGCTTTATACTAACAGTAACCCTAAAACTAACACCTAACATGAATACTAAACGTTATGCTAACAGTAACCCTAAAACTAACACCTAACACGAATACTAAACGTTATACTAACAGTAACCCTAAAACTAACACCTAACCTGAATACTAACCGTTATACTAACACAAACCCTTAAACTAACACTTAACCTGAATACTAACCTTTATACTAACACTAACCCTAAAACTAACACCTAACCTGAATACTAACCTTTATACTAACACTAAACCAAAACTAACACCTAACCTCAATACTAACCTTTATACTAACACTAACCCTAAAACTAACACCTAACACGAATACTAACCTTTATACTAACAGTAACCCTAAAACTAACACCTAACATGAATACTAAACGTTATGCTAACAGTAACCCTAAAACTAACACCTAACACGAATACTAAACGTTATACTAACAGTAACCCTAAAACTAACACCTAACCTGAATACTAACCGTTATACTAACACTAACCCTTAAACTAACACTTAACCTGAATACTAACCTTTATACTAACACTAACCCTAAAACTAACACCTAACCTGAATACTAACCTTTATACTAACACTAACCCAAAACTAACACCTAACCTCAATACTAACCTTTATACTAACACTAACCCTAAAACTAACACCTAACCTGAATACTAACCTTTATACTAACACTAACCCTAAAACTAACACCTAACCTGAATACCAACCGTTATACTAACACTAACCCTAAAACTAACACCTAACCTGAATACTAACCTTTATACTAACACTAACCCTAATACTAACACCTAACACGAATACTAACCTTTATACTAACAGTAACCCTAAAACTAACACCTAACACGAATACTAAACGTTATACTAACACTAACCCTAATACTAACACCTAACACGAATACTAAACGTTATACTAACAGTAACCCTAAAACTAACAGCTAACCTGAATACTAACCTTTATACTAACACTAACCCTAAAACTAACACATAACCTGAATACTAAACGTTATACTAACACTAACCCTAAAACTAACACCTAACCCGAATACTAACCTTTATACTAACCCTAAAACTAACACCTAACCTGAATACTAACCTTTATACTAACACTAACCCTAAAACTAACACCTAACCCGAATACTAACCTTTATACTAACACTAACCCTAAAACTAACACATAACCTGAATACTAACCGTTATACTAACACTAACCCTTAAACTAACACCTAACCCGAATACTAACCTTTATACTAACAGTAACCCTAAAACTAAAACCTAACCTGAATACTTACCTTTATACTAACACTAACCCTAAAACTAACCCCTAACCTGAATACTAACCTTTATACTAACACTAACCCTAAAACTATCCTTGAGCTCAGCGCGCCATTATAAATCTGTTATGCTGAGCTACCAGCCCACCTCAAGGAAAATGCCACATACAACAGTCCCATTCCTCACTGGGAGGTATAGTGCCACACTAACTATGATGTCATATTGTTTTCGAATCTCGTCACTCCCAGGAGTTTACCAACCAGGAACCATAAGTAAAGCTCAAAGGCTATAACAAAGGTTTATTATGAATTATTGTACAGCGCTAATGAAGTGTGAGGTATTTAAAGACAGCTGGTCCGTCATAATATTCTGCTGTGTCGGGCAGCAAGGAGGATGTCTGCACGTATCGTGCAGACATCCCCCAGCTGCCCGATTCTCCCTGCTGGCTAGCGGGGCAGCGGAGGATGTCTGCACGATGAACGAAGAGTCCCCTGCTGCAGCCCGGCACGACCACCGAGATTTTTATGACGAAGCCATTTCTGAAAAAATGACCACCGGGACTTTTATGATGAAGACCTCAATTTCTGAAAAAAACTTGTCTTATAATCGAGCAAATACGGTAATACAAATGAAAGTAATATACACTACAGGATCATAAATTGCATGTTTGAAAGAGAAGCCAGCACCGGCTCCACTCACAGCCTTTGAAAATTTGGAGGGCAGGTGCTCCTAATCGTGAGTGAGGACAAGATCAAATGGATACAAAAAAAAGGCTAAGTGCACTCCACTCTCCGGATTCAATGCAAAAAAGGTGCTTTATTCAGTACGTAGAAAACAGGAAAAAAAATGGATGGACAAAAAATAAACTGGGGTAAGGGAGGACGACCTGACGCGTTTCGTTTGTTACCACGCTTAGTCATAGCATAGTCATTGCATTGAATCCGGAGAGTGGAGTGCACTTACCCTTTTTTTTGTATCCATCATAAATTGCACACTACACAGGATATATCATAAAATAGGATAAATATCCAAAGGAATATAGTGTTTCCCTGAATAAGACACTTTCTACAGAAAGACAGGATGGTGGGTAACTAGACACCTAACGTATTTGGAGATGGCTAGTGGCTGTCACTTATAGGCCCTGTGATGTCATGCCTGGATCACACAGTCTGTTCAGTAGCCCGCAATGTTCCTGGTTGAGTGGCGCAATTGTATATTTTTTGCAGCATGAGATGTGCATAGTGCGTACAGTGAGGCCAGCATGCTAGAAATGTCCTTCTTCTCTCCGTGATACACCTTAGTTCTTTTCTAATGTTTCCTTTTTCGAGTCATCCGTTACCCTTATGCATATTCCCACTAGATGTATGCGAGCACTGTAACGTATAGATTTTCCTATAATGGAGCATTGCTTTTTTTTCGAAGGAATTTAACCCTCCTTCAGGGAAGACTGTCACCTCATTGTCTGCGACGTACAAATGAAACCGTTGAGTTGGCCTCGTGTTTTGGTTAAGAACAGTTTCAATTGAACAGAGGCTAAAATGTCTCCATGTTGTCAGCTTTTAATTAGCACCCGGGGATTCGTTTACTCCGAGCAGTTCCTAAATTACCGGTATATTCTGTGTCTCTACCAATTACGGGTTCCTAATCACACAATAACAGTTGTGGCATGTGACAAAATTCAGACAAATCGTTCAAATTGCGGATGGCAATCTGTTGATGGCGAACTCAGAGTGAAACGCGCCGGAGAGGGCCAGAAAGCGTGAAGGAGACTAGACTGCCAAAAAGGGGGGGGGGGGGGGGGAGAAAAGGTTGGACAGCAAGAGAAAAACATTGCAAACGATCCCATTAAATTGCGCTTGTCATCCGAATAAAACACAGGATTTTAGCTTACACTGAAGTAGATTTTACTCAAACAGGACAAGGCTGGAAATTGTTTTCTATAGCTGGAAAAGTCTAAATAATACCTGGAAAATTGTTCTAGAGAATCACAGTGAATTAGAAGACCTTCAGACATGGGCATCCACAAGATATGTTTCAGGTGGAGGGGGGGGCAAAATATCCCACCTTTCACCCTGTCCAGTATCCATGCCTCCCAACCGTCCTGCCTTGCATGGGTAGAGACCCCATGTCGGGATCTCTACCGCCAAGCTCGGCCATTGTCCAGCTTTTTGGGACCGAGGTAGCGCTCAGCGGGCCAGCGCCACTTTCCGTCTGTTATCCCCCAGCATGAATTAATTTCTCCAGTTTATGAGACTCCGGAGACTAGCTAAGGCGCATGCGCAGTACTATGCACACGCGACAGTAGCGCTGCCGGTTGGAGCGTCAGCACTTACCATGCATGCATTGTAGTGCTGTCCCTCAACCTCCCATGCTTTGTTCCCCCATGTTCCAGATTTGCCAGGGTCATAAGTTGGGAGGTATGCAATATACCAACTCCCCATTGCCCACCTCTGTGGGCTCAAGAGAGGGGTTTCCTGGCAGAATATTTTAATTACTCATTAATAGGTAAAGGTATGACTGTGGTAGTGATAGCTAACAGACCAGCAAATCCCTGAGCATCTTTACGTAGAAGGGGTGGTAAATATTAGCCACTATTACCCCAGTCTACAATTTCTATGGTGTTCAGCTAGAAATGCAGGGAGCAAGAACAAACAATAAAGTTAGTGTGTAGTGTTGTATTGGACACCCCAACCCCAGTCTTATAACTATAACTCCCATCCCGCTCAGCTGGCAATTTGTCTGGCTGAATATTATGGCAGATGCCTTATATTCGAGGAGCTCTTAGTATCTACTGTTTTAACCCCACTGGTTACCCAGTGACAATTGCAGGAAAATGAGAAGGGAATTTCAAACTCAAGGCAAAATAGCCGAGTTATAAAATGGGCGGATTTTTCCGAATCGTTTACTTTGGCCTTAAGTTTGAATTTCCTTTCTCAGTTCTCTCGTTCAAGATATTAAGCCCTTAGCGTTTGTACTGTCGATCCCTTCCTCAAACAACAGTAAGTGCTATTCCCATAATAATCATATAGCAATGTCTTATGCTCTGCATCATGGGAGTTGCAGTCAACCAAAGTTAATGTTGTGTGGAGTAGCTCTATGATACACAGCAAACATTATGAGTTATTACCAAAAAGGGTAGTAAGAGGGAAGTAAAACGGGGTATAAAGGTTTGGATCCAAAATAGGGGCGTTATGTACTAAACAAGTGCAGAGGGGGGAAAAGTAGGTAAAACATGAGTAAGGAGCAATTTGCGACTATTTGTAATATTTTGCGCTTGTTTTCCCTGATTTGCGTCTCTTCCGTTTATTTTTATTTAGCGTGCATTTTTACAGTTGCGCCAATAAATTGCGATCAGATTCGCACGCTAAAGAGTTTTGCGAATATTTGGTGAAAAATAATTCTTATTTGTGTGTGAAAATTACACCAGCTTTTAGCGAGCGCTATCAAAAGAGGTAGAAAAAATATTCGCAAAATTGCCTTTTTTTTTATTCGCAGTGTGCGCGTATGTACTATCTGAGTGTTAAATGATTAGTACATTGCAATAGGAGCAAAGCGCAAAAATAGTTTTGCACATAAAATATATATGTGTTGTTTTAGTACATGCCGCTCTTGGTAGCTATGCAGCAGTGGTGGCTAACCTTTGGCACTCCAGGTGTTAATATAACATTTATCCCATTACTCCCACCAGATGCAAATAACGGCACAGGGAATTTGCCACAAGACCAGATCCAAAAAAGGTCATCTGTTTGATAAATGTTGATAGTGTGCCGCCAGTTGATTAAGGTGGTCCTGAGCTGTCCATTTCTCATCCTCCAGGGTTGCCCACACCAGTGACGCTCAGCCAGCCACTTACTGAGAAGCAAAGGTAATTGGTTCATCCCATGTTAGTATAAGAAAATAAACTCTGGCAGGAGGAGTAATGACATGGACAGCCCTGGGTGAAATTATTCACATTTGTGGATGCCTTTGGTGGTAAATGGAGATGAGAGTTTTGTTTGTTTGTTTGTTTGTTTGTTTGTTTGTTTGTTTTTGGCAGATGTACATGCCAGAATGTTACACCAATGTTACATTATCTCCAGGAAAGTTGTTTATTGGGCCAGCAGTAATCAGACTCCTGAGATGTTCAGCTTTTTCCAAATGTTGTATTATTTTCACACACACACACAAAATGAAAGTTATTTGTGAGAGAGGGAACTTTGAGAAGAGACTGGAAAACGTAAGGCCAAAGAAGCCGATTTGGAACAATGCTCCCATTCATCTACACTGCTATTTTGGTCTTCGTTTTGCAATTCCCTTCTCAATTCCCCACATTTTCTTGCCATGCCCTCCTACTCCATAGCTGGTACTGAAAATACAGACCTAAGTCTAAAATGTCCCACACACAGTGTTAGCAGAATTGGAAGCACATGCCTAAATTAGGAGAAAAATGTCTGTTAAATATGTCTGTGGAGTGTCCTGCTCATGACATCACACGCGGCCTGCTTTGCATGCAGCGAGTGTTCCGCTGGGGCTTTGCAATACTGACTTGTGGAAAGAGGGCACGTGGCTGGCTGAGTAAAATGGTAAATTCCCACCACACCACCTGGAGTCAGTAGTGTATGTACCACAAGGCAAACAAGGCACTCGCCTAGGGCGGCACTTTGCCAGAGGGTTTTAAAGGACACTTCTGGTCCTTCAAACCCTTCTGGCGCTGCAAACATTTTTTGCTTTCTTCTCCGTCGTGTAACAAGCATTCATTCCCTCCCCTCCCTCTTCCCTCTGAGCATGTGACTGAGTATGATGGGAGTCTGAGTGTGATGGGAGTCTGTGTGTGTGTGTGACTGAGTGTGATGGGAGTCTGAGTGTGATGGGAGTCTGTGTGTGTGTGTGACTGAGTGTGATGGGAGTCAGTGTGTGACTGAGTGTATGTGTGATGTGAGTCAGTGTGTGACTGAGTGTGTGTGATGTGAGTCAGAGTGTGCGTGACTGAGTGTGTGTGATGTGAGTCAGAGTGTGCGTGACTGAGTGTGTGTGATGTGAGTCAGTGTGTGACTGAGTGTGCGTGATGTGAGTCAGAGTGTGCGTGACTGAGTGTGTGTAATGTGAGTCAGAGTGTGCGTGACTGAGTATGTGTGATGTGAGTCAGTGTGTGACTGAGTGTGTGTGATGTGAGTCAGAGTGTGCGTGACTGAGTGTGTGTGATGTGAGTCAGAGTGTGCGTGACTGAGTGTGTGTGATGTGAGTCAGAGCGTGTGTGACTGAGTGTGATAGGAGATTGATCGTGATGTGAGTCTGAATGTGATGTGTGAGGGGGGTCATTTAATGGAGGTGATGGGGGTCATGTAATGGGGTTATGGGGCATGTCGTAGGTGTGTAACGTGGGTGGGGGGTGCCCGAATTTTGTCTGTCTAGGACAGCACAAAACCAAGATGCACCACTGGCTGTAGTTTTATGGTTATCTGTGGCTGTGATACTGGGAGTGTTGGTCACAGGGGGTCTTAGAAGTATGGCTCTGGGTGCATTGCTGTAGCCCCTATTGCTCTGTTCTTACTGGGGCCTCTCCTGCTAGTGTTGGTCAGTGGGAAAAGGACACCAGCAACTCTTCCTGGAGCTAAGCCTCATTCCGCATGTGTAACGCTGGAGGGAACAGTAATAGTCTCTATTAGAGCTGTGGCTCATTCTTTCTTTGTCCAAGGCAAGACTAGAAAATTATTTTGATTTAGTTTTATGAAAATTGTTGTCAGAAAAATCAAAACAGGTATTTAAATAATCAGAACATACTGGTGAATTAATAGCTCTCATCAGTACATAGATAGCCAGACAGTAGTACAGCAATAGCTTCCATCGCTGTATAGTTTGCTAGACACTGACAGTATAGATCCCATCAGTATTATGGGTAACCAGACACTGCATGCCTCCCAACTGTCCGCTGTATGTGGGACAGTCTCGGATTTGAGGCTCTGTCTTGCTGTCCCTCCTAGCTCTACCTCTGTCTTGATTTTAGTGTTACTTAGATTATATATTTGTTTGTGAAGGTCCAATAGAACATATTGAAGTTGTGCACCACAGACCCCGGTAAATGTTCACCATAAGCAATGCTGAAACCTACCCCTGACCTTTGTACTTTTTGAAGGAACATACTGATTCTTTCGTAAATAGACCCAGGTGTACCAAACATCGTATTAGCCTCTCACGTGTAGTTAGTTGCCAAATCCTTATGTTCTTTAAATCCTGCTATGTATTTCTAAATATTGGTGGGATTGGCAGTTGAGGTGGTCCACTTTTGAGGCTTTAGCGTGGCCTAATATAGTCTGCCATGTTCTGCCATTTAAACATCTAGACCCCCCGCAGTCCCTAAAGAAATCAGTTCCATCGCATTATACTTATAAAAGCCTAAATCCTTTGGAATTCCAATTACAATCTTAGAACATTGTCAACTGTCTCTGCTTTTAAGGGCTAGAGCAGTAGTAGTCAACCTTTTTCTACCTACCGCCCACTAATGCATCTTTCTTGATGGAAAAATGTCCTTACCGCCCACCAGTTTTCGCGCAAGCGCGGAATATTTTTTAGAAAGGAGGGTGTTTTAAAAAAAATAAATGTACGTACATTTATCTTTTTATTTCTTTATTTTTTTTTTTACGTTTTGATCTGCACTCCACACAGTGCTTTTTTCCCTTTTATTACTAACACCAAAAACAATGTTGTATTAGGTGCCAATTTTTATTAATGTCACCATCAAAAGAAATTCCTTTTCCTGCCTGCTTCTTTACCTTCCTTATAGTATATCACTATATTAAGGATCTCTTTTTCCTATTTTTTTATTTTCTCCTTCCCTTACTTATTTTTTTTCTTTTATTTTATAAGATAACAAAACTTAATTTATGAGCCAGACTAAACACTGCTTACTCTCCTCCTTTATTTTATCCCCTTTTCTCTATTTTTTTTTTTTTTTTTAATCTTTTCCTTTTTATCTCCTTTCTTTTACCTTCCTGAGCGACAAAAGTAAGGCTGAACTAGTTAGCCCACTTATTATTATTAGCAAACAATTCTCTTTCTCCTGCCTATAACTTTTCTTTTGAAACTGCTCTGCTCCGTTTCTGCCTGCTTCTGCCTGTCCCTGCTATCAGTTTCCACTCCTCCCCTTCCTCTTCCCACGTGTTTGCGTGCGCTCGCTCCCCCCGTCCCCTTCTCGCACAAAAGAAGGTTGATTGATGTGTGCGCTCGCGCCCGCATGCACCGCCCGCCCACTCGCTCAAAAGGAGGTTTTAACTTCCGAAAATCCTACTCTCATTCTCGCGCACGTTGGTTTCTTGATGTGTGCGCTCACGTGCGCGCCCACTCGCTCGCTCGTTCAAAAGAAGGTTTTAACCTCCAAAGTCCCTACCGCCCACCTGGAATCCCAAAACGCCCACTAGTGGGCGGTAGGGACCAGGTTGACTACCCATGGGCTAGAGAATCTCAGGACCTCCCACCCCAGGAGAAGGAAACAGAGGAGGAGTATCCGGCCCTGCAAAAAAGCTGCAAACTCCTCCTATGGTAATAATAAGTATAAGAAATGTTTTAATACAATTATTTTTCATTATTTTCAGCCATGACTATTCCTTTATTATTTCCATACAGAGTTTAATTTCTATAACCCCCGCACGGTCTGGTAGTCCCCTATCCCACTGCAAGCCACCCCTTGATAGGAAAGCAACACTGTGCATGGAGAACTGGCCTGGAGTGAGTAAATTATCTGATTTATTCATTTAAATTACATTGGTACCTTTCCTAAATTTCACAAATAATGTCTCTATCTCCTAAGTACGGCTTGCTTTATGATGCTAATTAATGCCTTCTATTTGCAAACAATGGAAACATTTTGATTAATTTGTTTTTCCACTAATTACTAGTATAATTCTTGGCCGGATGACTAGACTATTTAAAGCAGGGACCTGTCGTATATATCCCTACAGGGGAGAAACACAGGTTTGGATGCTAGAAATTCAATGTAGGACAACCATTGGCTCATATCCACTGTCTTTGTGTCTCGGTTTTATGCGACTATAACATTAATTGCAGTAATCTAGGCTGAATGCCACTTTGAAACAATTACGCAGAGAAGGCTACTATTTAAGTCTATGTTTCCTACACTATGGCACCCCGCTTCCTTCCCATTAGCTGAGAAGACAAACACATTGCACAGGGGAGATCTTATGCCGTTGGGTATCTTTCTGGAAATATAAATGACAGTGCTCTCCACTCGTGAAATGGCAAGCGTTGGATGCTCACACCTTTTACCTCTTTGCATTGGAACCTGTCTGGTCATCATGTTAAATGTGGAGAAATGTAGCAAAAGGGCTAAGGTTAGGAGATCGAAAGGCTGAATGGGAGAAAAAAAGAAAAACAGAGCGATAATAAACCAAAAAAAAATACTCAGTAAAGTAGACTATACCATTACTCTAGCCAGTGGTAAAGTAACAACCAAAGTCTGAGCAAGTAACCAATCAAAGCATTCGATCGTGACCACCAGTGTCCAGGTGCAAGACCCCATCCCCATCCACATTAACCATTTCCACTTTGACTGTCCTTCAAGGCACTCACACGGGAGTGGGGGGGGTTACCCCCTTTTTCTTTGACTGTTTTATAGATTTTGTTGGAATTGGCCTATTTCCCTGGGCCAGAGGTGAGGAATTGTATTATTTTAAAGGATATGGAAGGCTCCCTCCCTTCACCCCTCCTAATTATACCTAGAGATAGAGATAGAGAGTAGGTAGCGCTCTTGGCCTATATTTATACGACTGGCGCACACGGTGCATACATCCCTGACATCCCTGCTGTCTTTGTGTGCCCATACACACCATTGTTTCTATATGTGATAACATCCAGTAATGTCAGGGCTGGGAGATCAAAGAACACAGGTACGTACATTATAATATCACCTATTTCTAAGTAACACTGTATTGTTTGTGGCACTCATTTTGTCACTACCAGAAGGATGAAGTGCTGAGATGACTTTAATAGGGTCTGCACATGCAACGTACATCTCAATAGCTTGCTTTATACCTACTGACCCAGGATTCTAACAAACATGTCCTCCCCTGATTGCGCTATACAGAGCAAAGATTCTAAACAATGTGTCTGCCCCCTGATAGCTCTATACAGAGATAAGATTCTAAACAACATGTCCTCCCCCTGATAGAGCTATACAGAGCAAAGATTCTATACAACATGTTTACCCCCTGATAGAGCTACACAGAGCAAAGATTCTAACCAACATGGCCGCCCCCTGATCGAGCTATACAGAGCAAAGTTTCTATACAACATGTTCGCCCCCTTATAGAGCTATACAGAGCAAAGATTCTATACAACATGTTCACCCCCTGATAGAGCTACACAGAGCAAAGATTCTAACCAACATGGCCGCCCCCTGATAGAGCTATACAGAGCAAAGTTTCTATACAACATGTTCGCCCCCTGATAGAGCTATACAGAGCAACGATTCTATACAACATGTTCGCCCCCTGATAGAGCTACACAGAGCAAAGATTCTAACCAACATGAACGCCCCCTGACAGACCTATACAGAGCAAAGATTCTATACAACATGTTCGCCCCCTGATAGAGCTACACAGAGTAAAGATTCTAACCAACATAAACACTCCCTGACAGAGCTATACAGAGCAAAGATTCTAAACAACATGTCTGACCCCTGATAGAGCTATACTGAACAAAGATTCTAAACAAAATGTCCACCCCCTGACAGAGCTATACAGAGCAAAGATTCTAAACAACATGTCTGACCCCTGATAGAGCTATACAGAGCAAAGATTCTAAACAACATGTCTGCCCTTTGATAGAGCTATACAGAGCAAAGATTCTAAACAACATGTCTGACCCCTGATAGAGCTGAACAGAACATAGATGGCTCAATAAGGTACTTTTTCATATTCTTTCATTCCTATTTAAAATATCTACACTTTATGAAATATTTCAATTAAACATAACTTGAATTTTTGCTGGTAGTTGTCCTTTAAAACTACACATACAAAAAAAACCTTCAAGTCATCTGCTGTCTTGGAATGGGAGCAATGTCTGACTAATATAATATGGTGATAGCTCCAGGGAGGTCGAGCTGGGTACGTCTTTTGATGGATATTATTTAGACTGTAATGTGAAGTGGTTTTATTTACATGTCATATTGATGTATATCACACTGATACTACGACACTTCATATATCATTTCACCAATGTATTCCAGCGTGTGTGGGGTGGGCGGGGTTTCCTGGAGGCAAATTATATCAAGAGAAAAATATATATATATATAAAAACATCTGTGTCATATTGAATATAATTCACCAGTGCATCACTGTGGACAAAAGAAGAGGAAACCCGATCTTAACGTATATATGGTAAACCTCACTCAGAGTATTGTACAGAGCACTGATCAGACCTCACTTGGAGTATTGTACAGAGCGCTGGTGAGACCTCACTTGGAGTATTGTACAGAGCGCTGGTGAGACCTCACTCAGAGTATTGTACAGAGCGCTGGTGAGACCTCACTTGGAGTATTGTACAGAGCGCTGGTGAGACCTCACTCGGAGTATTGTACAGAGCACTGGTGAGACCTCACTTGGAGTATTGTACAGAGCACTGATCAGACCTCACTTGGAGTATTGTACAGAGCGCTGGTGAGACCTCACTCAGAGTATTGTACAGAG
Source organism: Pelodytes ibericus (assembly GCA_036172795.1). Classification (NCBI taxonomy): domain Eukaryota; kingdom Metazoa; phylum Chordata; class Amphibia; order Anura; family Pelodytidae; genus Pelodytes; species Pelodytes ibericus. Next base: position 15,000,393 of record CM069857.1, read on the forward strand.
CGCTGGTGATACCTCACTCGGAGTATTGTACAGAGCGCTGGTGAGACCTCACTCGGAGTATTGTACAGAGCGCTGGTGAGACCTCACTCAGAGTATTGTACAGAGCGCTGGTGATACCTCACTCGGAGTATTGTACAGAGCGCTGGTGAGACCTCACTCGGAGTATTGTACAGAGCGCTGGTGAGACCTCACTTGGAGTATTGTACAGAGCACTGATCAGACCTCAATCAGAGTATTGTACAGAGCGCTGGTGAGACCTCACTTGGAGTATTGTACAGGGCACTGGTGAGACCTCACTTGGAGTATTGTACAGAGCGCTGGTGAGACCTCACTTGGAGTATTGTACAGAGCACTGATCAGACCTCAATCAGAGTATTGTACAGAGCGCTGGTGAGACCTCACTTGGAGTATTGTACAGAGCACTGGTGAGACCTCACTTGGAGTATTGTACAGAGCACTGGTGAGACCTCACTTGGAGTATTGTACAGAGCGCTGGTGAGACCTCACTTGGAGTATTGTACAGAGCACTGATTAGACCTCACTCGGAGTATTGTACAGAGCACTGGTGAGACCTCACTTGGAGTATTGTACAGAGCACTGGTGAGACCTCACTTGGAGTATTGTACAGGGTACTGGTGAGACCTCACTTGGAGTATTGTACAGGGCACTGGTGAGACCTGACTTGGAGTATTGTACAGAGCACTGGTGAGACCTCACTTGGAGTATTGTACAGGGCACTGGTGAGACCTCACTTGGAGTATTGTACAGAGCACTGGTGAGACCTCACTTGGAGTATTGTACAGAGCACTGGTGAGACCTCACTTGGAGTATTGTACAGGGCACTGGTGAGACCTCACTTGGAGTATTGTACAGAGCACTGATCAGACCTCAATCAGAGTATTGTACAGGGCACTGCTGAGACCGCACTTGGAGTATTGTACAGAGCACTGGTGAGACCTCACTCGGAGTACTGTACAAAGCACTGATCAGACCTCACGGAGTATTGTACAGAGCACTGATCAGACCTCACTCAGAGTATTGTACAGGGCACTGGTGAGATCTCACTTGGTGTATTGTACAGAGCACTGATCAGACCTCACTTGGAGTATTGTACAGAGCACTGATCAGACCTCACTTGGAGTATTGTACAGAGCACTGATCAGACCTCATTCGGAGTATTGTACAGAGCACTGATTAGACCTCACTTGGAGTATTGTACAGAGCACTGTTCAGACCTCACTCGGAGTATTGTACAGGGTACTGGTGAGACCTCACTTGGAGTAATGTAAAGGGCACTTGTGAGACCTCACTTGGAGTAATGTACAGAGCATTGGTGAGACCTCACTTGGAGTATTGTACAGAGCACTGATTAGACCGCACTCGGAGTATTGTACAGAGCACTGGTGAGACCTCACTTGGAGTATTGTACAGAGCACTGGTGAGACCTCACTTGGAGTATTGTACAGAGCACTGGTGAGACCTCACTTGGAGTATTGTACAGGGCACTGGTGAGACCTCACTTGGAGTATTGTACAGGGTACTGGTGAGACCTCACTTGGAGTATTGTACAGAGCGCTGGTGAGACCTCACTTGGAGTATTGTACAGAGCACTGGTGAGACCTCACTTGGAGTATTGTACAGGCATGGGCGTAGGAAGCGGGGGGGATGGGGGGGACTGATCCCCCCCAGGAAAAAATGTGGGGGGGACAGGTAGGGTGAAATCCCCCCCAGCAAAGCAAGGCAAACGGGGCCCCCAGCCCCTGCTTGCCGCGTTCACAGCGCATTGCGCTTGTGAACGTTTTTTTCCGGCAAGCCACACCCGATGGATGCGATGGCCGAAAAAAAAAAAAAAACTGACGCCGGATGTGACGTTGCGTCACATCCGGTGACTGTTTCCCTCCTCCGTGCAAGAGGGAAGACTGCACGGAGGAGACATCCGGCGGGGGACACGGAGCAGTGAAGTGTAAGTACTAGGGAAGGGGGGTGGGGGGACTGGCACAGTATTACAGGCATCTGACTGGCACAATATTACAGGCATCTGGCTGGCACAATAATACTGGGCTCTGACTGGCACAATATTACAGGCATCTGGCTGGCACTATATTACTGGGCATCTGGCTGGCATAATATTACAGGCATCTGGCTGGCACTATATTACTGTGCTCTGACTGGCACAATAATACTGGGCATCTGGCTGGCATAATATTACAGGCATCTGGCTGGCACTATATTACTGTGCTCTGACTGGCATAATATTACAGGCATCTGGCTGGCACTATATTACTGGGCATCTGGCTGGCATAATATTACAGGCATCTGGCTGGCACTATATTACAGGCATCTGACTGGCATAATATTCCTGGGCTCTGACTGGCACAATATTCCTGGTATCTGACTGGCACAATATTCCTGGGCTCTGACTGGCACAATATTACTGGGCTCTGAATGGCACTATTACAGGCATCTGACTGGCACAATATTACTGGACTCTGAATGGCACAATATTACTGGGCTCTGACTGGCACAATATTACTGGTATGTGACTGGCACAATAATACTGCGCTCTGAACGGCACAATATTACTGGCATCTTCATGGCACAACAATTATGGCATATGTGTGTGTGTGGGGGGGGGGGGTTAACATAGCGATGGATGGCGGGATTGCATGCAGGGGAGGGGGCAGGGTCCAGGGGGCCCAAGCAAATGCTTGCCCAGGGTCCAATCACTATTAAAGACGGCCCTGAGCATACTTGCCAACCAGGGACAGTCCCGCAACGTTTTCGATCCTGGGACTGTCCCGGGAGAATCAGCTCTGCAGCGATCACGGAGGTCACCTGATCACGTGACTTCATCGCACAACGTCATGTGATCATGCGCACGGCTTGTGCGCGTCCTCCACAAGTCACACAGCCCCACACTGGGAGGAACGAGGTAGGAACAGTGACTGTGTCACTGCCAATAATGTACCGTTTTTCTTTTTATCATGGCAGCTTCGGAACGTGATTGATTATTGCAGCTCTTAGGGGCATTTAAAAAATAACATGTCTCTTAAATCTGCCAATGACTTCTACTAATGATGAGATGATCAAAAAATTAGGGCAAAAAAAAAACCCTGGCAAATGAATGTGGGCAACAAAAAACCTGGCAAATGAATGTGGGCAAAAAAAAAAAAACCATGGCAAATGAATGAGGGCAAAAAAAAAAAACCCTGGCAAATGAATGTGGCCAAAAAAAAAAAAAAAAACCCTGGCAAATGAATGTGGGCAAAAAAACACCCCCTGGCAAATGAATGTGGGCAAAAAAACACTCCCTGGCAAATGAATGTGGGCAAAAAAACACCCCCTGGCAAATGAATGTGGGCAAAAAAACACCCCCTGGCAAATGAATGTGGGCAAAAAAAAAAAAAAACCCTGGCAAATGAATGTGGGCAAAAAAAACCCTGACAAATGAATTTGGGTAAAAAATATAACACTGGCAAATGAATGTGGGCAAAATAATGTAATTAATAAGTAATGATGGTCTGTGCCTTTGTAAGAGGCACAGACAAACCTGGAACGGAAATGCTCACCTTCCCTGCAATGAGATATAGTGTGTGTGACTGACTGTGTGAGTTTGTGTGTCTGTGACTGACTGTATGAGTTTGTGTGTCTGTGACTGACTGTATGAGTTTGTGTGTCTGTGACTGACTGTATGAGTTTGTGTGTATATGTGACTGACTATGAGTGTGTGTGTGTCTGTGACAGACTGTATGTATGAGTGTATGTGAAAGACCATGTATGAGTGTATGTGTCTATGTGACTGACTCTGAGTGTATGTGTCTATGTTACAGACTGTATCTATGAGTGTGTGTCTGACAGACTGCATGTATGTATGAGTGTGTGTCTGCGACAGACTGTATGTATGTATGTATGAGTGTGTCTGTGAACGACTGTATGTATGAGTGTGTGTGTGTCTGACAGACTGTATGTATGTGTGAGTGTGTGCCTGGCAGACTGTATGTATGTATGTATGAGTGTGTGTCTATGTGACAGTATGTATATGTGTGACAGGCTGTATGTATGAGTATATGTGTCTATGTGACTGACTGTATATGACTGCATGTGATTGTGTGTATGTGCTGTTGTCTGGCTCCTAGATTTTTTTTCCTGGCTCCTAAAACTTAGTTAAGGTTGTCAAGCCCTGGTATAAATGTTACTAGTTATATACATATATTTGGGGTCCAGCTTAAGCTTTTGGAAATGCTGGAAATATTGAATATTTTACAGTTTATTTTCTGGTCAGAAATGTAATGTTTGTTTGCTGAGAGGGTAGTGGATGCATGGAATAGTCTTCCAGTAGAAGTGGTAGAGGTTAATACAGTAAATGAGTTTAAGCATGCATGGGATAGGTATAAGGCTATCCTAGATATAAGATAAGGTCAGGGACTAATGAAAGGATTACATTACTGACAGGGTAGTGGATGCATGGAATAGTCTTCCAGTAGATGTGGTAGAGGTTAATGCAGTGAAGGAGTTTAAGCATGCATGGGATGGGTATAAGGCTATCCTAGATATAAGATAAGGCCAGGGACCAATGAAAGTATTACTATACTGAGAGGGTAGTGGATGCATGGAATAGCCTTCCAGTAGAAGTGGTAAAGGTTAATACAGTGAAGGAGTTTAAGCATGCATGGGATAGGTATAAGGCTATCCTAGATATAAGATAAGGTCAGGGACAAATGAAAGTATTACTTTACTGAGAGGGTAGTGGATACATGGAATGGCATTACAGCAGAAGTGGTAGGTTCATACTGATGTATGTTTTATGGTGTACACACAGCTCGCTGACTATATTTCATGTAACAGTGATAAAATGCACCTGCCTGATGTAGATGTTGTGCTGTGAATGTATCTGTTGTATACCAAGGATCCTGGTAATGTTGGTGGGAACTTGGTGATATAATATACACTGTGACAAGCTTTATTTTTACTGCTGCTATACCCGGCGAGCAAAAATGCTGCCCCCCCCCCCAGATTTTTGGGGGTTCCTACACCCATGTGTACAGGGCACTGGTGAGACCTCACCTGGAGTATTGTACAGAGCGCTGGTGAGACCTCACTTGGAGTATTGTACAGAGCACTGGAGACCGTATCTCCAGAAGGATATTAATACTTTGGAGAGAGTTCAGAGAAGGGCTACTAAGCTGGTTCATGGGTTGAAGGATAAAACTTACCAGGAAAGGTTAAAGCATCTTAACATGTATAGCTTGGAGGAAAGACGTAACAGGGGGGATATGATAGAAACATTTAAATACATAAAGGGAATCAACACAGTAAAGAAAGAGAGTATATTTAAAAGAAGAAAAGCTACCACAACTAGAGGACATAGTCTAAAATTAGAGGGGCAACGATTTAAAAGTAATATCAGGAAGTATTACTTTACTGAGGGTGTAGTGGATGTATGGAATAGCCTTCCAGCGGAAGTGGTAGAGGTTAACATAGTGAAGTTGAGAATAAAAAACAATTTTATTCTCTACATTCACAGGGCCCCTTTAACAGCTATTATTTTGTTATATTGAATACACATCATTAACAGGATTTAGTTCAAAGTGGCGCGTTTCAGCCTTAGGGAAACATCTCTCCCTTTTTTCTCTGTCAGCACCAATTGAACGCTCTTCCCTGTCTCGTCTAGTGCTGGCTCGGCTCCCACGCTAACATAAAAAAAAAAAAAGAGACAAACTGGGAGAATTCACGCAGAGCCTCTCAGCCAGACGCCATCAACAGCAGCTGCTAATGGAGAAGCATAATGGCACCTTAATGGGATTTGTAAAGATAATATTTAAAATTGCTGCAAAATCAGAACCAGTGTCAGGCTTCACCATCCACTCAACAAGCAGTGAATTAATGTCCTTTAGGCTGATTCCTTAAGCCCGGTCACATATAATACAGAGCAACAGAGATTGATGCCGAGACTCTCCCACCCATCTAAATTGTGTAACTCAATCCAGAGGTTCTAGTGACTTTGCAAACCAAAGGACTTGGTTCAGCAAAACAAAAACAGAAAAAAAGAAAAACACTTCCAACACACAATCCATCCTAATTCCGTTTTATTGCTGTCATGAAGTGTTTACTGAGAAAGGCATCCTTGCTGAGTTGGTTTTATTCCTTATTTTGTTTGCGGAGATAAAATAGCTACCGATGCACCTCTCGCCAGCCCTCGCCCCGTCTCTACAAACTAGCTGCGGTGCTAATATATCTGCCGCCATGGTGGATGGTTGCAAATACACGCCTGCCCTTCTCCTGCTATGTTAGGCACCAAGAAAGCGTTGCAGGAGTATTGTTACCCCAAAAGGAGTTTTAGAAAGAAGCAACGGAATCTTTTACATTTAGTAATAATTTATGCATACATATTTTGAAGAAAATGCCATCTTAAATCGTGTCTCTACATAGCATAAGGACCCTATTTCTCTTTGGTTTTATCACTTTAAGTTAACAGTAGAATACAATTTGCCCAATAATATGCCAGTATTATTTTGCCTTTTCATATCCCCCAGCCAATTTGCCCAATAATATGCCAGTATTATTATGCCATTTAATAAGCCACAGCCAATTTGCCCAATAATATGTTTTAGTGGATTATGGTTGTCGGGAATGGATAATGGCAGTCAGTGGTGGATTATGGGAGGCAGTGGTGGATTATGGGAGGCAGTGGTGGATTATGGCAGTTAGTTGCAGTTTATGGGAGTCAGTGGACGATTATGGCAGTTAGTGGTGGATTATGGCAGTTAGTGGCAGGTTATGGGAGTCAGTGGACGATTATGGCAGTTAGTGGTGGATTATGGCAGTTAGTGGCAGGTTATGGGAGTCAGTGGTGGATTATGGCAGTTAGTTGCAGTTTATGGGAGTCAGTGGACGATTATGGCAGTTAGTGGTGGATTATGGCAGTTAGTGGCAGGTTATGGGAGTCAGTGGTGGATTATGGCAGTTGGTGGGAGTCAGTGGTGGATTATGGCAGTAGGTGGTTGATTATAGCAGTTGGTGGTGGATTATGGCAACTGGTAGCAGATTATGTTAGAAGATGGCAGATTATGGCAGTTGATGGCGTGTGTATCATGTAAGGATGGTGTTATGTGTGCCGCATGTGTTATTAAAGTGTATTGTTATTGCCTTAGAATGAACTCCATCCAAGCTCCGATAATAAATACCAATCAAGTACCACTCACCGAGTCAGATCATCGCTTGGTGACTCCAAGAAAGACCCACTAGCCTATGTTATCCTTACCAGGAAATGGTTACACATTTAAATCTATGGAATAGCAGCAGAAAACCTATACCTAACAGAGAACAACATGTAATTATGTAACATGGCACAGTGTGACATTATGACCACACTCGGAGGATGAGAGAGCATTGTTCCCCCACACACATTTCCCTATTAAAGTCTGTCGGATTTCTGTGTTTTTTATAAATAATAGAAATTGACACATTAATTAGTCCCGCACAGATGCTGAGATGACATAATATTAAGTGATGCGACTGAAGGAGTAGCAAGTATTATCCTCAACAAGGATTGGGGGAGGAACACCATATAGTCCCCGAGTTCCAATCAAAGTGCTCGCTAATGAGGCTGGGGGAGTTAAAGGGATAATGCTCCAAAGGTGAGAGTAATTGTAATGAGAGCTATATTATATCCTGGTAGAACGAGGCTGAACTATTTGCATTCTTGATTACTGATTACTTGGTTTACAAGATGTTGTGAAGAGAGAAGCAACAGAAATAATTATTATGTATCGGAGAAAGCAGAGTGGACTTGTTCCTACCGTACATCACATTGCTCAGAAGATTATATATATATATATATATAAAAGGATTACATCTTTCAGTCTTTAAACACCTTGCCTGCTTTTCTTCAGGTGTTTAAAGGACTGTTGCAACTTGAAAATGAACTACCTTTTTTAGTATATATTATAATTGAAAAATATATATGCATGGATTACAAGGTGTATATGTGAATTGTACATATGTTTAATTTACACACACATGATTCAGGGATAACTGTATTTGAGAACTTGGGCATATGTCAGACAGTTGCTATATGCTTGAAATCCTTAAAGGTCAACTCTTACAAAAAAATGAAGTTGTGTTGAATGAAAGCTTTAATGAAAGAAAATAACGTTCCTCCCTGAGCCCAGTGGTGTATCTTGATTTTGTGCTGCCCTAGGCAGACAAAATCCGGGCACCCCCTTACCCAAGCTGCACACCCACGTTACACACCTAAGACATGCTCCATCACCTCCATTTCATGAGCCCACATAACATTCAGACTCACATCAAGCTCTACTCCCATCACACACACACTCCTACTCCCATCACACTCAGTCACACACTCCTACTCCCATCACACTCAGTCACACACTCCTACTCCCATCACACTCAGTCACACACACTGTCTCCCATCACACACACTCTGACTCCCATCACACTCAGTCACACACACTGTCTCCGATCACACACACTATGACTCCCATCAGCACTCAGTCACACACACTGTCTCCCATCACACACACTCTGACTCCCATCAGCACTTACCTTTCCCTGGTGGCTAGTGGCAGGCAGCATGGTCCCTCCATGCTGCCTGTTCGGCTTCCCAGCGATTGTGCCGACAGGTCACGTGACCGGGCGTGCGTATGACGTCAGCGCGCCCGTCACGTGACTGTCGGCACTTCCGTGTCACACTGCACGGGGAGCCGAACAGGCAGCACGGAGGTTTCTCTGTGCTGCCTGTTCGGCTCCCCGTGCAGCCTGGCAGGCAGAGCGATGGTGAGGGGGGATCTTCCGATCCCCTCTCACCTCCGTCTCTGCCTGCAAGCGCGGTCTTTTTTATTTTTTTTATTTTTTCAGTGCTGGGGGGCGCTGCCGCCCCCCAAAATTTGCCGCCCTAGGCTTCCGCCTAGGATGCCTCGCGGCAAATACATCACTGCCTGAGCCCCCTTTCTTCCTTATAGCTTGATCAGTGTGCAGATATGTTGTTTAGAATCTTGAGTTAGATGAATGAATAACTGACACACCTGACCCAAGATGTCTGCCCTCTGATAGAGCTAGACAGAGCAACAAGGGTTTTGTGAGGTACTTTATTTATATTATTTCATTAAAGCATTTCTATTTAAAATTTCCTGCACTTGAGGGAATCTTTAGAGCAGGGGTCCCCAAACCCTGGGCCACGGCCCAGTAGTGGTCCGGGGCCTCTGTTCAGCTGGGCCTTGTGCTGTGAGGGAAATGTTTAAAAAAATAAAAATTGCAGCGGGATATGATCTTACGTATACTAGCATACTGAGTGGCTAAATACTGGCATATTGAGTGGCTAGATACTGGCATATTGAGTGGCTAAATACTGGCATGTTGAATGGCTAAATACTGGCATACTGAGTTGCAAAATACTGGCATGTTAAATGGCTAGATACTGGCATTATTGAGTGGCAAAATACTGCCATATTGACCAACTGCTCCCAATCCCATCAAACTCCCTCCCTCCCCCCCCACCCCCCCCCCCCCCCCCCCCACACCAGGGCCATGAAAAATGTTTCTTCAATGGAAATGGTCCCCAGTGCCAAAAAGGTTGGGGACCCTGGCTTTAGAGGACAACTGTATGCATAAAACGGAGTTATGTTTAATTGGTTCATTGCACCAAGTGTAGGAAATTTGAAATGAAATAAATATTGAGCCCCCTTTGCTCATTATTGCTCTAAGGGGCAAACATGTTGTTTAGAATTTTGGTTGTGTGGCCTGCTTTAGAAGAGACTTGGATGGCCCTGTTCTATGTGATCTTCTGGTTCTGTACTGAAATGTATTCTTTCTACTTGAATCTCACTTTGGACAAACCACTGTTATCTGGGAATGTGGGTGGGACAGTGCCCCAGAGATATAACCAGGAAAAGCTAGCTACAAACACCTCAGACGTGCCCCACATCTGTAACGTATAAAAAAACCAATAGTAAATAGAATAAATATGTAACAGCAAGCCAATATATGGTAAATGTTATGCACAGGGGAGAAATAAATGAAATAAAAATAAAGTGTGAATTTAATTTGCAATAAGACATTTTAATAGAGGCAATACAAGATAAATAGTGTGATACAGCTCAAGTCTCAGAACTTGTTTGTGGGTAGGGTGGCCACCTGGCCGGTATTTTACCGGCAGGCCAGTAAAGAATTTGCTTCAGGCCAATGTTAAGTCTATGGAGACAGTACCAAGGCCTGTATTTTTGTGAAGAAAAGGTTGGGCAAGGGTGTCCACATTGGTGATTGACCGTCTTTTTAGTGCATCTGCTCTATGTGCAAAAATAGCACCTATGCCAGACGGAGAGTGGAGGGAGTTGGGCACCGGTGCACAAAGCGTTAACACGTGACTGGCGAGCTACTTGCACACAGTGGTTTATTTATCTATGTTATTGTTAATTAGGAAGTATCAATTAACCCCTGCCGCACTTATCTCTTCCTGAGCGAAAACATATTGCTACTCAAAACCTGAGGATAATCTTGAAAACGGCCTAGTTTTTCTGGCTGACTCTGCTTTATTTCGGACCACTGTAAAGCTTTCAGATCTTTGTGAACTGAGCACTTTCTTTTCCTTGAAACATGTGGTGGGATCCAGTAGTGTATCTTCCACAAGACAAACAAGGCACTCGCCTAGGGCGGCACTTTGCCAGAGGGCGGTACTTTGCCAGAGGGTGTTAAAGCACACTTCTGGTGCTTCCCTCCCCCACCGTTCAGCAAGCTTGAGCTCCTTGCAATTAATCGGGTTGATGGGGGCATGTAATGGATGTGGTAGGGGTATGTAATGAGGGCGATGGTGGCATTTAATGGGGGTTATAGGGAATTTAGTGTGTATGTAATGTGGGTGATGGGGGCATTTTATGGGGTGATTGGGCATTTAATGTGTGTGCAATGTGGGTGATGGGGCATGTAATGGGGTGATGGGGCATGTCTTGGGTGTGCAACGTGGGTGATGGGGCATGTCGTAGGTGTGCAACGTGGGTGGGGGGGATGCCCGAATTTTGTCTGCCTAGGGCAGCACAAAACCAAGATCCACCACTGGTCGGATCACATAACACATGCTCTGGGGAATTTTTGTGGCTTTTGAGGTGGGTTTTGCATAAAGAAGCCTCACAGTGAAGACATGATTTCTCCGCAGGTACAGGAATGTCAATATCGCAACTGCAGGATAGTCCAATATAAATTTATCTGCTATGTTACAGAGGCTCAGGACTCTCTTGAGCTCAGAGCATCTTTTATAGTGACTCCTGCACGTACGACAGGCATATCCCTTTTTCTCCCGAGAGTCCAGTGCTTTCCCAATGCTGCCGAGGCAGAAGCTGTGGCCACACGTCAGTGTTCCCTGATTTCCATAAATACTCTTGCAGACGATGCAGGTCAGCTTTTCTCACAGTGCCACTGATGCCACGGTCGGACACAGACACCAGAAATCAATCTTAATTTTTGTTTCTCTCCTTATAAAAGTAAAACAACGGGGCAGGTTTTATGGCAATCCAGGCGTGTTAAGTTCTCCTTTGCATTATTTGAATTTTAAGCCTCTTGGTTTTTAGATGTCAGTTCGTTAAAAAAAGATGCGGTTTATAGTACGTGTGACAGTGGTTTCTGTGGTGAATGGACCACACAGTCTGCTGCACGACTGACCTTTCTACTTCACCCCAAAATAATGATATAAGTGCACAAAAGCAAAACATTGTACCTAGGAAATAATGTTCAGTTTAGTATCTCCACATAATTTATCTTATTCTGAACATTAGTCATCAAGTAGTAAAAAAAAAAAAAATAGCTTTTGTTACAAAACCTTTATTTTTTTTTCCTTTTCACAATGTATCACCCAGTGCAACCTCTTGAATTTTATATTTACAGGTACAGGTTGAGTATCCAAAGATTCGTTATCCGAAATGACTCAAAAACATTTTTTTGGATGAAGGTTGGTTCAGATAAGGGTAACTCACCTTCCTGGAGCCCTGTTGTGGAGCTCCGTTGCTTCATCTCCTAGGCGCAGTGCGTCGGAAGCAAGCGCTCATGGGAAATAGAGTTCCGCTCTGCGACGGGAGGGAGGACCAGTCGCGCTCGGAGCGGACAATTTGGCCAGCACCATCGAGCAGGTCATTTTCAGCCACTCCCCTGATAGAAATGTTCTACATTACTTTGCTCCTGTGAGCAAGTAATTAACCCCATTAGATTTAGATAACGTAGGCCATTTATAGGGCTGGTGCTGCCAAAATGGTCCGTTAACCCAAAGTATCCCTTATCTGAAATTCTGTTGGTCCCAAGCATTTCGGATAAGGGGGTAATCCACGTGCAAATAACATACTTCGAATTTGCCATCATAACAAAGGTGCAGATAACGGGTTTTGTTTAATAATTACACCAGGATTTGATTGAAATCTAAAAAGCAAAACAAATAATTAATAGAAAGAACAGTATGTGACTGGCAAGGCTTTTACGAACAAACAACATTAGTAGTGGACTTCTCACCTACAAGGTAAATGTAATGGGTTTTGTAGGTTTGAAAAGCAGAATGCAGCAGACATTGGTCAGAAGCAAGGAGGGGAAAATGTAGTAAAGGTTTTTTTTTGTTTTTGTAATAATTGTTTGTTTACATAACTTGCTTCACAAACCAATATCAAATCCCTGTGGCTTTGTCACACAGAGTGGGATTTCTGGAATGAAATTATCCACAGCAGAGCAAAAGGGAGACTTAGTCACTGTTAACATGTTGGTTCTAAATTTTGGAAAACAAATGATGACATTATATTCTAAATACATAGACATTAATATGTAGTTGTTCCCCCCTTTGTGGTTATAACAGTTTCCACTCTTCCGGGGAGAAGATTTAGAGGGGCATGTACTAAAAAAACGCAAATATCTTTTATGCTCAAAACTATTTTTGCGCTTTGCTCCTATTGCAATGTACTAAACATTTAACACTCAAATTGTACATACGCGCAAACTGCGAATAAAAACAGGCAATTTTGCAAATAATTTTTCTACCTCTTTTGATAGCGCTGGCTAAAAGCTGGTGTAATTTCCACACCCAAATAAGAACTATTTTTCACAAAATATTCGCCAAACTCTTTAGCGTGCGTGAATATAATCGCAATTTATTAGCACAAACGGAAAAATTCACTCTAAATAAAAATAAATGAAAGAAGAACAAATCAGGGAAAACAGGCGCAGAATGTTACAAATAGTCGCAAATTGCTCCTTACTCATGTTTTACCTACTTTTTTCGCAGTGCACTTGTTTAGTACATAACTCGTCTATGGGAATTTTTCCCCATTCTTTCAGCAGACCATTTGTGAGGTCAGGCACCGGTATGTTGGGTGAGAAGTCCTGGTTTGCAATCTACGTTCCCGTTCAACCCCAAGTTGTTTGATGGGGTTTAGGTCCGGACCTCAGTGCCTTACCCACCCCACGTCCGCAGTGGCACACCCCCTATCCAATGTCATACAACCTCTTCAATTGCCATATGTGCCACTTATGTCCGTCTACATAGCAGCCCTTACCACATTGCCACACCGTTTCTGCCTAGTTAAAAGTTTAATTTGAATTCAAAAGATGTTTTTGCAAAGACTAGGGGGCTTCCGTGTCACTGTGCTCCATGAAAGCTGAGAGACGGGGTCCAAACAACCCTCGCTCTCTTTGATGATCTACGTAAGCAAGGGTTTTTTTTAGGGCTGTGTAAATCCAAAGTCCAAATTAGTTGGAAAAGCAAAACCCCATTGTGGAAGCGTCTCTCCTTTAAGTCCTAATGGTTTATTTGTGCGTTTGTGCTAAGACTCATCGATGAGATGTTAAATGTGCTAATTGACGAGAATCACAGCAGGCATATTCAAAGATTCAGACATTTACATTATCTCTGACATAGTCCATTAACTAAAGCATTAATGACATGGAATCATTATTGATAGGCTGAAATCTAGACAAAGTCATTGAAAGCTGTGTATTTGCAAAAGTAATTTTGGGCCAATGAAAAAACTACTAATGTTGACAAATAGTCACATACACCCCGAATTAATATGCCACAGTTTTTTTTTCTCTATGTTCGAATTAATCACATATAAAAATAAAAATAAGATTAGGTGTCTGTCTCCAGCATCCATTTTGAGAATTTTACCCATGATGCAACAGTCTCCAAATTCTTCCAGCAAGTCTCACTTTACAACTGTGGCCAAAGCCTGCATGATGATGTCATTAGATACGGGCTCTCTTACTGGCTCCTGTGTATCATAGTGGGCAGGACTAGGTGGCTGTGTCCAACTTTTTTTACCTGCATCCAACATAAAGAGAGGAGGATCATAACTCTGCCCCCTTGTGATATAATAGTTACATTACCCTCCCATTCAATGCAAGTCTATGGTCAGAATTCTTATAGACTGCATTCTATGTCCCCAGCCCCAAAGTGAGATACTAGTGTTGTAAAGTCTGAGGGGTGGCACCCAAAAACACTATATTTCACAAAATGGCGGCGCCCAGTCGCACTTGTTTAGGAAAATATTTAGTGAACTAAACTCACATAACAAAAAGAAAAGACATATCTGAAATCAACAATACAAAATAAAAAATTAAACTCTTTTCATTGTTTGGTGGGAGTGTCCCTTTAAAGGTGCTGTTTCACCTAGCTTATTTTCTGTATAATAGCAGTTTTTAATATATTTGAAATGTGCTTAATGTTATTTCAAATAGAACTGCAATTCTCCTATAGTTTTACTTTGAGAATTATATCACCGGGGCATCTAAATTCATTAGTGCGAGGGAGTACACAAGTGGTGGGAGTGGCTTCCTCTGCAGCGGTTTTCATTCCCCCCCTGTGAAAATCTGAAGTCCCTCCTATGAAATCAGATTCCATTGCTCTAAACTGTTTCAAGTCTTTGGAATGCAGGGAAGGTCAGCTCTGGAAGGGGTACTTGGGGTGATAGGCAGGACTATTGCTACTTTACATTGACCGGAGTAACTCTGTTAAGCCTTATATACAGATTGTTTTTTGTAGTAGTGATAATTCCAATAATTTTTCCGTGGCACTACATCCAGTCATGTGACTCTTTCAGCCATTTATTGGGTTATTAACGCTGTCGTTGCCAGAGGTTCTATCATTGCAATGGCACACGAGAAGATATTGAACCCTCTTGGAAAGCAGATCAATGTGTAATCCCATTAATCCACCACTAATAGGGTTCAATATCTTCAATTAGTGTTACTGTTGACATAAAGAATACAAAATTATTGAAAATGATCTATACATCGTATTAGCAAAACTGCCAGCAAATGCCTAAATGAGGAGAAAAATGTGTTTTAAATGTGTCTGTGGAGTCTCTCGCTTATGACATCATCTGTGACCCAGTATGCAAATTAACTGGTTTTCAATGGGAAATGGGTAATTTGCCTATCAAGCCACAGGTGACGAAAGAAAGAATGGCATTTATTCAGAGTGAACTCATGCAAAGAATAGGCTCTGTTTACTCAGCGAACGATTTGCTGTCAGTCGTTTTGGCTTGCGTAGTCCAGCTGCAAAATGGATGCTGTTTGCAACCTTAAATAGCACAATATTGACAAAGCGATAACGGAGCTTAACAAACTCCTGAAAATTAAGGAACGTTTCCCGTCCAAACGGTTCTGTCCACCTATAGGAGAAAATGAAACAGTCGGCAATGGAGTGTAGCACAGAGCGATTCATCTAACTGGTGGCCCACTGGCCAGGCCTGCCTCACAAAGGGTTTTGTGTGGTCGCTGTCCTGGCTGGTAAGCCAATCGGTTATATAGTATTGCGCCCCCCCCCCCGCATGGTATGTGGCCTAAAACACGGGCAACACTGGGTTAAAACAAATACACATATCAAGAAAGCATGCCAATAGAAGGGAACTCTTATTTACGATCATATGACTGAGTAAGGACCAATGTGGGCGTATATCATGGAAGGCTGTATTTATATGATATCCAGCTAGCCCTGTGTGTTTCCCCAGAACTTCTTAGTCAACAATGTGGAAATAAACATGTTTACAATTGATATTTTACATGGCCAAGTGAGGCTTTTATATGGACCACTCCCTTTTAATCAGGCCATATTCACAGCAGACATTTTGAGTGGTTTACCTGCCCTTTGACACATTGGTCAAGGGCACAAACGTTCTTCTGAGTTGTACCCTGGGAGAGTGATGGCCTTTTCACCATTAATATATGCATACTGAGAATTATGTCTGTTTTCAAAATTCAAAAATGTCTACTACAAATCTCTACCAAAATAAACATTAGGCTTTGATAAATCTATTTTATTTTTCTCACTCGTCATTCCGATTTGAAGGCTCCCCTCCGCAACTCCCTCCAATGGCTTCCTGTCCACACTAGGATATCATTTAAATTTCTATCTTTAACCTGCAAAGTCCTCCACTCCTGGGCTCCTCCCTACATTGCCTCCCTCATTAACTGGTACTACCTGGTACGAGCACTGTGCTTCTCAAATGGACTTAGGCTCTCCTCCAACCTCATCTCCTCTTCCCATCTCCTCTTCCCCATGCCTGCAAAACTTTGAGACTTTGCCCGAGCTGCCCCCTCTCTCTGAAACTCACTCCGAAGAGCATCCATCTCTCTTCCTCTTTCCCAATCTTCAAAAAGTCCCTCAAAACTCACCTCTTTAAGGATGTTTAGTACCCATCCCACTAGAATGCTTCTTAATTAACCTGTAGCCAAGCCCACCCAGCTCTCGCTGTCCTCAAACACTGTTAGGAATAGGATGCTTACAACTCATCCAACTAGAACACACAAAATTAACCTCTGACCAAACCCACCCAGCTCTCACCGGTAGTGTATCTTCCACAAGGCAAACAAGGCACTCGCCTAGGGCGGCACTTTGCCAGAGGGTGTTAAAGCACACGTCTGGTGCTTCAAACATTTTTACTCCTGCTCCCACCTTTCAGCAAGCTTTAGCTCCTTCCAATTAATCGGGTGATGGGGGCAAGTAATGGAATGGTGAAGGTATGAAACGAGGGTTTTTATGGCATATAGTGGGGATGATGGGGTATTTAGTGTGTGTGCAATGTGGGTGATGGGGCATGTAATGGGGTGATGGAGAATGTCATGGGTGTGATACGTGGGTGATGGGGCATGTTGTAGGTGTGCAATGTGGGTGGGGGGGTGCCCAAATTTTGTCTGCCTAGGGCAGCACTAACCCAAGATACACCACTGGCTCTCACTGTCCTCAAACACTGTTAGGAATAGAAAGAGTCCATCTCAACCAACTAGAACACACATAACCAATCTCTGGCCAAACCCACCTAGCTCCAACCATCCCTAAAACTGATACTACCAGCACCTTCCCTTTCACCTCTTCTCTAACTTATGTGTCTCACGTCCCTCTAGATTGTAAGCTCTGCGAGCAGGGCTCTCTACCTCATGTGTCTGTCCTTGTTTGGCTAACTTAGGATCTAGTTCTCTTTTATGCTCCGTACCTAGCACTACGTAAATTGTAGGTGCTATATAAATAAATATTAATGTGATGTAATAAAGGCTGGTTTTGGTGTTAATACTGCAAAAGCTGCCTTTATTACAATAAGAGAATACACACTACTCTGTTCCTGTGGTCCACATACTCATTTATTTTCTGAGACAACTAGTGGCATTAGATACCAGGCCTACAAAATGGCTGCTCCTTCCCTTTTAGGACAGGGATGAGAGGCGCACACAGATGGACAAATCCTCACGAATATTCCTTATGCAAGCAAGTGATGTAAAGTGTGTTTTTTTTTTCTCTTCGTCGGAGCATATGCTGTACTGTCGTGCTGACAAATTGACGTTTTCATTCACAGATGTCTGCGTTGGAGCCGAGATTGGATGTCATGTAAGTAATTGCTCGAGGAGATTGAAAGAGAGAGAGAGAGAGAGAAAAAAAAAAAAACATTAAGAAACCATAATACATTTGAACCTGTTGTAATTTCCCCACCTAAATCAAGGCGGGAGAGTGAGTTTTTAGAAAGTCGCTGTGCTGTATGTTTGAGATTATATTACAAGACCGCTGAACAGAACAAACGATTGTTTTCTGAACACAGTCCAAAAAGAGAAGAAGAAAAAAAACATGCTGAAACCTTGTAAATGGTGATAATCTCTCCACAGATCCTGGGTGCCGAGAAATCTAATGAGGAGAGCTGAACGGGACAGTCTAGTCCCCAAACTCACACTGATGAAAGATGAAGATTACTGCTTGTATAGTGCACAGTGTGATTTGATCAAGGCATTCTGCAAAATTACATTTTTAATATTTGACTCAAGCCCTCCCCCAATGATTACTCTTCATGCTTAATGGAGGAGCGGCAGCACTTATTATATAGACACTGAACATATAAAGTTTTTTTTATGGAATTGTATACATTGTGTGGACTCTAAGTGAACTTGCCTTTGTACTCAGCTGGATTTCTTAACATTGCAACACATTGTCTGATGACATCACTAGAGAGACACAGGAAATTTCATTCATTAGAATTAAATTATTCTCAATGGTTCCTGCAGCAAAAAAAAAAAAAAAGGAAATTGACTTTTTACAATTTCATTTAGCTGTAAGTATTTTATATTTTAAGCAATGCAAAATGTAAAACATGCATTTTAAAATATTTTGACTCAATAACTCCTCCAGTGATTACTCGGCATGTATACTACAGGTGAGGCAGCAATGAATATATGATTGTATGTCAATCCACCAGGGGATGTGATATTATGATATCATGGTTAGCAGAATGAGCCCATAATTCATCTTATACAATGTAGAGATCATTATTCCAGACATCATATTCTCTACAGTATAAACAAGAGTTTAAACAAGAGTCACTTTCAAAGCTTGCCCTCGAATTCTCTAGCAGATAAACATACCATGCGAACACTACTTGATTTTTTTTTCCTATTTTCTAGCTTGGACAAAAATCATTAAAATTGTATTTTTTCCCCTCTTTTTTGGGGGTTTGTTTTGCCATTTAACAAAACAAGAGTAATCGTGACTTTCGAGGGTCATGCAGTGACCCAGTAATACAGTTTTTTTTTTTTACTGCACCATTAAAGGTTCATGAACACGTTTAATTAATTTGCCGCTGTCTGGTATTGACAGCACAAGCGCTAAGTCAACCCATGCAAGAGCTACTCTAAAGGTTGAGAGATCTGGTGCCTGATGTTTTGATGGTTTGGTAATATCCCCTTTTCTGTAACATTTCCTCTCTCTTGATACCACGCTAATGTCTGTTCTCCCATCCCATGGTTGGTAAAATATAACCTCTAACACCTATAAATATTTACAGTCTCGTATAGTCTTCTGCCTAAGTTATTCCTGAGAGTATTTCTAACAGTTCAATGCAGTCGAACAGTTAAAAAATGCACCTCTCACCCAGAAAGCACTTTACATTAATGAAGGACAGGGACAAAAATGAACTTTCAAATATAAGGGAAAAGGCTGGTTTAGTTCCTTTTTAAAGTGCAAATGATGAGAGATAATAAAAGAAACAAATAAAGCGAAGAAAAAAAATCTGAGTTTGAAAATGCATAACATAGAATCAGTGGTGTATCTTGATTTTGTGCTGCCCTAGGCAGACAAAATCCGGGCACCCCCCTACCCAAGCTGCACACCCACGTTACACAACTAAGACATGCCCCATCACCTCCATTTCATGAGCCCACATCACACATAACATTCAGACTCACATCAAGCTCATACTCCAATCACACACGTATGACGTCAGCGCGCCTGTCACGTGACTGTCGGCACTTCCGTGTCACACTGCACGGGGAGCCGAACAGGCAGCACGGAGGTTTCTCTGTGCTGCCTGTTCGGCTCCCCGTGCAGCCTGGCAGGCAGAGCGATGGTGAGGGGGGATCTTCCGATCCCCTCTCACCTCCTTCTCTGCCTGCAAGCGCGCTCTTTTTTTTTTTTTTTTTTTTTTTTTTTTAAAGGGCCGGGGTTTTTTTTGTTTTTTTTTCAGTGCTGGGGGGCGCTGCCGCCCCCCAAAATTTGCCGCCCTAGGCATCCACCTAGGATGCCTCGCGGTAAATACAGCACTACATAGAATGTTTTAAATACAGGAAGATTTATAAACAAAGCAGCCATTCAATATGTATTAATGTCCCTTTAAAAACTCTGCTTTTCAATGAATCGACTCAAAGGACCATAATTTAGCTTTCTTTTCTCCTTGTTATTATGAGTGACATCCAGTAATAGCACAAAAGATAATGAACCTAACTATAGATGTCATTTATGATCCAATAAACGGGGACTTGAAGGATTGGAAGTATTGCTTTCAACTGAGGGACTTTTTTTTTTTTAATTCTGAATGTATGAGGTTATGCATTGGGGGGGTCATGCCGGGGGAGGTGTAAGTACTCCAAGCAGAGTGTCTGGATATTTTTAATATCACATTAAAGGAACAGTTCCACCTGGCTTAATTTCTGTATGTTCTACATGTTTCTAATATTTGTGAAATGCCCTTATTTTACTTTAAAACTATTTCCAGATCTTCTGTAGTTTTACATTAAAAATAATAAAGAGGAATAAACTGAACAGACAGACACATTTCTATTTGTTTCCTTTAAACAATTGAGTGCAGGTAAATAACAAGGGAATTTGAAGCTTAAAGGGACAGTCTAGTCCCCAAACTCACTTTGGTGCAAGATGAAGATCACTGCTTGTATAGTGCACAGTTTTTTTTTTTACTATTCTACTCAAGCTCTCCCCTGCATCCTATCCTACAGGCACTGCCGCACTGATTGTGTGTAGGCACTGAGCATGTGTCAGTTTTGTTTCATTTAGTCACTTCCTCTGCTGCTCCGCCGGTGGAATAGAGTGCATTGTGTGGAATCTGAGTAACCTAATTCTCTTGTATACTTGGGATCTCTTAACAGTGCAACACATTGTCTGATGACATCACTAGAGAAACAGGATATTCCTTCATTTGAATGAAATTATTCTCATTTGTTTCTGCAGCAAGAAAAAAAAATAGGAAGTTGACTTTTACTCAGCTAGTGTGGGCAGTTTTGGTTTCTTGCAAACTGCTGTCATCATATTTTAAACACTGCAAACATAAAATGTACATGTCAGGGGGTTTCCTGCTGAAACACAGATGGACTAAACTAAGCTGACTGTGCACTATTCACACCTACTCTGCAAAAAAAAAAGCAGGTACCGTCCCAGTGATCATCTTTCTTTGTCACGGGAATGCACTCATGTCAAACACACAGCACTCAGCCTCCCCCGGCTGGCATATTGAGAATCACAGACACCACTAACCAATCAGCACGGCTTGCTTGCGAAGAGCTATATCCCTGCTACAAGGAATCCTGAAGAAGTCTCAGTGAGATTGTGTTCCATACAATCTTCAGAAGTCTTTTTTAATCAGACAGAAATGTAATTTAAATATTCCACAAACTTTTTTTTATTATTAAAATTGTCATATATTAATTTGAACATATCATACTTTTTTTATATAGATAATCTGTGTATAGCCATAGCACTTTATTATTCTAAAATAAAAAACAAATATTAAGCTTAGTCCATCGCTCCCCGCAGTCGGCACATCTTACCCTCGTCTAGCGTTCACGCCAATAGTCTTAGCATTTTTTTGGTTCCTTAACTCCATGTCAAAGTAGTTTCATATATAGGAGTAGCATAAAAAAGGGAATAAAACAAAATATATATTATTTTTTTTTAAAGTGACCTGTCTGATTAAAATACTTAAGAAAGTTTACTGAAAAAATTATAGATTTGCAAGGTGTTGAAGAAAGCTATACAACATTAAAATACAAAACAATTTTCAATTGTAAAATAAATCACATTTTCCACAAGGGTACTCAAACTTATGACTGGCTATGACATATATATATATATATATATATACTTGTATCTACATTTAGCTATTTTTTAAAATAATCCCTATTTTAAAATCTATCCACAGACCCAAAAAAAAAAAAAGATCTCAAATAGATGTGTTTTGAGCAATATTTGCTGGGGTGTGATTCAATACATCTTTGTAATTTAATAGTTGTTTTGTTGTGTTGCTTTTGTCCAACAGCGCCACCACCTGGACCCAGTGGGCGTTGGCATCCGATGCCCGGCAGAGCCTGGCTGGCCTTGAGAAGAGTTTTCTAATTAGACCCATAGCATCTTATCTGTGAAGACACAGAGGCTTACACCTGAAAGGTGCAGCCAGCCTCTGATGAAGGTATTTGTGTTTTGCAGAGATAAAGCTATTCAAAGCAGGTTTGGAAATCCCCAATCACCTGACGGTGTTGGAAAGAACCATGCCATGGGGCATGTAAAATGTAGATACCTTCTCGCACTGGCTCGTTCAGGATTCCGCATTCTATCTGATTTAAACTGTGAAATTTACTCCTGGATGAGACGCTTTGTACATTTGTATTTCTTAGAACTCCTGGCTTCTCCTCCACTATTTCTCGCTGCTTCTTATTCTCCTCTGTGTCACAAAGTCCTTCAATAATTTATATCATGTAAAATAAACTAAAAACTGGGGAAGGGGGAGATAGAAACATTCAGATCACCAACTCGATGGAATATATATATATACCGTATTTTCCGGCGTATAAGATGACTTTTTAACCCCTGAAAATCTTCTCAAAAGTTGGGGGGTTCGTCTTATACACCGGGTACTGGGATTTACTTACCTATTTTCTGCTCTGTCTCCGCTCGCGCTGTTAAGCCGGTCCGTGGCTGTGAGGGAAAGCGTTGTGAGCTCCCCTCCAGCCGCGCGGCTTCAATAAAGTTTGTTTAAACTTTTTTTTAAACAAACTTTATTGACCGCTCACAAGGCTTCCCTCACAGCCACGGACCGGCTTAACAGCGGGAGACAGAGCAGAAAATAGGTAAGTACTGGGGATTGGGGATTGGGGAAGGGGGGAGGAGGGTGGCAAACTCTATATTTTAACCTAAAAAGTTAAAATATAAATGCGATTTTTCCAGCTTATAAGACGACTTAGTTGGGGCGTCGTCTTATACGCCCAGTCGTCTTATACGCCGGAAAATACGGTATATATATATATATATAGATAGATATATATATATATATATATATATATGTATATATATATATATATATATATATATATATATATATGGAATTTGGCAGGGAATATGTTAAAGGGCAGTTTATTTTTTACTTATGTATATGTTTTTAATATATGGGATGAGCTTATTTTTAATTTTACAGTTCCCTTGCAGTTTGACATTGAAAATGATTCCGCCGGGGCTTCTAAATGAACACTCGACATCACTGAGAGGGAGGACACAGCAGATGGGCTGGCCTGCTCTGCAGCAGTTTTCATGCTCTCCGTTGAGAAAGTGTTGTCATTAGGTGTTGCTGTGGAATCAGCCTCTCTCTGTTGAACACAGCTGTTTCAAGTACTTGAAATGCAGAGGGGGCGGGGTGTTCAGCCAGTTCTGTGTGCAATGATGTAAGAAGGGTCCTGGATGGAGCTCTAGAGTAACTCTCTTACCCTTTTTTGAAGTATGATACAGTGCTAATTAAAAAAAAATATATCTATAAAGTGGATTATGAGGCAAAAGTGAATTATTATTTGTTTACCATATTTGCATACGCCTTACCCAGAATCCCTTGCAGTGGCGGTGGTAGCCCTGTAAATGTGAGATTTCTGTGGGGAAAGTATATTGTTTTGGCTTGTCTTGTGTGTAGATTTGTGTTTAATAATGCTTTTGCTACCAAATAGATGAGTAGAGCAAAAACTAATTAAACAAATTAAATAAAATTGCCAATATCCTTCATGTTTCCAGAGACACATCCATGTTCCACATACATAGTTGCATACAAAGAGCATGCAAAGTGCAGCCCGGCAGTATGTAGGATGGATATACGCACAGACAGAATCCAATTCATTAATCATGGTAGGTCCTGTGAGATCTCCACCCTGATTAATTAATTGGATTGTGTCTGTGTGTATATCCATCCAACATACTGCCGGGCTGCACTTTGCATGATCTTTCTGCAGCACGTGGAACAAATGTGTCCCTGGAAACATGGCCGATGTTGGCAACTATGCACATGCAGCTGTATGATGTTGGCAACTTTGCATGTGAATCTTTCTTAAAGGTTAGATACCAAACAAGACAATTTAATATTGAAAAAAATATTAATGCTTCTTATCTGGTATCCAACCTTTCGGAAGACTTCACATGCATAAAAGGCAAAGGGCAAACCAATTATGTGGCATCTATTACCTCCTGTGTATCCGGCTTAAAGGGACAGTATCACCTAAACATTGTTTTTTTACTGTGCATGTAGATAATAAAAAAATGATTGAAAATGATCTATACATTGCATTAGCAATTCTGCAAGTAAATGCCTAAATTAGGAGACACATGCGTTTTACATGTGTCTGTGGAGCCTCCTGCTTATGACATCACCACAAGGTGGTGATAGGCAAAATAAACTGGTTTGGAATAGACAATGTGTAATTTGCATATCAGGCCGCAGGGGGAGCACACCAAAAAAACAAAAAGAATATATAAATAAAGTTATACTAGCCAAATTATGCAATATCACAAATTTATTTAGACAAATAATTACAAAGAAGGGTCGGCACAATAGCCTTTATCAAGGGAGACCTGATTTCTGCACTGTGTGACCCTCCTGTTTATGCTCATTCAAATTTGTGGCACTTTTGTAATTTTTTCATGTGATTTTTTTTAATTTAAATGTAAGTATGTGTCTCTTTTATCCATTGGATATTTGTAATTAAATTGCTGTTGCTGTAATTAATTGTCTAAATACATTTTTGATATTGCATAATTTTGGTAGTATAGCTTTATTTATATATTATTTTTGTTTTTTTTGGTGTGCTCCCCCTATCTCTATATTGTACATGTTTTCTTTAAGGGTAGTGTTTGGACTCCCCTAGGGGCGATGCACCGCATTTATAATAATATTGTTGTTATAAGTTGATTATTTGGCGTGCTTCTCTAATTCATTTTGTTTTATAAACTAGAGACTTCACAGACTCCACTTTTTTTTCTCCTAATTTAGGCATTTATTGCAATTGGAACACAATGTATAGATCATTTCTATAATTTTTATTTTTTACAGGATAAGCTATGTTTAGGTGATACCGTCTCTTTAAGTACAGACATGTCAAAATAAAAGCTACATTTAAATTAAATGGAAACACAAGCACTGGAGTAAATGTGTATAGCCTTATTCCCCATTCATCTCTTTTGGAACCTCGTGATTGGCTCTGAATAGATTTATTTAGCTACATGTAATGTGTATTAATATGTATTTATTTAATTTATACCTAGAGTTTCTTTTTAATACATATTCATGAAAAAAAGAGAGAGAGAAATTATAACAAAACCACTCTGCCTGCCACTGAAGAATAGCCATTTATAAATAATTAGTTTATTTTCTAAATAGATCGGAACAGAGTGCAGATCCAATCAATTCTCATTTATCATTGCCTGAATTTATTATCAGCTTTATTTTCTTCGTTTGGTAATTTACCATTACTTCATAAACATTTTTAACAAAAATATAAAAAAAAATAAAATAAAATAAAAATGAAAAAAGCCAATGAAATAGTCTTGCTTTGATTTTTATAACTGTAAAAAAAACAAAGATGGTTTAGTTAAATAAATTACTGAATAATAAACTCAGCTAAACTGCACTTTGAGATTTCCCAGTTACAATGCAATATGTAATTTATAATTTGTCGTACAGTACCACTGAAACGTTTTTCTCGCTAATTTGTCTATAAATATATTGTGAAAAGGGCAAATTATAAAGAGACCAAATTAAAATGTTTCTTGCGTGTTAATTAAATTTCAGAGTAGCCAGTCAGTCTCAGAAGAGCTGGTTCGCCAGCAAACTAGTCTAATTAAACCAATGACAGCCCTGGAAGATGGGTTTTTTTTTAGGGTTAAAGGGACAGTCTAGTCCCCAAACTCACTTTGGTGCAAGATGCAGATTACAGCTTGTATAGTGCACAAGCTTTTTTTTTCTAGTGTGATTTGATGCTGGCAATTTGCATAAATCATATTTTTAATATTTCACTCAAGCCATCCCCAGTGATTACTCTGCATGTTTACTGCAGGCGCGACAGTAGCCACTTCCCGTCCTCCTCGAATGAAGTCTATTGTGTGGCCTCTGGGTGACCTTGCTCTGGTACACAGTAGGATCTCTTAACAGTGCAACACATTGTCTGATGACATCGCTAGAGAGACAGGATATTCCATTCATTTGAATGGCATTATTCTCATTGGTTCCTGCAGCAAAAAAAAAAAAGCTAATGACTTCTACTCATCTAGTGTGGGCAGTCCTTGTTTCTTGCAAACTGCTGTAATTTCCCAATTTCATCTAGCTGTAAGTATTTTACATTTTAAGCAATGCAGCATGTAAGACATTGTAAATTCCCTTTGGTGCAAGATGAAGATCACTGCTTCAATAGAGCACAGGCTTTTTTCCCAGTGTGATTTGATTCAGGCATTCTGCATAAATCACATTTGTATTATTCTTCTCACGCCTCAGACAGATTCTGTAAGCACATACCGTGTGTAGGCACTGAGCAGGTATCAGTTTTGTTTCATTTAGTCACGTCCTCTGCTGGTGGAATAGAATGCATTGTGTGGAACCTACTTAATGTACTTTAATATACGTTAACATTAGGAAGATGCATTTTGGTCACAAGACAGTCCCTTTAAGTTTAGAAAAGCTCTAAAAGTAGAGTGAGTAGTAGGGACATTCCATTGGTTTCCATGACAACTGCTCCACTTTTTGAATCTTGGCATACTAACAAATCACAGAGCTTGCTTGTGTGCATTGTATCTATGTTGTGCAGGTAAGGCTGCATCCACCAAGCTTGCATGGGGTGCCTCCCCGAAGCTATTTTAAAGGTTAAGGTTATTTTCTAATGTTGCATCTGCTCCTGAATTATAGTTAAATAAAAGTCCTGTTACTGTATAATATAATACAGTCTTAAAATATTTTCATGTTTACTACACAACACCCATGAGTATGTCAGACCCCCCTGCCCCCCTACATATTGAGCAAATGGATTGCGCCACTCTCTCATTCATAAACCCCTCAGAAGGGTACCAGCTACCTCATGCTTTTGAAACATGTTAGGCTTCCTCTAGTAAAACTGTATTAATAAAACCCACAGAAATAATAATAGTTAATAATAATAATATTACATTTTAAAAAATACATGATTAAAGGGACTCTGTCACCTAGATATTGCTGATAATGTGGATTAGGAGAGTAAGCAAATGAGAGACTTTCAAATTGTGAACATGCAAATTGCATATCATCCCATTTAAAGTGGCAGTGTCACCTAAACATTGTTTTTACTGCGCATGCAGATAATACAATTTTATTGAAAATGATCTATCCATTGTGTTGGCAACATGGCAAGCAAATGCCTAAATTTGGAGAAAAAATGTGTTTTAAATGTGTCTGTGGAGTCTCCAGCTTATGACATCACCTGTGGCACGGTATGCAAATGGCCTGGTCTTTAATGAGGAATGTGTAATTTGCATACCGTGCCACAGGTGATGTCATAAGCTGGAGACTCCACAGACACATTTAAAACACATTTTTTTTCTCAGAATTTAGGCATTTGCTTGCAGTTTTGCTAACACAGTTGATAGATTTTCAATCATATGTTTTTTCTCTACGTTCACAGTAAAAACAATGTTTAGTTGATACTGTCCCTTTAAAACATATTTTGCTTTTAAACACACCATCAATGTTAGTCACTGGTGTTCTCTAAATTCACAGCATAAAGAAAATGTATAGTGCTTTCAAATAATTATAAAAATAATAATAATAGTTTTTATTTGCTTTTTTATTCATTTAATTTTCCTATATGGAGCATTAAATGTTTCAAACCTGTAGCCCCCAGACAAGGTCGGGGAGGGGCAATCATGACAGGGTGCTGAGAGGATATGTCAGCCTATAGTGGGAGTTAGTGGGAGGAGTTGGGAGAGTATAAAAGATAGGAACAGGAAGTTTGGGGGCCATTTTAGGAAAGTTTTTTCCCCCTTACCTGTTGTGTGTCTGGTCTGTCTCCCTTCTTCTTTTCCAGGATCATGGAGGCTGAGATTGATAGGATCCTCGCGGAGATGAAGGCTGCTGCGCTGCTGAAGGGACCTGGCTGGCTGAAGGGACGTCTGGAGGGATCTGGAGCTGCAGCAGGGCCTGCTGCCACAGCATCTGGGAGGCCTCCCCGCCGCCTGAGCCCCGGAGATGACATCTTCCCTGGGCCCAGTGGAGTTCCAGGAGCTGTGGGCCGCGCTGCAAGTCCCCCCAGGACTGGGACTTGAGCTGCCCGAACGGCGAGGACACCCACCCCTGGAGGATAGGTACGGGGTGGGCTCCCCAGAGCTATTTTCCCCTCCCGGTTCCCCAACCTGGTCGGCGTCCCCAGTAATCCGGGGAGATTCGCCTATAGAAATTGACGGGGAAGAAGATAGTGAGGAGGACGGGATGAGGGGTGGCGAGTTCGGCATGGGTAGGTCTGGCGGACACGTTGGGGGTAGGGACAGGAATGCTAGGGTTCCCCCCAGATCTCCTGGAGCGGGTAGGAGCGGGGGGGTTCAGACAAGGCGTCGAGAGGTTCCCAGTCGCTGCAGGTCTCGGCGGGGGGTACGGTCTCCAGATAGTAGATCCCCGTCACCCATGGACCGGGATTGGCAATCGGGCAGAGGGTTAGGGCGTACTGCTCAGCGGGCGTCGCAGGGTCAGGGGTTACTTCCCCCGTCTATGGAAGGGTTACGTTGTTCGCCGATACGTTCCCAGTGTTCTTTTTCTTCCAGGCGCCAACGGACGGGAGCAGATCTTCGGCCGGGGGGCCATCATGGCATTGAGAAACAAAGGGACCCGAGGAGGAAGGGTGTCAGCGGAAAACGTGCGGCTGGAAAGCGGGGCGGCCGGGGGGCCGACCGGTGAGTTTACTGTAACACCTGCTAATGTTAGCCGTGGCGAGTCGGAGTTACTAGGGGGCTTGCGGGCATTCTTAGATTCGTGGGCGGGTAGAACGCACACAATAGTATCCAACACGGTAGCGTCGGCATGGGTCCCTCCCGTGTTCCCTTCCCCAACGGGCGGCGGTTTTGGTTGTGCGGCAGGGTCTGCGGCGGAATCGTCGGGTGATCCTCCCCACTCCCTGGGGGCAAATTCTCATGAGGCTGCGCAGGCAGGAGGTTCCGGGGGTAACAATACGGGGGGAACTGAGACAGGGGGCACTTAATGTAGCCGAGGTGGCGCGATATTCTTCGTATGCGTCATTTTCTGGCCCTCTAGGGGTACATTTGAAAGCTGAGGTTAGGGAGAAAATTTGGAATGGGGAGTATGTAGAACTTCTTTCCTTGCTTCCTTTGGAGGCACCTATCGACCTCAAGGAGGACGAGAAAAAGGAGGATAGGAAGAAGGAGGATGAGGAAAGGAAAAAACAGTATAGGAAGCTCACGAAAACATTCGGGAACTGGTTGCGCTCCTTTTGCATCCTGGCTAGTGTCCTGGGTGAAAAGCACCCGGGGAAGTGCTCCTCCCTATTCTGTTATGTGGACGGGATATGGGAGGCGTACCGACTTTATGGGGGTTTAGCATGGTGGAGGTATGACGAACAGTTTCGTCAACGCCTAGCCGCTAACCCAGGCATGAGCTTTGACCAGATCGACATTACGCTCTGGGTAAAGATCATGATGGCTCAAAAGGCACCGCCCTTTCCCGGGGGGGGGGGCGGTGGTGGAGCCCAAGGCTCCACGCCGGCCACCGGAAAACGTGGGACGTGCTGGCTGTTCAACGACAGCCAGTGCAAGTGGGGCGCCTCCTGCAAATTCCGGCACGAGTGCTCGGTCTGCGGAGGCGCCCATAGCGCAGCCAGATGCTTTAAGCGCGGCAAGTCTGGTAGCTCAGCCGGGCAGTCTTGGGCTAAAGGGGAGAACTCTGGTGAGCAGCGACGCAATGCGGCCGTGGCTAAGGCACTACGGTAGGCGAGCGGACGCAAGTTTCTTGGAGGACGGGTTTAGGTGGGGGTTTCGCATCCCGTTTGTCCCAGGCCCAGGTCGTATTTCCTGCCGGAACTTGAAGTCGGTGCTTCAGTTTCCGGAAGTAGTGAGGGACAAATTACGGAAGGAACTGGAGGCGGGCAGGATGGACGGCCCGTTTCCAGAACCACCCATGGCGAATTTGCGGGTTTCTCCTTTGGGGGTAAATTCCGGTTAATACATCATTTGTCTTATCCTAAGGGAGGGTCGGTTAATGATGACATCGATAGGGAGCTTTGCTCCGTATCGTACGCATCATTTGACAGAGCAGTGGAGCTGGTCAGAGACGCAGGGGCCGGGGCATTGATGGCTAAAGCAGATATAGAATCGGCTTTTCGTCTCCTCCCTATCCACCCGGAGTGTCACCACCTATTGGGCTGCTGGTTTGATCAGGGGTTCTATGTGGACCTCTGTTTACCTATGGGGTGTTCAGTCTCTTGTGCCTATTTCGAGAAATTTAGCACATTTCTCGAATGGGTAGTTAAGAAAGTGGCAAATGATCGTTCAATGGTGCACTACTTGGACGATTTTTTGTGCGTGGGCCCCATGGGCTCCAGATCTTGCTTGGTGCTGCCGTGCTCGCTGGAACAGGATGCGCGTAGCTTTGGGGTTCCCTTGGCGGCGGATAAGACAGAGGGTCCTACTACGTGCTTAAGCTTTCTGGGGTTGGAGATAGATTCGGTAGCAGGGGTCTGCAGGCTCCCCAGGGATAAGCTAGTGGTACTACGGACTGCTGTTGAAATGGTAGGTAGGGCCAAAAAGGTTACCCTGCGACAGTTACAGTCATTAATAGGGCGCCTGAACTTCGCCTGTCGGATAATTCCGGTGGGTCGGGTGTTTATTAGGTCAATGTTGCGGGCTACGGCGGGTATCACGGCGGGACACCATTTTATCCGGGTGACTAGAAAGATACGTGCAGACCTGGCTGTGTGGCTGGTCTTCCTTGAGCGGTTTAACGGAAAGGTGGTATTCCAGTGCGCAGTAGTGCAGGCAGATGAGCTGGAGCTTTACACGGATGCGTTGGGTAGCGTGGGTTTTGGCGCATACTTCGCGGGTAAGTGGTGCACGGAGCGTTGGCCGGAGGCATGGGCGGGCAGCAAGCTCCTGAAGAACCTGGCATTTTTGGAACTATTTCCCTTGTTAGTGGCCCTAACGTTATGGGGGAGGTGCATGCGAGACCGGCGGGTTGTCTTTTTCTCTGACAACTTGGCGGTCGTGCATTTAGTGAATAACCTATCTGCAGCGTCGGCCCCGGTAGTGCGGCTTTTACAGCGTTTTGTGCTGCTTTGCATGGAACTGAATATCTCGTTCCGTGCAAAACATGTACCAGGGCACTTAAACGTTATAGCGGATGCTCTTTCTCGATTCCAGTGGGAGCGGTTTCGAGCAGAAGCTCCGGGAGCAGACAGGACTGGGCAGGAGTGCCCGTTGGTACTGTGGAAGATCGGAATGGAGTGCTTGCGGGATGGGTAAAAAGTTTGCTTGCTCCTTCCACATGGTCGGCATACGCGAGGGTCTGGCGAGACTGGGATTCACTGGTGGCTACGGGGGGTAGACACCGCCCTGAGGCATCCCTGCTGGATGCCTTGCTTTGGTTTTTGGTGCAGCTTTCGGCTGAAGGGGCGTCCCCTTCCAAATTGGACAAAGCAGTGGCAGCTTTGTCCTTTTTGTTTAAATTGCGTGGGGAGGTGGATTTTTTGGTAAGGCAAGCGTTAAAAGGTTTTCGGAAGGGAAAAAAGCAGGCTGACGCACGGCGCCCGGTGTCGGTGGCGTTGCTGCGTAGAATGGTGGAGGTGCTGCGAGCTATTTGCACATCGGATTACGAGCGTTTGTTGTTTACCGCGGCTTTTTCCCTGGCCTTTTTCGGAGCATTCCGGATATCTGAGTTGGTAAGTCCTTCCAGGGCCCGGTTGGGCGGCATCTGGGCGACGGATGTGGTGTGTGAGCCTGGGAAGCTACTGGTGTGACTCAGGTCCTCAAAAATGGATAAGGCGGGGCCGTATGGTGGAATTGTTTAAGGTACCGGGCGAACGGGTGTGCCCTGTACGCTGCATCAGGGAGTTTTTGGTAGTGCGGGCGCAGGGGTCTCAGTCCCTCCTGGTCCACGCAGACTCCTCTGGTTTATCGAGGTTTCAGTTCCTCAGGGTAATGAGGATGGCGTTGGAGTGGCTGGGTGTGCCGACGCACGAGTACGGCACCCATTCCTTTCGGATTGAGGCTGCCAAGGAGGCTTCACGGCTAGACCTGGGGGAGGCTTTAGTCAAGAAGATTGGTCGCTGGGAGTCTGGACGGTACAGATCGTATGTTCGTCCTCACAGATTACTGTTATAAAAAAAAGAAATAAAAAAAAAATTCTATGTTTAAAAAAAATAAAGAAGTTGTGTTTGATGGAATTTTGTTTCCGTGTGAGTGGTGTACATAGTTCTATGTTGTTCACGATGTTCTCTGTTACAGGTTCCGGTTTGGAGGTGTGGATCATCGGCCATTCATACGTATACTGGGCCGAGAGGAGAGCTGCAGTTCGCAGGAATGGAATCCAGCTGGGCTTTCCTCCGGATCGGGTTCGTCTGAAGTGGTTTGGAGTGAGGGGCATGTTGTGGAATGCTGTGGTGACTAATGTTGAGCAAAGAGTGTGACATACTCCTTATTCATGCCGGGGGGAATGATTTGGGGTTGGTGCCGCAGAGGGAGCTGGTGAAGAATATGCAGCGGGACGTGTCCCGCTTGCATACTCTTCTACCAGGGATTAAGATCATTTGGTCTGAGATGGTTCCCCGGTCGGTTTGGAGGCACGCCAGGGATTCGGCGGCCATGAACCGTTGCCGGGGAAAGATAAACAAGCTAATGGCGAGTTTTATGAGAGAACGGCTGGGTGGTGGTGCGGCACTTTAACCTGGAAGGTAAATTGGGGGGTCTGTTTCGGTCTGATGGGGTACATCCGAACGAGCTGGGGTTGGATTTCTTCAACCTGGCTCTGCAGGAAGGAATCGAGATGGCCACAGTTTTGTTTGGGGGGGAGCCCATCCAGGGTGTGGCTTGTGGCGGAAGCTTGCAGGGTATCCAGGAGGGTTAATGGAAGATTTGGATTGGGGAGAGTCAATCGGGACTCTGGTGGGAGGTTCGAGGGGAAAGTGGTACCTCGAACCTCAGGTATTGGGGACATTGGGATATGCCCAGAACATGGACTTCGGCAGCCACCTGGATACTCTTGCAAGCTTTGGTTGGTTTTCTTGTATATGGAATGTTTAATGTTTAAGTTTTGATGTTGATGTTTAGTCATTGTATTAATTATGGATATACATATATGTGGAATGTAGATATATATATATATATATGTGTGTATATGGTTGTAAATGAAGGGGTAACCCAGCATTGCAAGGGTTAACTGGAGTAACCTAGCATTGTGAGGGTTAACCGAAAGAGCTAGTTTTGTTTTTGTACCTGTTTTAGTTTTTAGCTTCAGTTTAATTAGAAGACACATACTCATACCATTATCTCATGTATTCATTTGCTTATCTGAATGTTCTAACTCTGGAGATGATACTAGGAGTACTTGTGGGATACTAGGAGTACTTGTGGGAGAGAAGGTGGCAGGGGCCTGGAATCTCAGGTTCTTGCCATCTCCAATTAATCCTACTGATTAGGGAAAAGAGAAGTTACCAGAAGATACCAAAATGCTCTTATCTCTGTTTTATCCCATGATTGGAACCACTGTCTTTTAATTATCAGTACATTCCATTCTTATTCTGGTACTTTCCACTCATTTCTAGATTGTTGTGTAACAATGTTGTGTAACAGTTATTTAGCATATATACCATTAACACACCCCTATACGCCTATATATTCATATGTGCACATACATTATAACCAATGAGATTGAAGCAGACACCTCCTTAATTTGGGGTATATATATGACTGTTAAACCAATAAAGACTCAGAGTTAAAGGATAAAGAACTTGTGTCTGCTTTCTTTGGCTCTCCACGCGTGTTGTTGAGGACAACTCCTACCACGAGAAGTTAACAATTAAAGATACATTGCCGTGTATGCAGAGACGTTGCTTAGAAGACCCCTCAGCTAGACTCGGTCCCTTTCAGTAAATGCAATGGCTATTTAAATAAAGTGCTGTGGCCGTTGTTTTACCCCACAGTCTGGTTTTAAGTTTGAGTTATTTCTAGGCAAATGCATATCCTCAATGATCGAAAGCTACCAGGTCATGTGATCCTTTTTGCTTTTTTTAAAATTATTCTCTTTATGCACAACATAATCAATGTTTAGGCGATTGAGCCCCATTAATTAAAACAAGAAAAAAGAAACTGCCTACCATTGGGTTGTGAGAGATGATCCTCAGCAACACCTTGAAGGTTAATATAATGACTGCGCTGACTAGCAATGCAAGAAGTCACCATTACTACAGAACACAAATCCCTCACTAATGAAAACACTGTATAGATTAAACATGGGATTTGGAGAATGGCTGTCAAGGTGAGAGGAATATCTCTGGGTATGACGCGGGCTTTGCAACTCTAATTGAATTCTCGTCCAGACACTGCTCTGTTACTGGATTATTAAAATGTCATATCTGCTTTGTTATTATAAATTAAGTTGAGTGAAGGCTTTTGCTTGTAGACAAGTTCACCTTCTACTGTACCGCCGGCGATAATAGATCAATTCGTTTAAAAGTACGTGGATGTTCTATTACCCCCTCCAAAAACCGGGCAAAAGGGTGCTCGCTAAACTCAAATAGGCACATTAAACTGTAATAATATCCAGAGAATTGAGTCAATGGCTTGTGTTATCATCAGCGGAAAAAAAAAAAACGCTGGAAGAGCAGTAATAACCATAAATTAATATCGGCCTAGAAGAGACTCGCGGAGCTATTGTCTACAGGCGAGTTGCAGGACAGATGGTAATTTTGGAAATATTTTAAATTGTAGCAATGCGTTAGGCAAGGCGGATTGAGTCACAAGGTTTTTCCCTGCGCCATGCTGGGTTAAAGGGCAAAAACACTTTACTGAGCCCTGTTTGCTCTATATAGCTCTTTCGGGGGGCTTACTTGTTGGGTCTGAAAAAAAAGAAGAGCTGAAACAAGATTACAAACAACATGTACCATATACACATTGACACATACACAGTCAGTAGTGTATCTTCCACAAGGCAAACAAAGCACTCGCCTAGGGCGGCACTTTGGCAGAGGGTGTTAAAGCTCACTTCTGGTGCTTCAAACATTTTCGCTCCCTCCCCAACGTTCAGCAAGCTTTAGCTCCTTCTAATTAATTGGGGTGATGGGGGCATGTAATGGATGTGGTGGGGGTATGCAATGTGGGTGATTGGGCATTTAATGTGTGTGCAATGTGGGTGATGGGGCATGTAATGGGATGATGGGGCATGTCGTGGGTGTGCAATGTGGGTGATGGGGCATGTCATAGGTGTGCCACGAGGGAGGGGAGGAGCCCGCATTTTGTCTGCCTAGGGCAGCACAAAACCAAGATACACCACTGCATATAGTCATACTTACTCATTTACTTACTCTAATACAAAAATAAACAGTCACATTCACGCACACTAACACAGTCACATACATACACAGTCGCACACACCGTCACACACACTGTCATACGCGGTGTGTTTCTTATCTAGTGCTGCTGGAAGGTAAGGCTGCTGCAGCTTACACTTAGTTCCATGTTGAGGAGAGACTCAGCTAATCGGGAGAGGCTTCTTAACTC
Organism: Pelodytes ibericus; assembly: GCA_036172795.1. NCBI lineage: Eukaryota > Metazoa > Chordata > Amphibia > Anura > Pelodytidae > Pelodytes > Pelodytes ibericus. The sequence continues at coordinate 15,036,184 of CM069857.1, forward strand.
TCAGGCAAACAGAAGCCCCTCCTAATTGATCTCATTCCCAGACTCTGCATTGTCCTGGAATGAGACTGCCTAGAACTTGGGACATGAAGTTGTATTGTGGGACTGTCTCTTGTAGGGTGACCACATGTCCTGGATTGTCCCTGGACAGTGCTGGGTCCCAGGAAACCTCAATCCAGTACAAAAACAAAACTTTTTAGTGAAGGAGGTCTCAGCCAGTCAGTCATCAATAGTGTGACGGGAGAGAGGCAAGTCATTACATAGGGAAAATCGGTGGAGTAGGTGAGGGCTTGCATCTTCCATCTAATTCAGATTTAGGCATATTATCAGAAATGAATGGTTCCTGGAAATGTGGCTACTCGATCTCAGTTCTGGCTTTTCGGAAAACAAATCTTAGGAGTCCTTCGAAGGAAGCCCTGATCCACCACTGTAAGAAATGTGACTGGAAGCTGGGCAAGAGCTCCCAGCCCCCTATAAAATACATTGGGGGCAGGGATACTTGCATACAATGAAATTATCCACCCAGCGTCTGGATTTTTTTTTTAAAGATGAATTATCCCCCCCCCCCCCCCCCCCCCACACACACACACACACACACACCTGTGGGTAGGGACAATTTTTGAAATTTTATGTGCAGCCCTCAATCACTGGGGTGCACAGGGGGGGTGCCACTGTGGTATAGACCTTCTACAAAAAGATAAAAAGATCCAGATAATAAATTGACTCCCAGACCTTCTGTCACTTGCAATGACTACACGACATTAATAAAAGTTTTTTTTGTTTTTTTTTTAAGTTAAAACGAGCAAGCTTGGGGTAGATGCAGCATACACGCTGTCAGACAGAAACACAGCGGCGGGAATCAGATCCTGCACAACAATGATGGGAGGTGACAGCAGGAATGAGGGTGGCAGCAGGAGAGAGCAAAACAGACAAGAGGGGGCAGCAAGATTGATGGTGTCAGCAGGAGAGGGGGCAGCAGGAATGATGGTGGCAGGAGAGGGGACAGCAGGAAAGATGGTGGCAGGAGAGGGGACAGCAGGAATGATGGTGGCAGGAGAGGGGACAGCAGGAAAGATGGTGGCAGCAGCAGGAGAGGGGGCAGCAGGAATGATGGTGGCAGCAGCAGAGGGGGCAGCAGGAATGATGGTGGCAGCAGCAGAGGGGGCAGCAGGAATGATGGTGGCAGCAGCAGAGGGGGCAGCAGGAATGATGGTGGCAGGAGAGGGGACAGCAGGAAAGATGGTGGCAGCAGCAGGAGAGGGGGCAGCAGGAATGTTGGTGGCAGCAGGAGAGGGGGCAGCAGGAATGTTGGTGGCAGCAGGAGAGGGGGCAGCAGGAATGATGGTGGCAGCAGCAGCAGAGGGGGCAGCAGGAATGATGGTGGCAGCAGCAGGAGAGGGGGAAACAGGAATGATGGTGGCAGCAGGAGAGGGCGCAGCAGGAATGATGGTCGCAGCAGGAGAGGGCGCAGCAGGAATGATGGTGGCAGCAGGAGAGGGGGCAGCAGGAATGATGGTGGCAGCAGGAGAGGGCACAACAGGAATGATGGTGGCAGCAGGAGAGGGTGTAGCAGGAATGATGGTGGCAGAAGGAGAGGGGGCAGCAGGAATGATGGTGGCAGCAGCAGGAGAGGGGGCAGCAGGAATGATGAAGGCAGCAGCAGGAGAGGGGGCAGCAGAAATGATGAAGGATGCAGCAGGAGAGGGGGCAGCAGGAATAATGGTGGCAGCAGCAGGAGAGGGGGCAACAAGAATGATGGTGGCAGCAGGAGAGGGGGCAGCAGAAATGATGAAGGCAGCAGCAGGAGAGGGGGCAGCAGGACTGATGAAGGCAGCAGCAGGAGAGGGGGCAGCAGGAATGATGATGGCAGCAGCAGGAGAGGGGGCAGCAGGAATGATGCTGGCAGCAGGAGAGGGGAGTATATATAGGGGAGTATTGATTTATATTATATCAATTATTCACATTAAGTTCTACACGTGGTTTTGTATTGTTTCTTATATATTTGCTAGTGTTTTTGCAAGGCTGCGGGTTACATAGGGTTTGGCCAGGATGGCACTTCACTCTGTGTAACTAGATGTGACTGCACTCTACAAACCAACGCACTATCTAATCAATAAATAATAACCATCAGCTCCAACATTCGATGTCTACTGATCCTCTACCTTCCCTGCCAACGCATCACATTGCCCCATAGACAGTCTCCCCCCCCCCCCCCTCACCCCCTAAAAAAACTAAGTATTTCTGAAAGGCACTTGGCTGGGCTCCTCATTTGGTAATGAACCGGTTTCACAGATACATCAAAAGGGTAACCCCTTCAGTAAAAGATGTGAGAGTCTGGACTGCAGCGCTAGTACAACCAAAAAAAAGCAGACAAAAGCCTCCTCTCAGGGACAGTGCCGCAATGAGTCAGATGTGTTGGGAAGGGTCTATTTTGGGAGAAAAGTATCTCTTTGGACATTTACAAAATTGCCTAGGGCGGCACTTTGCCAGAGGGTGAAGCATTTCTGGTGCTTCAAATATTGTCACTCCCTCCCCCACTGTTTAGCAAGCTTTAGTTCCTTCCATTTAATCGGGATGATGGGGGCATGTAATGGACATAGTGGGGGTATGTAATGAGGGTGATTGGGCATTTAGTGTGTATGCAATGTGGGTGATAGGGGCATGTAATGCGGTGATTGGGCATTTAGTGTGTATGCAATGTGGGTGATAGGGGCATGTAATGGGGTGATGGGGCATTTAGTGTGTATGCGATGTGGGTGATGGGGCATGTAATGGGGTGATGGGGCATTTAGTGTGTATGCGATGTGGGTGATAGGGGCATGTAATGGGGTGATGGGGCATTTAGTGTGTATGCAATGTGGGTGATGGGGGCATGTAATGGGGTGATGGGGCATTTAGTGTGTATGCGATGTGGGTGATAGGGGCATGTAATGGGGGTGATTGGGCATTTAGTGTGTATGCGATGTGGGTGATGGGGCATGTAATGGGGTGATGGGGCATTTAGTGTGTATGCGATGTGGGTGATGGGGGCATGTAATGGGGTGATTGGGCATTTAGTGTGTATGTGATGTGGGTGATGGGGCATGTAATGGGGTGATGGGGCATTTAGTGTGTATGCGATGTGGGTGATGGGGGCATGTAATGGGGTGATTGGGCATTTAGTGTGTATGCGATGTGGGTGATGGGGGCATGTAATGGGGTGATTGGGCATTTAGTGTGTATGCGATGTGGGTGATGGGGGCATGTAATGGGGTGATTGGGCATTTAGTGTGTATGGGATGTGGGTGATGGGGCATGCCGTCGGTGTGCAATGTGGGGGGGTGCCAGAATGTTGTCTGCCTAGGGCAGCACAAAACCAAGATACTCCACTGCCATCCCCCAGTGTTGTATGTCTGCCTGGGGCAACTAGCCCTATGGCGGCAGACTGGAGGAGGGAAACAGCATGGCTAGTGCTACCATTGTTGGTGGTCCATCCTCCCTCACTGCTTTGTGCTACTTGAACAGATGTCTGGGCCGCCCCTCCTAGCATACCAGGGAGCAATCTGGTGCTGTGCAAAGGAGTGTGGTGCGGAGGTAAGGCTATGTGGGGGCAATCTGGCTCTGTGAAAAGGAATGTAGGAATGCAACAGGGAGAGGAAAGGGTGCAACAATTGAGGGTTGGATGCGTTTAGTCAATCATAGGGGCATTTTCCGCTACATGCATTGGGGATTCAAAGCAAAGATCTCGATGGTCATTCATTCCACATTGGGGCAGCGACCGAGGCTTTCCAACTGGGTTTTGCTGAGTACGCGGTTGGCCACATAGAAAGGTTGGAATCACGACGATTCCTATTGTATTTCCACCCTGTTGGGCTCACCGCTGTTTCCTCTGCTTTGTTTTCACAGGTCCAACAGCACTGGAGGTTTGGTTCATAAGCCATTCCTATATCAGCAGAGCACTTGAGTGGTGAACAAGTTGGTCTTTCACTTGACACTTGAAGTCTGCTGGTGTGGCACTTGGTTAAGTCTGTTGGTGTGGCACTTGGTTAAGTCTGCTGGTGTGGCACTTGGTTAAGTCTGCTGGTGTGGCACTTGGTTAAGTCTGCTGGTGTGGCACTTGGTTAAGTCTGCTGGTGTGGCACTTGGTTAAGTCTGCTGGTGTGGCACTTGGTTAAGTCTGCTGGTGGCTGGTATGGCACTTTGTTAAGTCTGCTGGTGTGGCACTTGGTTAAGTCTGCTGGTGGCTGGTATGGCACTTTGTTAAGTCTGCTGGTGTGGCACTTGGTTAAGTCTGCTGGTGTGGCACTTGGTTAAGTCTGCTGGTGGCTGGTATGGCACTTTGTTAAGTCTGCTGGTGTGGCACTTGGTTAAGTCTGCTGGTGTGGCACTTGGTTAAGTCTGCTGGTGTGGCACTTGGTTAAGTCTGCTGGTGGCTGGTATGGCACTTTGTTAAGTCTGCTGGTGTGGCACTTGGTTAAGTCTGCTGGTGTGGCACTTGGTTAAGTCTGCTGGTATGGCACTTGGTTAAGTCTGCTGGTGTGGCACTTGGTTAAGTCTGCTGGTGTGGCACTTGGTTAAGTCTGCTGGTGGCTGGTATGGCACTTGGTTAAGTCTGCTGGTGTGGCACTTGGTTAAGTCTGCTGGTGGCTGGTATGGCACTTTGTTAAGTCTGCTGGTGTGGCACTTGGTTAAGTCTGCTGGTGGCTAGTATGGCACTTTGTTAAGTCTGCTGGTGTGGCACTTGGTTAAGTCTGCTGGTGTGGCACTTGGTTAAGTCTGCTGGTATGGCACTTGGTTAAGTCTGCTGGTGTGGCACTTGGTTAAGTCTGCTGGTGTGGCACTTGGTTAAGTCTGCTGGTGGCTGGTATGGCACTTTGTTAAGTCTGCTGGTGTGGCACTTGGTTAAGTCTGCTGGTGTGACACTTGGTTAAGTCTGTTGGTGTGGCACTTGGTTAAGTCTGCTGGTGGCTGGTATGGCACTTGGTTAAGTCTGCTGGTGTGGCACTTGGTTAAGTCTGCTGGTGTGGCACTTGGTTAAGTCTGTTGGTGTGGCACTTGGTTAAGTCTGCTGGTGGCTGGTATGGCACTTGGTTAAGTCTGCTGGTGTGGCACTTGGTTAAGTCTGCTGGTGTGGCACTTGGTTAAGTCTGCTGGTGGCTGGTATGGCACTTTTTTAAGTCTGCTGGTGTGGCACTTGGTTAAGTCTGCTGGTGTGGCACTTGGTTAAGTCTGCTGGTGTGGCACTTGGTTAAGTCTGCTGGTGGCTGGTATGGCACTTTGTTAAGTCTGTTGGTGTGGCACTTGGTTAAGTCTGCTGGTATGGCACTTTGTTAAGTCTGCTGGTGTGGCACTTGGTTAAGTCTGCTGGTGTGGCACTTGGTTAAGTCTGCTGGTGGCTGGTATGGCACTTTGTTAAGTCTGCTGGTGTGGCACTTGGTTAAGTCTGCTGGTGTGGCACTTGGTTAAGTCTGCTGGTGTGGCACTGGGTTAAGTCTGCTGGTATGGCACTTGGTTAAGTCTGCTGGTGTGGCACTTGGTTAAGTCTGCTGGTGTGGCACTTGGTTAATTCTGCTGGTGTGGCACTTGGTTAAGTCTGCTGGTGTGGCACTTGGTTAAGTCTGTTGGTGTGGCACTTGGTTAAGTCTGCTGGTGGCTGGTATGGCACTTTGTTAAGTCTGCTGGTGTGGCACTTGGTTAAGTCTGCTGGTGTGGCACTTGGTTAAGTCTGCTGGTGGCTGGTATGGCACTTTGTTAAGTCTGCTGGTGTGGCACTTGGTTAAGTCTGCTGGTGTGGCACTTGGTTAAGTCTGCTGGTGTGGCACTTGGTTAAGTCTGCTGGTGTGGCACTTGGTTAAGTCTGCTGGTGGTTGGTATGGCACTTTGTTAAGTCTGCTGGTGTGGCACTTGGTTAAGTCTGCTGGTGTGGCACTTGGTTAAGTCTGCTGGTGGCTGGTATGGCCCTTTGTTAAGTCTGTTGGTGTGGCACTTTGTTAAGTCTGCTGGTGTGGCACTTGGTTATGTCTGCTGGTGGCTGGTATGGCACTTTGTTAAGTCTGTTGGTGTGGCACTTTGTTAAGTCTGCTGGTGTGGCACTTGGTTAAGTCTGCTGGTGGCTGGTATGGCACTTTGTTAAGTCTGTTGGTGTGGCACTTTGTTAAGTCTGCTGGTGTGGCACTTGGTTAAGTCTGCTGGTGGCTGGTATGGCACTTTGTTAAGTCTGTTGGTGTGGCACTTTGTTAAGTCTGCTGGTGTGGCACTTGGTTAAGTCTGCTGGTGGCTGGTATGGCACTTTGTTAAGTCTGCTGGTGTGGCACTTCGTGAACTAGTTCAACTGTCCCTGCTTCCATGGGTTCTGGATGTCTTGGTAATACACCTGGGGGATATGATTTAATGCACTTTGCCTGTATGGGTGGTCTGTGATGTGATTAAGCAGGACTATGGCTACGCTGCTAGTGCTGTTTCCTGATGTTTGTTTTGTGTGGTCAGCGGTAGCTCCACCACTGGCCCTGTGCTCACAATCAGAGGCAAGGTATACAGGAGCATCTCCAAGTTCACATTGAGTATCCATGGAGGGATGCGGCTGCATACTTTCCGGAGTGATGGGGTCCACTTGACTCTTTATTCTAGCATTGCAGTAGGAGTGGATTAGGCCACAGCCTTGAATGGGTAGTGTCCACTAAATTAAGGCATTAAACAGCAATCCCTGTGGTGAGGTGTGTGTCCATGCCACTCTGGATACGTAATTAATGGGTGGGAAAAAAAAAAAAGCTAGTCCATGCCAATGTTAGATTCCATTACAGTATCCTTCAAGGTTTCAGGATATGTGGATTGGCTAATACACTATTTATGTTAAGATAAATGCTGTGCCCTGTCTAAGAGGGGGAAAACTCACCATGTTTGTCCCTGCACAATGTATAGTTAAATTGGTGAGATGAAATGTTCCTCTCACCTCATCTCACCTGCAGCTCAACTTTTAGTGAATAAGGCCCAATTCTAGCTAACAATGCAAAACAAAATCATCAGTGATGACAGCCTCCACACAGAGGCAAACTATCAGAGAGGTGGAACCCTCCAGGCGCCCTGGGCTGCACCCTCAGCACCCTACCCGCGGCAGACGAAGGATGAGAATGATGAAAACCAGGGCCGGACTGGGAGAAAAATTCGGCCCGGGCATTTTTTGATCACAGCGGCCCACTAAGAAGGGGGCGGGGCAGAGGAGGTGTGTTTTGTCATCACCAATGACAAACACGCTCCCTCTCAAAGTGAGCATGTTGGTTCAATGCTCTTCCAGGGCAGACCATGCGCAGAGCTCTGCTGAAGAGCTCTAGCATGAGAAAAAAGCCCTGTATGTGTTCTGCACAGTGCAAGCAAATGTAATAACATGCTTGCACTGTGTTTCCTTGCAACTTGTCTCTGGTGTCTCTATAAATGGATACCAGGAGACAAAAATGCCAGGAAAGAGTATTGAGCATGTGTTTGGAGCCTGCTTGTGGGATTGCGTGTGTGTAGAGTAAGCTGATTGTGGTGTGGTATTGTGTAATAAGGTTCGGTTTTAGTTGTGTTGTGTTTGTGGTGTAATGTGATGCATATGTGGCTAGGGGCTGTAGAGAATGTGTGTATAGGGGATATAGCAAGTGGGTGCATACAGGCTATAGTGTGTGTGTGTGAATATATATATAGATTTAGTGTGTGTTTAGGGGTGTAGTATGTGTTTGCTTACAAGGAATCTAGTGTGTGTATATATACACACACATATATATATATGAGTCTAGTGTGTGTTTGAAGGACCCAGAATGTGTATAGGAGATCTAGTGAGTGTGTGTTTATAACGGTTTCAGAGTGTATATAGGGATCTAGCGTGTGTATGTGTGTAGATGATCCAGAGTTGGGTAAGGGATCTAGTGTGTGTCTGGAATGTAATGTGTTTAGGGGTGCAGTATGTGTGTGAGGGGTGCTGTGTGTATATATATATATATGTAAGTATTGTGTATGTCTGTTCTGCAGTGTGTTGTGTTCTGTGTGTATGTGAGGGGTGCAGTATGTGTGTGTGAGGGGGCGGTGTGATGAGGGGGGCGGTGTGTGAGGGGGGCGGTGTGTGAGAGTGATGGTGTGTGAGAGTGATGTGTGTGAGTGCTGTGTATGATGTGTGTGAGAGTGCTGTGTGTGATGGGTGTGAGAATGATGGGTGTGAGAATGCTGTGTGTGATGGGTGTGAGAGTGCTCTGTGTGAGAATGCTGTGTGTGATGGGTGTGAGTGCTGGGTGTGAGAGTGCTGTGTGTGTGAGAGTGCTGTGTGTGTGAGAGTGCTGTGTGTGTGAGAGTGCTCTGTGTGAGAATGCTGTGTGTGATGGGTGAGAGTGCTGTGTGTGAGAGTGCTGTGTGTGAGAGTGCTGTGTGTGAGAGTGCTGTGTGTGTGAGAATGCTGTGTGTGATGGGTGTGAGAATGCTGTGTGTGATGGGTGTGAGAGTGCTCTGTGTGAGAATGCTGTGTGTGATGGGTGTGAGTGCTGGGTGTGAGAGTGCTGTGTGTGTGAGAATGCTGTGTGTGATGGGTGAGAGTGCTGTGTGTGAGAGTGCTGTGTGTGAGAGTGCTGTGTGTGTGAGAATGCTGTGTGTGATGGGTGTGAGCATGCTGTGTGTGATGGGTGTGAGAGTGCTCTGTGTGAGAATGCTGTGTGTGATGGGTGTGAGTGCTGGGTGTGAGAGTGCTGTGTGTGTGAGAGTGCTCTGTGTGAGAATGCTGTGTGTGATGGGTGAGAGTGCTGGGGGTGAGAGTGCTGGGTGTGAGAGTGCTGTGTGTGAGGGTGCTGTGTGTGTGAGGGTGCTGTGTGTGTGAGGGTGCTGGGTGTGAGAGTGCTGTGTGTGATGGGTGAGAGTGCTGTGTGTGTGAGAGTGCTGGGTGTGAGAGTGCTGTGTGTGAGCGTGATGTGTGTGAGGGTGCTGTGTGTGAGGGTGCTGTGTGTGTGTGAGAGTGCTGGGTGTGAGGGTGCTGTGTGTGAGGGTGCTGTGTGTGTGAGGGTGCTGGGTGTGAGAGTGCTGTGTGTGATGGGTGAGAGTGCTGTGTGTGTGAGAGTGCTGGGTGTGAGAGTGCTGTGTGTGATGGGTGTGTGAGTGCTGTGTGTGATGGGTGTGTGAGTGCTGTGTGTGATGGGTGTGAGAGTGCTGTATAAATGTTAGAATGGATTGTGTGTGTGTGTGTGTGTGTGTAGGGGGGGGGGGGTAAATAAACAAATAAAATAACAGGCATTATGGGGACATAAAGCCTGTTATTTTATTTGTTTATTTACCTATCCCCCCCCCCCCTACACACACACACACACAATCCATTCTAACATTTATACAGCACTCTCACACCCATCACACACAGCACTCTCACACCCATCACTCCTTTCTTACCTTTAGCCTGGGAGGGGGGGACCGGCACGCTGGTACCTGCGACTGGCGGTGGCAATGTTCCCTCGTGGTGAGAGGTTCACTCTCGCGAGATCCGGTCGTTGCTATGGCAATGCTCCGGATCTCGCGAGAGGAACCCGGTGGAGCTGCAAGTTAGAGCTCCGCCGGGTCCTCTCTCCCTCTCTCCCCGCCGGCGGCCGTATTTGAAGGCATGTGGGCCGGTGAGGGAGATCTTTGATGTCCTCACCGGCCCTTCATGTCAAACAGCGGGGCCGGCGCTCGGAGAGTGCCGGCCCTGCATAGACCGGCAGGGGAGATTCTGGGACCTCCCCTGCCGGCCTCGGCCCATGGCCACCGCGGCCCACCGGGCATTTGCCCGGTGAGCCCGATGGCCAGTCCGGGCCTGATGAAAACACTTCCCCCAGCACCTCTCGCAGGTGTGGTGCTGGTGCACACCAAGCAGAAGAGTCGCCCCTGGATCTTGACATCTATAGGCAGTAAAATGACAAACACTAGCAAAAGAAGAACATTTTAGTCAATCTTCCAAATTCTCTGCTCACAAGTAAATCATTTTATTTATTTTTATTTTTTTTCCCAGCAAAAGCAGGCGATTCTGCACATCCTTAACCAATCGTATTTGAATGTTTTAGGAAAGTTAGTATTTTACAGCAGGCAAACAGCCAAGCACTTTGGTTTGCTAAATAGAGTGGGCCGATTTAATGAACAAATTGCAGCCTTGCAAAATACAGACGGCAGCCAAATGCAGCCAAGTGGAATAGAGCATCCACAGTACGAACTGCAAACTGACAGCACAGTATTGTGCCCGGGTGTAATTAAACTGTACTTATCAAATAAGATGATTTATTAATACATAGCCTTTAGGGTATTTTTATTATAGATGCCATGAGTTCAATAGGCATAAAAATACACACATTTTGCACCCTAAAAGGTACAAAACAAGCGCCCAGTCGTGGAAGACAGGAGAGGTGCATGCTGGGAAATAATTTCTAAACGCATGTATCTTGTACTCTCTTTGGTACAAGCTGGGCAATAACCCGGAGAACTCAGGGACCAGACGGGCCAGAAGTCCTGAGCCTCTGCAGAGGGGCAGAGAAGTTGGGATATGGTGATACTCAGCAGTGCCTCCACCCAGTGACCCACATACACAACACTTCCCTTGCACTGGGAGGATGAAGGCACTGGAAGTAAACAAAGAATAACATTTCTTGCACTGAACAATAACAGAACAGCACTCTCTATCCCTCTACTCCAAATAGTGCAGTTTGCTCATGCTTATCTCTATGGTTGGCTGGCTGTGGAGGTTAGGAGTTGTGACTGGTTTGGCAGGAATACTTTCTTTCCTTCCTCAAGGTTTTGCTGTATCTCTCTTTCTCTTCAGGACTGGGCTCCAGGGGAAAGGGCTCCATTTGTATGTTCCACAAAATTGTGGTTAAAAACAACAGAGATACCGGGGGAAAAAAGGGTGGGTAGAAGGTTGTGGCTAGTAAGGTGCGATGGAGAGGGTGTGGTTATGTAGGTGGATTGGAGACGGTGTGGTTATGTAGGGGGGCTGGATAAGTTGTGGCCATGTAGGTGGGTTGGAGAGGGTACAGTCATGTAAATGCGCTGAAGTGGGTGTGGTCATAAAGGTGGGCAGGAGAGCGTGTGGTCATATAAGTTGGCTGTAGAGAAAAATGTAAGATGGTGTCAGAAAGGGGATTGCGCTATAGGAAGAGGGGTAAGAGAAAAAAAAATAAAAGATTATCTAAAATAATTCCAAGACAACCTGGAGAAGTTGAACTCCAGTAAAAAAAAAATATTTAGCCAAGTAAGATGGTCTAAATACCTCTGTTTCATTTTATTTTATATTCTCAAACATCTATGAATAAATAAACAAGCAAGCAATTAGAAAATAAGTGTTCACATTTCTCACAAGTCACAACCAAAGCGCCACTCTGAGACTCGGCTGCCTGTCTTTACTAAACTCAAAATACAAAAATAGGTCTGAGATTCTGAAATATAGAAACATTTTAACATCTCAGTTACAAAAGGTGCCTCTCTCTCCCGAATCTCCGACTTTACCAGTCAAAAAAAAAATCAACAAACAGATGTCTTGCAATATTCCCAAAGCAAATGAACAAATACCATTTGCCTTGCAAAACACTGTGCATATCTAGTACAATAAAATCTTCAAGGTTAAACCATCAATTAATATGAGCATCTCAGCATTATGTGCACATCACATGCATATGCATGTTGTGTCGGAGAAGACGTGTATAATATAGCATTGTGGTCCAAATCTACAGTCTGATATGCATTATGGAATACAGCTAGCTGTGTTACTCTTGGAGCAGGACACAGCATTGCAAAGACCCATTATCAATTAAATTCAGTATATGTGTAAGCATTTCGTTAGGGCTCATTAACATTCAACCGAATGACAGGAGAGACTTTGATTGGGCCATTCACTGAATCACATTCAATACGTACTCAACTAAGTCAGCTAACTTAACATCCCCCACTCAGCTACAGAAGTGGATTCTACTCTAGTAAAGATTCTAAACAACATGTCCGCCCCCTGATAGAGCTATACAGAGCAAAGATTCTAAACAACATGTCTGCCCCCTGATAGAGCTATACAGAACAATGATTCTAAACAACATGTCCGCCCCCTGATTGAGCTATACAGAGCAAAGATTCTAAACAACATGTCTGCCCCCTGATAGAGCTATACATATCCTTTAATGTTCCACTAGTGTGAGGATAAACTGGCATGTTCTTTTTAATACTTTCATCCTCTGCCGTCATCCTCTGACAACTGTCGCCGACAGTCTCTCTCAGCTAGTGCATAGTAAACCTGTAAAGGTAGACGTCGGGATTCCTTCATGAAGGGGGGGCACTTTAAATGTAGACTAATTCCTGTATTCTGCACTAGCCACACACAAGAAAAATGTAACACCAATTGGCTATAATGGATATTTTACAACCTGTTGGGACTTATGATGCCGGAACTCCCTCTACTTTAAGTTTGCCTGGAAAACAAGCCATGCCTTCTGATATAGCTATATAGAGCAAAGAGGGCTCAATAAGGTACTTCATTTTTTTATTTGTTTCATTAAATAATTTTTATTTAAAATGTCTACACTGTCTATTGTACATTGCTTCATTCTTTGCTGACAGGACGACTAGTGTTTGTGATTGAGCAACTGAACCCGGGAGTAGAGTGTAATTCTGAATGAATGATGCCAAAAGTATTTATTAAAAAAAAAAAAAAAAAAAAAGAATAATTAAAATTGAATTGTTTTGAGCTAGTCATAGAGGTGAATAAATGTAGCTCCATCCCAGACAAAAAGATGATTTCCAATTAGTACCCTACGTTATCTACTTCAGTGCATATGTTTTGATAATAAAGTCACTCTTGCCAGACTAATTTAGGGAAATTATTAATTTGCTGCTTGCAAAATGGAGAGATAGCGCAGGTATGAGACACGGATGGTTTATCTCTGGTTAGCTTTGGAAAGCAGATGATGGAAGCAGAAACTAAAAGGTCAGTGGAATGGCTCATTGACATAAAGTGCTGTGACCTCATCCGGGAAAGAAGGGCAGACGCATTTCTTCATTCAGATATCGAAACACGGAATAAATCAAAATGGCGAAATAACAGGTAACAGCATACTTTGGATGTAAATATGTCAACAATTGACATTACGGCCGCTGGTGTAAATTTATATAGGGTCTACTCAATAAAGAGAGAATGGCAGGGAAATGAGAAGGGAATTTCAAACTTTAGGCCAAAGTAGCCGAGTTGGAAAAGTTCTCCATTGCAGCTATATGTAGAACATTTTTTCAAACTCGGCTACTTTGGCCTTAAGTTTGAAAATCCAATCTCAATTCCCTGCAATTCACTCTTTATTGAGGATGCTTTATACAAGATCCTTTCCATTGCCAGCATGTCTCGCAAGAGGCTGATGGTTGAGGGGCAAGAAGTTGGATAAGATAGCTTGTGAAGCCACTGAGGACCCATGGCCACTTCATTCAAAGAGAGGTAGACACCGTAGACATTTAAAGGGCTTTGTGATGGACCTTATAAAGATGCTCTATGGATACTCCTTTGTCTATACAGGAATACGAAGCATGTGTAGAAGGAAAAAATATTCTACAAGACCACCAATGGGCTCACAGCGTAGTGTCCGCAGGCGAGTAGGTCTTTTTCTAGAGTTGGCCATGTTGGCTTCATGGGAGCACAGGATAGTGTTCACGGACACATGTCATCAAGCTGGTGGTCGTGTACAGCAAACACAACCACTCTTAAAAGCCCCCATTCCAGTGTGATCAGAGAACCTATCCGACAATGAGGTTAGGATTATACGAAGGGCTGTATTCATGAAAGAGAGAGCTGCAGGATATTGAGAAAGGGAATTTCACATGTAAGGCCACAGTTGGAAACCTTATCCCACCTTGAATGGGAATGATCCCTTCACATGTGCAGTGACATCACACAGGTGTTCTGCCCCTCCAACAACGAAAAAACAAGTATAAAACTATGCTGTAGTAAGAGACTATAATTACACACCCTCAACTGTCAGAATTTCCATCAGGTGCAAAGAAACAGACTGGAATTACACACCATCAACTGCAAGATTGACCATCGGGTGCCAGAGCAATATATCAGAATTACTCACCATCAACTGGCAGAATGACCAGTGTGTGCCAGGGTAACAGACCAGATTTACACACCATCAACTGCAAGATTGCCCATCGGGTGCCAGAGTAACAGATTAGAAGTACTCACCATCAACTGCAAGATTGTCCATCGGGTGCCAGACCAGTATACCAGAATTACACACCATCAACTGTCAGAATGACCATCAGGTGCCAGAGTAACAGACCAGAATTACTCACCATCAACTGTCAGAATGACCATCAGGTGCCAGAGTAACAGACCAGAATTACTCACCATCAACTGCCAGAATGTCCATCGGGAGCAAAGAAACAGACTGGAATTACACACCATCAACTGCAAGATTGTCCATCGGGTGTGAGAGCAATATGTCACAATTACATACCATCAACTGCAAGATTATCCATCAGATGTCCATCAGGTGCCAGAGCAACAGAGCAGAATTACTTACCATCAGCTGCCAGAATGTCCATCAGGAACAAAGAAACAGACTGTAATTACACACCATCAACTGCAAGATTGTCCATCGGGTGCCAGAGCAAAATATCAGAATTACTCACCATCAACTGCAAAATTGTCCATCAAGTGCCAGAGCAATAAATCAGAATTACTCACCATCAACTGCCAGAATGACCATTGGATAACAGAGTAACAGACCAGAATTTCTCACCATCAACTGCCAGAATGGCCATTGGATAACAGAGTAACAGACCAGAATTTCTCCCCATCAACTGCCAGAATGACCATTGGATAACAGAGTAACAGACCAGAATTTCTCACCATCAACTGCCAGAATGACCATTGGATAACAGAGTAACAGACCAGAATTTCTCACCATCAACTGCCAGAATGACCATTGAATAACAGAGTAACAGACCAAAATTACTCACCATCAACTGCCAGAATGACCATTGGATAACAGAGTAACAGACCAGAATTTCTCACCATCAACTGCCAGAATGGCCATTGGATAACAGAGTAACAGACCAGAATTTCTCACCATCAACTGCCAGAATGACCATTGGATAACAGAGTAACAGACCAGAATTTCTCACCATCAACTGCCAGAATGACCATTGGATAACAGAGTAACAGACCAGAATTACTCACCATCAACTGCCAGAATGGCCATTGGATAACAGAGTAACAGGCCAGACTTACACACCATCAACAGCATGAGTGGTCAGCTGATGCCAGAGAAACAGGCCAGAATTACACAACTTCACCTACATGCAAGATTAAATATCATTACAAAATACCTTTTATATTAATTATCACATTATACAATATGTACTGTAAATACTATAGAGCTTTTCTTTTTACTCATTTCCATATTTAAATTTGATTTATTTATTTCACAGCATGCAGAACTGTCACTTTGTCTTTTTGTGCTTCATCAATAACTACTACTAATAATAATAATAATATAACAATCGAAGCCTCCAGGACCAGGTAGGTGCTGTTTAAAAAAAAGCACAGCACAAAACACAATAAAAAAAAAAACCTGAGAAAAAAAACAACAAAAACAAATGATGAGAAACGTGGAATCGAAATGATTCTACAGGAGACAAAACAAAAAGGTGGATACTGAACAAACACAAGTGAAAAAAGAAAAATGTAAAGGAAAATGAGGCATGAAAATGAGTGATTATAAGAAGAACGTATCAGGCGAGAGGGAGATGAGCATTGAGAGAGAGGATGGGCAGAAATGAGATAATGGATGTAAAATGAGACTGAGATAAAGAAGTAACAGTCAGAGAAAACAGATCTGGAGAGAAATTGGATCTGTGGGAAAAAGAAAAAAAAAACGAAGAGAAAGAGAAACAATTTGAATTTCATATGGCACCAGTTAACCCTGCAGGGCTGAGAGACGGGGGGGGGGGGGGGGGGGGGAATACAACCAAATTTATCCTGAATAAAGATGATATGGAAATCGGAGACGACAGGCAGCATATTGATGCTGAAGAGCCTGGATACGACGGATGTGTGTATTTGAGCCGGCAGATTGGAATGTCCTCCAGAGTGCCGCAGGAGATGGCCACTCACACATTCCCTCAATCCGTAAGGGTTCATTATGGAAGCCATCTATAACACTTAATGTTCTGGGGCAGCGACCGTATCAGGGTACTGCCTTCAAATGAACGGCACACCACATGGGACGGGAAACCCCACGTCATTAGGGTCAGAGGTGGTAATGAAACTGTAGAGAGTCCCCAGTACACACCATTTACAGTGCCCCTTCTGACATGTTGGCACCTCAGGCCCAATGAGGTACAAATACAAAAAGCTCAAATGACCGAGCATAGTAAAACATAAATACTATAAGTTCCCCATACACTTCCTTCTTTGCCACAAGCCCTAGTACTGCCGGTGGTTCCATCCGTGATACATTACATCAATAACTATAAGATAAGTTTCACAGGTATATATACCTGTGACACTTATCTTATAATTATTGATGTAATATAGTTATTTATTATATATTATGTCGTTTAATATGTTCATATGTTTATTTTTTATGATTTTGTTGGGGGGTCCTTGTGAGCAGTTGTCCAGATGTGTCTGTGGTTTGTTTGTTTTCTTTGTCATATTGTGGTGAGGTAGTATTGTTTAAAGTGTTGCTGGCGTTGTTGTATTTATCTATAATTATGGGAGTGGTAATTTTAGACATGTGTTCAGGGTCTGCCACAAGCAATCATAACTGAAAATGGGTCGGCAGTTATCAGTCAGCAGGGTAAGAGCAGGAAACTTTGCAAGAAATACCCAAGGCTTCACTGCTTTTTCTTTGATAACATAACGGCCAGGGTATTGTGTCCATAGACAACACTGACCTCAAGCCATTGACCTCAATCCTCATTGTTCCAGGGAAGGGCAAATTTCCTTCAATTGCAATTTTATATTCTGACTAACAAACATTTCTGGATTACCCTTGCACAATGTGCGGGGACAAACCTGGTGAGTTGGCTTAGCAGGGGAAAACTCACCATGTTTGACCCTGCACATTGTATAGTTAGGCTGGTGAGACAGAATGTTCATCTCACCTCACCTGCACCTTTTATTGAATTTCGATAGA
Source organism: Pelodytes ibericus (assembly GCA_036172795.1). Classification (NCBI taxonomy): domain Eukaryota; kingdom Metazoa; phylum Chordata; class Amphibia; order Anura; family Pelodytidae; genus Pelodytes; species Pelodytes ibericus. The sequence continues at coordinate 15,053,307 of CM069857.1, forward strand.
TGATCTAAGATCCACATATTGAAAGTACCTCTCTTTAGTCAGACAAGGCATATTTCTTGTACACATACTCTTAGGTCGTTTGTTGGAGAATAGATTCCCCATCCTTTACACTAGTTCCCTAAACTTACGTAACCTGGTTTCCCATACTAGGTACTCTACTATAGTCTGGATTCCCAGACTAAGTACTCTAGGGTAATCTAGTTTCCAAGCCTAAGTATTTTACCATATTGTAATTTCTTATACTAGGTACTCTACGTAACCTAATTCCTTAGACTAGGTACCCTACAATAGTCTCTCGACTATTTACTTAAACCATGAATTGCATTTAAGTTTTACCTTTTCAACTCTGAATCCGTCACTCAGATGAAATAGCCAAAGAATACCACTTCCCCTTATAGGGGCTCAAATTGTAGGTGGATTAGGGTCAGGTACAGTCCACTGGATTCCCACTTCCGAGGTCTTGGATCCTGGCACAACGAACATCCAAGTGTAAAAGTCGGTTGAAAGTAACACTACACAGTTGTGTGGGGTGGGGGGGATTTTGAGTTGAAATAAAGTAAGATTTCTTAAGTATTGTAATTTTGCATGCGGTGTGCACAGGAGAAAGTTTCAGGCATGGAATGTATCAGAACTCAGAGCAGATGAAGCAAATCACAATAGGTAGAAAATTAAAAAGAAAAGAAACCCAGCATAAATACTATTGTAAACAGACAGATCACAATTTATAGTGGGTTCAGGAAGATCTGTCTCCTCACAAAGTTATTTTTGTTTTTTTTCCCCTCGGAATTGATCTACCTATTGTCACAGATTTTCTAAATTCCATGTTTGAAACTGCGTGATATTTGGGGTTGGCCTGGTCACCTTTTTCTGGAGAGGTACCGGCATTGGTACGGGGGTGTGCGGACTTCTTTCCTAGCCTGCCCAGCCATCACTGAAGCCCGGATTCAGTAAATGGGTTGACACAGGAGCAAGGTCGGTCTGAGGCTCTTAACTAACAAACCTTCCCAAATTCAGGTCCTGTAAAGCCCAACATCGCAAACAGTTCAATACACAATTATAAGTAAAAAAGAAATGTGCTGCACAGAGCTAGCTTCACCTCCTGCCTACACTTCTATTTTAAAGAAAAAATATAAAGAACAATTTGAGTAAACGTCAGCCCATCAACTCATTCATACATTGTGCAAACACATAGAATAGGTAAACGTTGTCTGTTAAATGTGTATCCATGTTTAAGGCATCACCTTTTCGAAATGATATGCAAATGACAAATTTCTTATTGAAAGTAGCTGATTTGCATATCAAGCCCCAAAGTGATGTCATCAGCACGTGACACGACAGACACGTCTAAAAGACATTTGTCTCTAAATTTATTCAATTTGGAATATAACAAATGTTGAGATGATAAAAAGTGCAGAGATTCGCCCAGCGCCACCCAGTACAGAACATGGATTCCCGAAAAGTATATCAAAATGTTCAGTTTCTTTGGCATCATCGTCCTCACTGGTCACACAATCAAAACTCAGGGCCAATTTGTTCCCCAGGGCTATTTGTTCCCCAGGATTTAAACAAAGCCATAAACATGTAACATGTTAATACGCAATCTTACTGCGGGGAAGTAAACTGCTAATATTAATCAGTCACTGAGTCATTCCTGAATAACTGAAACATAGAATGTGCCTACAGAGAAGACCAATGCAGCTCATCTAGTCTGCCCATATTTCTACCTGCTGTGAAATCCCCTTATTGTATCCCTGGCCTTATCTTATTTTCAGGATAGCCTTATGCTTATCCCATGCATGCTTAACCTCCTTCACTGTGTTACCTCCAGTGGGGGTATCTCTTTAAAGGACAACTGTAGCAAAATTGAAGTTCTGTTTAATTGAAAGATGACATCAAGTGTAGGCATTTTATACAGAAATGCTTTAATGAAAGAATATAAATAAAGTACCTTATTGAGCCATATTTACTCCATATAGCTCCACCAGGAGGCAGACATGTTGTTTAGAATCTTTGGTCAGATCTTTGTTCATCTGAACCAAGGTGAGTGAAGATCTGACCCAAGATTCTAAACAACATGTCCGCCCCCTGAGAGAACAAAATGGAGTAAAGATTCTAACCAACATGTCTGCCCCCTGAGAGAACTATATGGAGTAAAGATTCTAACCAACATATCTGCCCCCTGAGAGAACTATATGGAGTAAAGATTCTAACCAACATGTCCGCCCCCTGAGAGAACAAAATGGAGTAAAGATTCTAACCAACATGTCTGCCCCCTGAGAGAGCTATATGGAGTAAAGATTCTAACCAACATATCTGCCCCCTGAGAGAGCTATATGGAGTAAAGATTCTAACCAACATGTCTGCCCCCTGGGAGAACGATATGGAGTAAAGATTCTAACCAACCTGTCTGCCCCCTGAGAGAACTATATGGAGTAAAGATTCTAACCAACATGTCTGCCCCCTGAGAGAACTATATGGAGTAAAGATTCTAACCAACATGTCTGCCCCCTGAGAGAACTATATGGAGTAAAGATTCTAACCAACATGTCTGCCCCCTGGGAGAACGATATGGAGTAAAGATTCTAACCAACATGTCTGCCTCCCGGGAGAACAATACAGAGTGAAGAAGGCTTAATAAGTCACTAAATTTGTATGCTTTCATTAGAGAATGTATTTATACATAATCTACACTTACAATTTTTCAATTAAACATAAGCTAATTTTCTGTTACAATTGTCCTTAGTTAGTTAATTTGATCCTTAACATGTCCTTTCATTGTGTACTCTCACCACATCATTTTTTGCTGGCTTTTTTTTTTTTTTTCTATGCCACAAAATTATCCAAAAAGAAAAATGCGACAAACGCTACAGGGCGATTTTGCGAGAGCCAAATTCCGACTGTATTTGAATGCTCCCAAAATAATTTCCGAGCTAAATTCAAAGCAAGTATTTGTCATTAAATTTACTGTACATCAGCAGCAGGATGATGCAATATCTCTAAAGCGGGACGTTAGTTTATAGAAGGCTCAGCAGTTTTGCACAATGACGGTTGACCCTCAGTTAACAACACAACGATGCTGGCTTTGCAAGATACTTGCATTTACATTCCTGTGTATCATTTGTGCCAGCAAACAACAGTTTGTTTCTCTTTTGTTTGACTTTTGCTGAATTACTCTGTTGTCATAGGAAGTGCCAACGGATGTCTGCCGCGTACAAGAAGTAATTTACTAGAGTGCTACGGGCAGGCCGTTAATCAAACATTTTCTTTGTTTGCAGAAACAGAATGTTGCATTGAGCTCAGATGCCAAAATAAAAATAAAAATCGGAAGAAAAAAAAACCTTGCCTGAAAATATAAGAGACTGAAGGCAATTGACTGATTCGTTTTTTTATAGCGATGGTCAAGCATTGTTGGAAAAAAAAAACTAAACTCAAAAGAAGTAAAAGGTAAAGAAAAAAATAATTTTTTTGCAACGTTTGTACTTTTTGATTTTCATTTTTAGTTCTTTCCGAAGTCAGTTCTAGAACCTTACCCCGCCACCCACCCCTCCACCCATGGTAGGGAAAGATTGCAAACAATCAATAAACCAATCCCGTACCTTCATAGCAAAGTACCGTAGATAGAGGTAAAGGATGGATAAGGCAGGCAAGTTTTGTTGAAAAATAAAACCCAATAAAGAGTAAGAAAAAAATAATTTTTTTTGCTTCTTTGAAAGGTCAACGAAAACAGTTTTTTTCCCCCCATTGATGGGACGGCTCACAAGACAATCAATAAACCAATAATGTCACTTTGTAACAAAGTAGTGTAAATAAAGTAAAAGGCAGCGTAAGGCTTGTATACTAAGTACTGGGTTAGGAAATACCTTTTGTGAAAGCCTTCCATCCAATTCACTCGTATGCCTTGGAAAATGGTTGTGTTCACTTAACCATGTCAAAATATGTCTTATCTCTGTGTGGCTTGTCAGTAAACACTAAAAGGTAGCCTCACATAACACTGCTGTGTCCTGTAAATATATCAGAGAGCAGAAGATACCTAGATGCTTTGTGTTTTGGGATAGTTTGGGATGAAGATTCTGTAGGGAACGATTGTTAACAAGGGAGTGGGGAAAGAGTATGGATACATAAATAATTAATAAATGGTGTAAAAAAAATAATTCATAAATGATTAGTAAATGATTGGTAAATAAAAAATAGGCCTTAAAACAAAAAAAGCAGTTGTTCCAAATACCGCACTATCCACGTGTGCTCTAATGCACTAATCTACGGTATCTGCAGGGCCTCTGGCAGTTTCACAGGTCTGGCTTGTGTCGGTTCTCATTGCTCTGGCGCAGCCGATGTATAAAGAATCAAGTGCTAAAAAACTCCTGATTAGTGTGTTAAAATCTCTACCAAACACTGTTTGCTGGAGGTCCTTCTGTCTCTCTCTCTCTCTTTTTTTCTTTACATCTCAGGATATCAATATTAATGACATCACATGGTGGGTTTGGCCACAGTAATTTAATTTCCCTTACAAGAGCAAAACTACACCTTTATGCAGGAGCCTTGCTACTCTCCTAAATGATCAGGGGCTACAGCCCATAGTGTAAATAATACTTATAATATAGTTGTGTGTCAGGTAGGATGATAGATATAGGATTGATAGATGTATAGGATGTGTGTTTACAGATATAGGATAGATAGATCCAGGGCCGGCCTTACGAGTTCCGGCGCCCTGTGCGGGCCTCCCCGTGGCGCCCCCCCCCCGTGCCTGTCCCCTGCTCCCCCATATCTGTTCTCTCTCCCCCTCCTACCCATATCTGTTCTCTCTCCCCCTCCTCCCCATTCCTGTTCTCTCTCCCCCTCCTCCCCATATCTGTTCTCTCTCTCCCCCCTCCTCCCCATATTTGTTCTCTCTCTCTCCCCCTTCGTTTTCTTAACCTCCCCCCCTGTTCTCTTCTCCCCCCTTCCCCGTTCTCTTCTCCCCCCTTCCCCTGTTCTCTTCTCCCTCCCCGCTTCCCCTGTTCTCTCTCCCCCTCTTCCCCTGTTCTCTCTCGCCCTCTTCCACTGTTCTGTCTCCCCCTCTTCCACTTTTATCTCCCCCCCCTCTGTTCTGTCTCTCCCCCCTCCCCTTGTTCTGTCTCCCTCCCCTTGTTCTGTTCTGGCTGTGAGGAGGGGGATCTCACCGGGTGAGCCGCGGGCAGCATGAGAATGTGCTGCTCGCGCTCCCCACACATAGTGATTATGCAGGGTATCGGAAATCCAATGTGACCCAGACGTTCCTACTGAGCATGTGCAATATTCATTCTCCAATGTCTCAAACACTGGAGGAGGAAAATTTAGATTGAGGGATAGCGGTCCTGCTTTAAGCGACCATAGAACCTGTGAATCTTCTCAGCTGATCATTCAGTTCCTTGATGCAATGTGCCCCCTGCGGCTCAAATAAAAATTAACAGGAAGTCAGTTAGGTCAATGCGCATGCCTTAATGATGTCGCAATGCCGAGGAGCTTCCAGCTAGCGGCCTGCAGGTAAAAGACCTGCTGAGTGGCACCCCTACTTGTGTGCTGGGGATATTTTTAATAGAACAAATTTTGGACTGTCACTCTAAAACTTGATTTTTTTTTTTTAATGTGTGGTCAACGTGCACTTCTGTTATGGCTTGTACAAAACACAAAACTATTTTGTTTACTCTTTCACAAGATGAAATAGTGCCATTTTCCATGTGTTTTAATGTTGAGGAGAAACTCCTACTCTTGCTCCAGACCTTACATACAGCCAGCATACAGGTCCCAAGGCACTGCAGGGGCAGGATCAACAAAGAGGTGTGGTCATGTAACCCCATGAGATTCAGCTCCATCCTACCTGGTACAGCTACCAGGTGCCTGGAGCTCATTTATTGTGCATTTAGACTATTCATAAATAATTATACCTTACCATTGTGCCTGTGACCCTACAGAGGGTGCCTGAACACCTAAGGCCGGCTCTATTTGCCAGGACAAAAAAAAACAGGACTGTCCAGTCCTGTCTGGGAGTGCTGCCAGCTGTGTATGACATACTTAACAGAGGCAGAAAACCAAGTAGGCAGTTATCCTTCCCGCATGTGGATGCTTAAGATGCTGAGGATATTATAGACTTTCTATGCACAGCTCCTATGGGAAACTGCAATGGATAGTTGCACAACAAATATTAAGTTCCCTTAATTATTACTCTGAAAGTGAAAATCAGGGTACAGGCCAAAATAACGCTGCCGGAACGTCAGCAGAAACAGCTTCGAGGTGCAGCTCCGTGCCCCCTCCCTAATTGTCATCCCACATGCAGCCAACCCATTAACGAGCTGAACTGCGGGTGCCTTCCACATGCTAATTGGGAGCCTGTCTCTGAGGATATTAGTGAAGGGCGACACTTTGCAGGGCCAAGTTCTCTCGTTTCTCCCTCTCTCGGTGCCACTTGAGAAGTGGTAGAAGATGTGAGGGAAATACAAATAGACACAGGAGCGGGGAGAAGTGATGGATAAATATAACCGCCTCCCCCCGTGCTCAGAGAGGGTCAGAGAACAATTACACATCAGCTTTAGATTGCATCCAAAACAAAGGTGGGAGTGGAGAGGCGAGAGACCGCGCAAATAATATATATTTCTTCTGTAAACAATGAAAATCGGGAAGATATTGTTTTGGGATTTGTCCACGCAGAGTCAGATTTGATAAAAGACACAGAGAGAAGCCTTTAGCCATACAATATATATCTATATAAACAGTCAGTAAAAGCCACCCATTTAAATGCTGTGCCATGGAGAGGGTCAGTTTAAAGAATTGCTCCCCTTTAAGTGTCCACAGTTTGTGGGCAGTGGGTAGATGAAAAGAGGAGATTTGGCACTGTGGAAAAGGGGAACTTGTCACTGTGGAAACTTGGTTTAACACTTCTTGACTAAACGAGCAATGGAGTCCATCCTGCCACCGATCCATGGAATCCATCCTTCCACAGATCTATGGAGTCCATCCGATCCGGCCATCGATCCATGGAATCCATCCTGTCACTGACCCATGGAATCCATCCTGTCACTGACCCATGGAATCCATCCTGCCACTGATCCATGGAGTCCATCCTGTCACTGACCCATGGAATCCATCCTGCCACTGATCCATGGAGTCCATCCTGCCACTGATCCATGGAGTCCATCCTGCCACTGATCCATGGAGTCCATCCTGTCACTGACCCATGGAATCCATCCTGTCACTGACCCATGGAATCCATCCTGCCACTGATCCATGGAGTCCATCCTGCCACTGATCCATGCAGTACATACTGCCACTGATCCATGGAGTCCATCCTGCCACTGATCCATGGAATCCATCCTGCCACTGATCCATGGAGTCCATCCTGCCACTGATCCATGGAGTCCATCCTGCCACTCAACTGCTCAGACCACAGTCTTGCACAGCTGTTTGAGGTGATAGTCTTGCTGTCAGCCACACTCTCAGTAACAGCAGCTTTATGGTGTGAGTTATTTCCATAGGAAACCATTATACACAGTAGAATTGGAAGGTTTGGGTGCACTGATATGCTTTTCACTGTAGAAACCGGTGTTTAATCGCTTGGTATCATCACAACATAGGGTTTTTGTCAAGCAATACATTGCCAATTGTAAATGAAATGGTCACCCAAAGCAAGGGGATGGAATGTTACCTTGATATGTCTTCTGCTTTGCAAATTATAACAGGATTTTAATTCCAAACGTTTCAGGAAAGCCGCGCAATGAAAAATATCGCTAGACGTACGAGATGAATGTCATTTTTAGCCGGCGTCCTCCAACCTTTGACTGGTACTCTTTGGAGAACCTCGAGCCTTACACTCGAGTCAGCAAATTGATAGTGTAACAGAATTTGTCCAGAACAGCAGCATTACTAAGTAATCCATCAATGAAAGAACAATATCCCGGACAGACCAGCAAGAGCTCAGTCATTTCCATAACTGCTGTTACTGGAGGATCTGTCAGGGCCGGTTGTGAATTGTGTGTTGGATCTCCTTGAGCCAGAGGCCTCTGCCAAAATTGAGCTAAGCCTCTGCTGGTGTTATTCTATAGTCCGATAGCTGTGTTTGCTGGTGTGATAGAGATGGAGTGTGGGTGTGTGAGAGGGACACGGAGTGTGCATGTGTGAGAAAGAGATTGAGTGTGTGGATGTGTGAGAGAGAGACGGAGTGTGTGTGAGAGATGGTGTATGTGACAGAGCCCCTCTGGGCTCTAGCCCCAGATAATTAGGAGACCTAACATCGCCCCTGATGGGTGGCAAATAGACTCAGTCATTACAGGCAAAAATCCGCAACAGGAACAGATATCAGGAATAGCAATAAATGTGCTCTACCCTTAGCTCAGTGGATAATGCACATCAGATTTAAGGATTTAAATGTAAGGAGTCTGTCTAAAATACAATCATGCCCATGATTTAGCACTCTCAGAATGAAAACCTCACTTGCCATTTTGGGGATTTTTTTTTTTTTAACACTGGCTAATCACTTCCGGAACAACACTGGCTAATCACTTCTGGAATACCACTGGCTAATCACTTCCGGAACAACACTGGCTAATCACTTCCGGAACAACACTGGCTAATCACTTCTGGAACAACACTGGCTAATCACTTCTGGAACAACACTGGCTAATCACTTCTGGAACAACACTGGCTAATCACTTCTGGAACAACACTGGCTAATCACTTCTGGAACAACACAGGCTAATCACTTCTGGAATACCACTGGCTAATCACTTCTGGAATACCACTGGCTAATCACTTCTGGAACAACACAGGCTAATCACTTCTGGAATACCACTGGCTAATCACTTCTGTAACAACACTGGCTAATCACTTCCGGAACAACACTGGCTAATCACTTCCGGAACAACACTGGCTAATCACTTCCGGAACAACACTGGCTAATCACTTCTGGAACAACACTGGCTAATTACTTCCGGAACAACACTGGCTAATCACTTCTGGAACAACACTGGCTAATCACTTTTAGAACAACACTGGCTAATCACTTCCGGAACAACACTGGCTAATCACTTCTGGAATACCACTGGCTAATCACTTCTGGAACAACACTGGCTAATCACTTCTGGAACAACACTGGCTAATCACTTCCGGAACAACACTGGCTAATCACTTCCGGAACAACACTGGCTAATCTCTTCTGGAACAACACTGGCTAATCTCTTCTGGAACAACACTGGCTAATCACTTCTAGAATACCACTGGCTAATCACTTCTGGAACAACACTGGCTAATCACTTCCGGAACAACACTGGCTAATCACTTCCAGAACAACACTGGCTAATCACTTCAGGAACAACACTGGCTAATCTCTTCTGGAACAACACTGGCTAATCTCTTCTGGAACAACACTGGCTAATCACTTCTGGAATACCACTGGCTAATCACTTCTGGAATACCACTGGCTAATCACTTCTGGAACAATTGTTTCGTCTGTCCCTATTCTTTTGATTTTATTTTCCCATTTTGCTTGCCGAATTGTATACATTTTCAGATGTTCCGGATTTGCAGCGACGCCTTCTAGACGTATATATATATATATATATTTCTGAATTGTTTGGGGAAGGGATATTAATAATGCATTAGCACATAACATTCTGAATATATTAAACGTATTTTACCAGCAGGCTCTTAGTGATTACCTCTACACTGTGATGTATGTTATCATCTCTCATGTCTGTGTTTGAGAAATAAGACCGAATAGCAGGAATACTATCTTAGACATTACTGGAGCCATATGTCATAAATCACATTTAAATGGTGTATATGTTTTTAATGTATAATCAGAGGTGCTTGTTTTGTTTCATGTATTCCTGAATTCGGAATCGCATCTGTATCGTGTGATTAAGTGTTTATTAATGTCATATATGTTATACTCAGGATTTCTCTTTTAGGAATATGTTCAAAATGAAAATGTTGGCTTTTTATACTTTTTTTAATTGCTTTTGAATTTTCAAGTTTACCTTTATTTTCACAGAAAATAAGGCAGGCTTCTGGAAAAAAAAAAAAAAGTCCTGAAAACGCGTCAGGTATTCAACCTAGTTTATAGCGAAACACAAGGGGTTACATTCATCTATCAGAGAAGGGTCTCTACAGGCCACGCCTACCAGGGTCTTATGGTAACTCATTGTCTCTGTCTATTAGATAAGACAGATGAGACCCTCATTTTTAAGTGTAATCAGTAGAGGGGAGTTCTCTCATTGTGCCAGCAGTTTGTCGATGGATAAAAGTCATGTTACACACAGTAAAGGAAGAGAGTATATTTAAAAGAAGAAAAACTACCACAACTAGAGGACATTGTCTAAAATGAGAGGGGCAACGATAAAAGTAATATCAGGAAGCATTACTTTACTGAGAGGGTAGTGGATGCACGGAATAGTCTTCCAGTAGAAGTGGTAGAGGGAAACACAGTGAAGGAGTTTAAGCATGCGTGGGATACGCACAAGGCTATCCTAGATATAAAATAAGGCCAGGGGGCTAATGAAAGTATTACATTACTGAGAGGGTAGTGGATGTATGGAATAGTCTTCCAGTATAAGTGGTAGAGGTTAATACAGTGAAGGAGTTTAAGCATGCATGGGATAGGTATAAGGCTATCCTAGATATAAAATAAGGCCAGGGACTAATGAAAGTATTACTTTACTGAGAGGGTAGTGGATGTATGGAATAGCCTTCCAGTAGTAGTGGTAGAGGTTAATACAGTGAAGGAGTTTAAGCATGCATGGGATAGGTATAAGGCTATCCTAGATATAAGATAAGGCCAGGGACTAATGAAAGTATTACATTACTGAGAGGGTAGTGGATGTATGGAATAGTCTTCCAGTAGAAGTGGTAGAGGTTAATACAGTGAAGGAGTTTAAGCATGCATGGGATAGATATAAGGCTATCCTAGATATAAGATAAGGCCAGGGACTAATGAAAGTATTACTTTACTGAGAGGGTAGTGGATGTATGGAATAGTCTTCCAGTAGAAGTGGTAGAAGTTAATACAGTGAAGGAGTTTAAGCATGCATGGGATAGGTATAAGGCTATCCTAGATATAAGATAAGACCAGGTACTAATGAAAGTATTACATTACTGAGAGGGTAGTGGATGTATGGAATAGTCTTCCAGTAGAAGTGGTAGAGGTTAATACAGTGAAGGAGTTTAAGCATGCATGGGATAGATATAAGGCTATCCTAGATATAAGATAAGGCCAGGGACTAATGAAAGTATTACTTTACTGAGAGGGTAGTGGATGTATGGAATAGTCTTCCAGCAGATGTGGTAGTGGTTAATACGGTGAAGGAGTTTAAGCATGCGTGGGATAGGTATAAGGCTATCCTAGATATAAGATAGGGAACTGGGGACTAATAAAAGTATTTAGAACATTGTGCAGACTAGATGGACCGAATGGTTCTTATCTGCCGACACATTCTATAACTCTATGTTTCTATGTTTATTTTACATTAGGGCTAAAAAATCACCAATTACTGTTTTTTTTTTCTATTGCAGTCCATGGGATGCAATGACATGAGATATATTAACTTAGGTCATTGAATAGGGCCCCATTATTTGCTCGTCTGCGATACAAAGGCTGAGATCACCATCTAAGGTTTGAGCTCTATGAACTTGTCATCATAGTGAAACCCGTTACCTGATTGCTGTGTTTCTATCGGACCAGCAGGAACGTTCCTTGCTAGTTAACGTGAAACGTTTTAAGAAGACTGTGCATAAAGATCTGTTTTTATTCTACAGGAGACTCGCTTGGGGGGTCTACTCACTAAAGGGCAAGTATAGTGCAATGAGGTCAGCTTGGGAGGTTGAACCTTATAAAAGTCGACCTTTCTTCAAATCAATAAAAATTGCTATTGACTAACATATTAATGCAATTTGAATTGGAAGGTGAGTTGGACTCACCCCATCCTGGGTCCTCGTGACTCCCCAAAAGTGCCCCCAAATCCCTTAACACATAAGGGGGCCCCCCAGTCTCCAAGTTTAGTGAATAGACCCCTCAGAATTCATTTGTTGGTGAATGAATGGAGTGATGTGCAATTCAGAAAATATATGCATTTATTAAAATTCAATTTTTTTTTTTTTCTAAATTTCTTTAATTTACAAAAATATCAGGTTTGCAGCTTCTACTGATCCTCCCTCTAAGCCCTCAGTATTTGTCTGGGGTCTTGGGGGGTGGGGGGAGGGAAGCAGCATTTTAAAGTGTTTTAAGCAAGCGAAAAGCATAGTTATCAGTTGAAAGACTTGACAGGATCCTTATAAGGCACACATACGCAGTTTGGTTTCCCATCAGGTGTACAGTTAAAGATATACTCTATACAGAATGAAGAATGTAACGTGTCCAGGAACAGTTACTTAATGAAGGAGTGGAACCCACACATACTACATTAAAGGGAAACTCCCACCAAAAATGAGTATCTTTTGTGATGGTTATGTGAGTTTATTTAATGAAATATTTGACTAAACAAGTGTGACTGGCCGCAGCCATTGTGTGAAATATAGTGTTTTTTGGCTTTTATATGCAATTAATTAAAAAATTTGAAAAAAACTGTGGTATTTGTCTTACAAATGTGATTGTTTTAAATGCACGGGTAATCTAGTTACAGCTTATGTAAGTGGCAGTGTCCCTTTAATTAAAAAAAAATGCTCATGTCTAATAATAGAGGGGTTAATTCTCTGAAACTGCTCATGTCTTATATTACATTGCATTAACGGTTATTTAGCACTTGGTACAGAGAATACAGGGGATCTACATACTGTTAGCAAACAGGGACAGACTGATACATGAGGTATAGAGCCTCGCTCCCCATCTTACAATCTAGAGGGAGCAGGACCCACATACAGTGAGGGAAGATGTCAATAGCTGTATGGTGGTAGTGACAGTGTCAGGGATTGTTGGAGCTAGGTGGGTTTGGTGAGAAGTTATTTTATATATGTTCTAGTTGGATGAGTTGTAAGCATCCTATTCCTGGCATTATTTGGGAGCAGTGGGAGCTAGGTGGGTTTTGCTATAGGGTTAATTAACAGATGATCTAGCAGGATGACTAAGACTGAGAATGAGGAATAGAGCTGCATGCTCTACGGGGCAGCTTGGGTAAAGTCTTGCAGACACAAGTGGGAGGAGGTGGGGCATTAATTACGGTATTTTTTACAGGGTAGCCTTTGTGTGCCGGGGATGGGCAGTGAGCACAGAGTCAGTGGATGTCTCTAGTTATCTCCAGTGTGGGAGCAGCAAGCCAGACACAGCCTGAGTCCTGTCTCTGCAGCCAGTTACCACAGGTTCCAGCCTGGGTTATGATAGCATATCACCGGCTCTCCATGTTCATTTGCTGAGCACCGCGTGAGCTGTGTCTGTCCTGCAGCTCCCACACTCAGCGATCCCCACAGACATGCTATGCATCCCCGAGTTTAGTGCTAAAGAATAATTTAGCCCTAGAATCTCTATTCTGGGCTCACATAAGAAAGACTTGGGGCCCCCAGCATCCTGTCAAAAAAGAAGACAGCCATTTTGTTTTGCATGACAAGTTTCCCCTGCGATACAGTCATCAAACTCTCTGGGGAAGTAAACAAGTTTGCATTTTCAAGTCACAATTCTTTCAGTGGTTCCGTCGAATCTGTGCTTCGAGCGCTGAAATGTCAGATAACCCCTGTGTTTGTATGAATGCCGCATATTTGGTGATTTATATCCCTGTTATGGGCTGAAAGCTCTGCTGAAGCTCAAATCCTTTTTTCTACTGCCTGCTGACATTTCATTAGTGTACCTGATAATTAAAGTTTACTTATTTCTATTAAATTATTTAACACCGTATCCCGCTTTCTGCATTATTGTTGTTTTTTTTTTTGGGGGGGGGGGCGTTGGTAAGATACCCTTTGGGGAACAAATCATTGAAATTATGAAAGAAACACAGAAGTTTAATCACCGTCCTCTCCGCGCACAACATTATTTAGTCAACGAAACGCAAAGTTTATGATTGAGATAAATTCCCTGTCGGCGGGCTCCTAGGATTGACACAAGCGCGCTGCATGCTCATGGAGGGGGAGGCAGGGAGCGCTACTTAACCCGTCTCACACGCCGATTGCCAGACCTCTATCTACGGACGTCTGGAAATTACAGACACCGAGGGAGGCGAAGTCGTTCTCCGAGCATTTGTGAACCAAACAGATGTCTACACAGTTGGGAGAGTTTTATTCGCTACATGAGCGGAACGGAAGTTAACTAGACAACCGTGCCGAGAATACATTCGGATGTTCCATGCCTCGTTTGCAGAAGGGACAGTCAATGGCAGTTAACAAGACTGATACAAACTATCAGTGGGCAAAATGAGGCTGGAGCAGGTCATTGTCGGAAGCCCCGACTGAACCCAGAGAGCCCTACTTCAATTTCTGACCCCAGATGCAGCATCAATGGGCCACAAACCAAAAAAGATTGTGGCTGAAACCAGAAGAGCTCGCTTTCCATGTCCACACAGGGTATTGCAGGCATCATGGAAACCCCAACACGGAGGGGCTATACCTCCAAGGGGTTCTCTTCTAGCCTCCAGATAATCCAGGCTAGATCAAAGCCCCATCTCCAAAACAAAGATCTCCCTTTAGCACTCTAAAAGGCTCCACACACTTCTTCTGTACTCTCTGAAGGATGTTATTTTCCCATTTTTGTGCCTGCCAGAATTCTGTGCTTCACTGCTTGGTCCGGAATCCTATATCAAAGCCTCCAGTTCTCTGGTATCCTGTATTCAAGCTTCCATAGGTCCGGTGTCCATATCTTCATCTGTTGGTCTGGTATCCTGTATTCAAGCTTCCATAGGTCCGGTGTCCATATCTTCATCTGTTGGTCTGGTATCCTGTATTCAAGCTTCCATAGGTCCGGTGTCCATATCTTCATCTGTTGGTCTGGTATCCTGTATTCAAGCTTCCATAGGTCCGGTGTCCATATCTTCATCTGTTGGTCTGGTATCCTGAATTCAAGCTTCCATAGGTCCGGTGTCCATATCTTCATCTGTTGGTCTGGTATCCTGTATTCAAGCTTCCATAGGTCCGGTGTCCATATCTTCATCTGTTGGTCTGGTATCCTGTATTCAAGCTTCCATAGGTCTTGTGTCTAATTCTTTCTCCATTGGTCCAGTGTCCTGTATCTCAACTCCATAGGTCTTATGTATTGGGCCAGCGTCCTGCTTCTCAGCTTCACGGAGTCTGGTTTCCAGCTCCTCAGCTAATGGTCCTGTGTCCTGTCTCTCAGTTTCAAGTCTTCCAGTATCCAGTCCTTCTGTAGCCTGTGGTCCAGAGTCCTGTACATCTTTATCCAGTCCATTCGTCCTTGTTATTCAGATCCTAAAGTCATTTGGGGTGAATATATTTCTCATTGTGTCAACTTTTATGTAACATGCAGTGAGTGCCTCATTACCAAGAACTGGAGCTCCCTCCAAAATTGATGAAAAGACGAGAAGAAAACTGGTCTGGGAGGCTACCAAGAGGCCTACAGCAACATTAAAGGAGCTGCAGGAATATCTGGCAAGTACTGGCTGTGTGGTACATGTGACAACAATCTCCTGTATTCTTCATATGTCTGGGCTATGGGGTAGAGTGGCAAGATGAAAGCCTTTTCTTACGAAGAAAAACATCCAAGCCAGGCTACATTTTGCAAAAACACATCTGAAGTCTCCCAAAAGCATGTGGGAAAAGGTGTTATGGTCTGAGGAAACCAAGGTTGAACTTTTTGGCCATAATTCCAAAAGATATGTTTGGCGCAAAAACAACACTGCACATCACCAAAAGAACACCATACCCACAGTGAAGCATGGTGGTCACAGCAGCATTCTTTGAGGCTGTTTTTCTTCAGCTGGAACTGGGGCCTTAGTTAAGATAGAGGCAATTATGAACAGTTCCAAATACCAGTCAATATTGGTACAAAACCTTCAGGCTTCTGCTAGAAAGCTGAACATGAATCTTTCAGCATGACAACGACCCAAAGCATACATCCAAAACAACAAAGGAATGGCTTCACCAGAAGAAGATTACGTTTTTGGAATGGCCCAGCCAGAGCCCAGACCTGAATCTGATTGAAAATCTGTGGGGTGATCTGAAGAGGGCTGTGCACAGGAGATGCCCTCGCAATCTGACAGATTTGGAGTGTTTTTGCAAAGAAGATTGGGCAAATCTTGCCAAGTCAAAATGTGCCATGCTGATAAACTCATACCCAAAAAGACTGAGTGCTGTAATAAAATCAAAAGGTTCTTCAACAAAGTATTAGTTTAAGGGTGTGCACACTTATGCAACCACATTATTTTATTTTTATATTTTTTCTTCCCTCTACCTAAAAGATTTCAGTTTGTTTTTCAATTGAGTTGTACAGTTTATAGGCCACATTAAAGGTGGAAAAAGTTCTGAAATGATTTATCTTTGTCTCATTTTTTTACATCACAGAAACCTGACATTTTAACAGGGGTGTGTAGACTTTTTATATCCACTGTATATAAAAGGCTACATTGAGGTATGTTATTTACATCACATCAAAGGAGCATTCCAGTATTAATTTGTACTTATGTTGTATTACACAACGCATTTTACTCACCTCTAACATATATTCCTGATTGGATGTGACAATATAATTCCAGTCCTGATAACGCCTTTCGCTCCCTTCTCTCCTGTGCTATTATTTAATTAAAATCTTCGTCTCCAAACAACTTTCCTGTGGACAAGTACGTACTAAATTACTGTACATTACTAACCTTTTATTAAAACAAGACACTCCAATTAAATTGTTTATTAAAACCACAGCAGATTTAAAGAATCTTTTCCTTTTACATAATTAACTGAACAAATAATTAAATATCAGTACTGTCCTCGAAGAGGGGGAACTGGTCAGTTTACAGGATAAATTGAGATAGGAAGAACAAAAAATATCTCTAGATTTCCCATTATTCACAGTTTACCAGTCTCACCCAGAGATTTGATACGGATAGGGATTACGATTCCTTTCTATAAACCCATTGCCATCATTTGGATTTAAAGAAAGTTCTTGAATTATTATTATTTGCGTCTCCAACGTGAAATGTTAGATCAAGAAAATCCACAAAATTGGAACAAACCTTAAATTAAAATGATCATTGTCTATATGTTCTGTGAAATTGTTCCCGTCTCATTGTGTCTCATCACAAAGAATTAGAATGCAGTCCATGTATCTCCGTCATTGGACCAAGTTGGCCAACTAGCTATAGACAAAATAAAAAAACATGTATGTTAAAAATTCATAATTCTCCTTGTATTAACGGTAGTGAACTAAAATGTGAATTGCATACATTACGAGCCGACAGGGAAATTCGCCATATCTTTCCAACGCCACTATGCCATTCACTTGTCCGTTCCCCACAGTTCACGGGTTAGTGAATAGAGCCTTTCTCCCCTCTATTTTATAGTTACCCTAGACATTCTCAGTGATAACACATGCCTCCCTGCCACTGTAACTCTGCACTATCCCTTCCTCACCCTATAATACTGTGCTCAGTATGTTCCTATACTTTGCCATCCTACCTGAATCCTTTTACTAGCAAACCAGTGGTTAAACTAACCCATTATTAACATATGCCCCAGGTTCCTATTAAATAAGCCAGTGTCATTTTTTTCCCATTACATACGCTACAGTTTGCCCATTAAAATATCCCCCAGTCAGATGCCCTTTAATATATACCCCAACCAGGTGCCTATTAAATATGCCACTGTTAGTTTGCCCTCTACATATTCAACAGATTGCCCATTAAAATATTCCCCAGTCAGGTGCCCATTGACATATGCCTCCGCCAGGTGCCTATTAAAAGTGCCACTGTTAGTTTGTCCATTACATATGCCACAGTTTGCCCAGTACAATAGACTCTAGTCAGGTCCCCTTTTAAGATATGTCCCAGCTAGGTGCCTTTTAAATTTACCACTGTTAGTTTGCCCATTAACTTATGCCACTGTTTGCCCAGTACAATAGACCCTAGTCAGATCCCCTTTAAGATATGCCCCAGCTAGGTTGCCTATTAAATTTACAACTGTTAGTTTGCCCATTAACTTATGACACAGTTTGCCCAGTATAATAGACCCTTCTCAGGTCCCCTTTAAGATATGCCCCAGCTAGGTAGCCTATTACATTTACCACTGTTAGTTTGCCCATTAACTTATGACACAGTTTGCCCAGTACAATAGACCCTAGTCAGATCCCCTTTAAGATATGGCCCAGCTAGGTTGCCTATTACATTTACCACTGTTAGTTTGCCCATTAACTTATGACACAGTTTGCCCAGTACAATAGACCCTAGTCAGATCCCCTTTAAGATATGGCCCAGCTAGGTTGCCTATTACATTTACAGCTGTTAGTTTGCCCATTAACTTATGCCACTTATGCCACTGTTAGTTTGCCTACTAAAAACATAACACTCTCCTCCCCCTTCAACCAGTATTCACCTAACTGCTGCTCTTCGGTGCTCCTGGCCATCTTATCATAGCTCACCTCAGTCTTCCCTCTTGCAAGCAGCTTGCTGGAGGCGGGACATAGCCAATGTCAATGACGGCAAGGCTGGATCTGCATTGGATGGATGTGGACTGGCGAACGCCACCTTAGCATGACCTTCTCCGTGTGACACGCTATTGTGTCGCACCACACCATTTAGAAAGCTCTACTTTACTTTCTAAGCCAACACTCATAGGCCAAAGGATTTCAAATGAAGTGGTGATGTCTGTAATACCAGATGTTTTCAACCAGGAGCATAAACTGTTCTAAGGAAATGTAATACATAATAAATTCAGTCATTGAAAAGTGTCACCTAAAACATAAAACTACATTTACTCCCATGTTCGCATTTCAAAACAAAATCCCTGCTATTGGTGTAGGCATTCTTGTATTCGCTTGTATTCTCTTATTCTGTAGGGTCAGCCAGAGGCAATGACATTAGTTCAAAAAGGTGGGATAGCGACGTGCCAAGATATTACCATCAGCCATTCAGACATTGGCATCCAGCGTTAAATAGATAGCGTTTGCATTATAACTACCACGATGGCCGTTCTCCGAGCAAGAATGGAAGTGTCAGCCATATTGATTTCCTACAACAATGGCAGAACGGATATATGAATTCAGAGAACATAGGAAAGTAGTTAACTTGTCATGCCCAATTATTAATGAAAGGAGAATCTCCATCTTAGGTGGGATTTTTCTGCTGACCGGCCAATAAAAGACTTTTAAGAACGAATGAAGTTAACTGTTCCTACTGGTTTATCCATTTCGATTGTCCTACACAAACAGACATCTTCGGGAAGCATAGACCGCACAGTCAATCAGCATCCAACCATAAAGGAACAGACCCAAAGCCTGTAAGAAAAATGACAAACAAACAAAAAAAAAAGAAATCTTAATTTTACAATATTCTTTAATTTAATGGGGGTTTTGTATGTTTGGTAATGGTATACTTGTAATGACATTGTGTTTATTTATTTTTTTGCTTAAATAACAACTGACAGAAAACTTCTAGATCATTTTTGTTTTATTGTTTTAATTGTTTTATTCTTTCCATTCAAATTATAAACAGATCTCTGTGAATCATTTCCTACACAAAGTAGAGAATCGGTTTTGAGCATGCTGGGTTTTTTTCACATTTATGTTTTCTACAATCCTGCTTATAGTTCAAGACAACTAAACTTTGTGTCACTTGTGCTTCTAATATAGAAGCATGAGTAAAAATAAAGTAGCTGTTCCCAGTGTGAGGATGAACTGGAGTGTACTTTTGAGAGTATAAGCCAGTTTAACATCTCACCGGAAGCTGCCATGTTCCCCTGGGAAGCAGGCTCCCGATTGGGTCAGTGACTGTCTCTCTATGCTAGAGCTTAACTAAATCCCCTCTGTTGAGCCCATGTAAAAATGAACTGGTCTCTCTGCACCAGCAGGGAGAGGCAAGCCCCCACTCTGATTGGCTGAGCGCACGCTGACACTGTCAGCTTCAGATAAGCTCTGCCTCAACTGAGAGGCAGAGCTCAGAGTAAACCTGTGTGTATCTGTAAAGTCTTGCTTCCTTCAGGGAAACAAAGGGCTGAACAAAGTTTCATTTCCTCTAATTCTATGGGTCTCTAGAAATTTGGTAACACTCCCTGGTATAGAAGGTGTCCCTGCCAGGAATGGGCAAGGGATCTGTACAAAGGACACCCGTGCCCTGGGCAGTGGCGTAGCGTGGGTTGTCAGCACCCGGGGCAAGGCAAGTAATTTGCGCCCCCTAACCCGTGGATTTTAGCACTCGAGTCTCTTCTACTAGATTAGTTAAAGAAACCCTTACCCCCCAAGCACATGTATTGTTTGTTATGAAAATACTTATGTAATTAAAGTAAAATGCATCTAAATACAAGTTTATTTTCCAACACTTTATTGAGTGCGAACATGCATTACACACATTCTCCACATTTTCAGCAGGTCTATGAATACAAATATACACATGTAGTAACCTAGCATGGGCCATGCTATTATATGTCGTCTCACAACCATCGTAAACGACAAACAATATCAAGAACAAAAACTAAACATCAAAATGGAACCATACCCTGGAGATGATCCAAGACTGGGCTAGATGGAGCCAACTTCCTCAATCCTGTACCTCTAATGTTACCCCCCCCCCCCCCCCCCCACACACACACACACATATGCCATAATTGTTGTGCCATTCAGATGCAAGTAATATTGTAACTTTCGGATGCCAGTAATATTGTGCCAGTCAGAGCCCAGTAATATTGTGCCAGTCAGAGCCTAGTAATATTGTGCCAGTCAGATGCCTGCAATATTGTGCCAGTCAGATGCCTGCAATATTGTGCCAGTCAGAGCCCAGTAATAATGTGCCAGTCAGATACCAGTAATATTGTGCCAGTCAGATACCAATAATATTGTGCCAGTCAGATACCAGGAATATTGTGCCTGTCAGAGCCCAGGAATATTGTGCCTGTCAGAGCCCAGGAATATGGTGCCTGTCAGATGCCTGTAATATTATGCCAGTCAGATGCCTGTAATAGTGTGCAGTCAGAGGCCAGGAATATTGTGCCAGTCAGATGCCTGTAATATTGTGCCAGTCAGATGCCTGTAATATTATGCCAGTCAGATGCCTGTAATATTATGCCAGTCAGATGCTTGTAATAGTGTGCCAGTCAGAGGCCAGGAATATTGTGCCAGTCAGAGGCCTGTAATATTGTGCCAGTCAGATGCCTGTAATATTATGCCAGTCAGATGCCTGTAATATTGTGCCAGTCAGAGCCCAGTAATATAGTGCCAGCCAGATGCCTGTAATATTATGCCAGCCAGATGCCCAGTATTATTGTGCCAGCCAGATGCCCAGTAATATAGTGCCAGTCAGATGCCCAGTATTATTGTGCCAGTCAGATGCCCAGTATTATTGTGTCAGCCAGATGCCCAGTAATATTGTGCCAATCAGATACCCAGTAATATAGTGCCAATCAGATACCCAGTAATATTGTGCCAATCAGATGCCCAGTAATATAGTGCCATTCAGATACCAGGAATATTGTGCCAGCCAGCCCCCCCCCCCCCCCCCGTACTTACATGAAGCGGCTCCGTGTCCCCCGCCGGATGTCTCCTCCGTGCAGTCTTCCCTCTTGCACGGAGGAGGGAAGCAGACACCGGATGTGACGCAACGTCACATCCGGCGTCAGTTTTTTTTTTTCCGGCCGTCGCATCCATCGGATTCGGCTTGCCGGAAAAAAGCGTTCACAAGCGCAATGCGCTGTGAACGCGGCAGCAGGGGCTGGGGGCCCACGGGACAGCTGCCTTGGGGCCCCCAGGAGTAAATGGGCCCAGGGCAGCTGCCCCATTTGCCCCGCGTTAAAGACGGCCCTGGCGGCCTAGTGCGCCCCCCCAGATATTGCGCCCGGTGCGGCCGGCCCCCCCTGCACCCCCCACGCTACGCCACTGGCCCTGGGCAAGATCTGTGCAGATTCACTGAACATCATTAAATGTCCACCATGAACAATGCTGGGGCCTACTCTGATTCCTACTATCAAAGTAATCCTAGCCCTCTGACCCTGTGTTCTGAGTAGGACTGGAAATCCCTCTATAACCAACCACCTATCGCATAGCTGCCAACATCGGCCATGTTTCCAGGGACACATATTTGTTCCACATGATGCAGAAAGAGCATGCAAAATGCATCCCAGCAGTATGTAGGATGGATATACACACAGACACAATCCAATTAATTAATCAATCAGGCTGGAGATCTCATAGGACCTAGCATGATTAATTACTTGGATTGTGTCTGTGCGTATATCCATCCTACATACTGCCGGGCTGCACTTTGCATGATCTTTCTGCAGCATGTGGAACAAATATGTGTCCCTGGAAACATGGCCGCTGTTGGCAAATATGCTATCGGGGGTTACTTGTTGCTGATGACTTCCTGAGCCATTACAGAGGGACTAAACAAACCAGATCTTTAAACAGTTTTTGAATGATGATCACTGTGCAGAAGAGATTCCCATTTGATTTGTAATCCTTTGTGAGACATCCAAGCTGCCACTGGTTCTCTGTGACCTGTGATTCTCTCCTGCCCTGCTATTAGCTGCGTGTACTGTGATTGACTGGTGCACAAACCAACGGCAAAGAGTTTTGCCCTGTGTGATGGAAGCCCCCTCGTTTTTGCACTTGCCAAGACTAGTGCTCAGTATTTTTTAAATGGTGGTCAATCGATGCACCAATCACATTACACTTTCAATGAGGCAGGGGGGGCTGCTCTCAGGGACAATTGTGAATATTGTGACCCTCTCTTATTTTTAACTTGGCTGTTTTGGAACACCAAAAGCTAATATTTATATACAGCGCGTACATAATGTTTTTATCATTATTAATTTTTTCTTGCATGTCGCGGCCAACTATTTAATGGGGGGGGGGGGGGAGCGGAAACGACACTTTTTGATTGTGTATGATTTGAAACTCAGTCCAATTAAAAAGTAATGTTCTGTACAAAGCTTTCTGTTCCCATTAAGTGATTCATGTACAGGGAGAGAGAGAGAGAGAGAGAGAGAGAGAGAGAGAGAGAGAGAGAGAGAGAGAGAGAGAGAGAGAGAGAGAGAGAGAGAGAGAGAGAGAGAGAGAGAGAGAGAGAGAGAGCGTACGAGAGCACAGAGGGATGTGTAGCTCTCCATGTGCTGTGTTACTCATTCTGACTCCATCCTCGGTGCAGACAAACAGCTGCATGCATATAAACTTTACAAAACAAAAGGTTTTATAGACCCCTGTAGGATTTTATTACACTCATAAAATACAAAATGATCACAAATTGAAAACCAAAAATAAATATATATAGTTAGCCGTGATGTTTCAGGGCCGGAGCACATCAGAGGCCAGGCAGGTGGTCGTCGGGAATTTGGCAGAGCACATGGTATCAAACCGGGGGGCGACATCTGGCAGCAAAAGAGGCCTGCTCGTTTGACGCATCCTGCGACCCCAGCGTCCTGGGCAGCAATGGAGGAGAAACATGCTGATAGGCCGCGCGTCTGTTCTAACGAGATGATTATTCAGACCAGAGTCCGAGGCAGACGTTAGCAAAGCACTAGTGACTTCAGCTGACCCGTCACCTAGAAAGACAAGACCCTCATCAGAGTGCAAACGCTTTGAGGGACCCTTTCAACCTAAACATTGCTGGATGCCAATGTGAAGTCTGTGGTGGCACCTGCCGGGCTGGTAAGACAAAATGATGAAAAATGATCTATACAGTGTGTTAGCAAAATTAAAAACTAATGCATAAAATAAAATAAAAAAATATGTTTTAAAAGTGTCTGCACAATCTCCTGTTTATCACATCACCTTGAGGTTTGATTAAACCACATGTGATTTGATATACAGAAGACTTCACACATTTACATTGTATTTTTCTCTTCTTTCTATGCATTTGCAACAATTCTGCTAACACAATATACAGTATAGATCATTTTTTCTAAGTTGTGGTTCTCTATATTCATAGCAAAAGCAATGTTTAGGTTGACACAGTGGCGTATCTGTCACTCTCTCCCCTCACCCCCATTTCTGTCTTGTTCTTCCCATACCCTCATGCATGTCTCTCTCTTCCCATACACTCATGTCTGTCTCTCTCTCTTCCCATACTCTCATGCCTGTCTCTCTCTTCCCATAGCCTCATGCCTGTCTCTCTCTTCCCATACTCTCATGCCTGTCTCTCTCTTCCCATACCCTCATGCCTGTCTCTCTCTTCCCATACTCTCATGCCTGTCTCTCTCTTCCCATACCCTCATGCCTGTCTCTCTCTTCCCATACCCTCATGCCTGTCTCTCTCTTCCCATACACTCATGTCTGTCTCTCTCTCTTCCCATACTCTCATGCCTGTCTCTCTCTTCCCATACCCTCATGCCTGTCTCTCTCTTCCCATATCCTCATGTCTGTCGCTCTCTTCCCATACTCTCATGCCTGTCTCTCTCTCTTCCCATACTCTCATGCCTGTCTCTCTCTTCCCATACTCTCATGCCTGTCTCTCTCTTCCCATACCCTCATGCCTGTCTCTCTCTTCCCATACCCTCATGTCTGTCTCTCTCTCTCTTCCCATACCTCCATGTTTGTCTTTTTCTCTCCCCATACCCTTATGTCTATATTAATCTTTCTCCATACCCTCATGTCTGTCTCTCTCTTCCCATACCCTCATGCCTGTCTCTCTCTTCCCATACTCTCATGCCTGTCTCTCTCTTCCCATAACGTCATGCCTGTCTCTCTCTTCCCATACACTCATGTCTGTCTCTCTCTCTTCCCATACTCTCATGCCTGTCTCTCTCTTCCCATACCCTCATGCCTGTCTCTCTCTTCCCATACCCTCATGTCTGTCTCTCTCTTCCCATACTCTCATGCCTGTCTCTCTCTCTCTTCCCATACTCTCATGCCTGTCTCTTCCCATACTCTCATGCCTGTCTCTCTCTTCCCATACCCTCATGCCTGTCTCTCTCTTCCCATACCCTCATGTCTGTCTCTCTCTCTCTTCCCATACCTCCATGTTTGTCTTTTTCTCTCCCCATACCCTTATGTCTATATTAATCTTTCTCCATACCCTCATGTCTGTCTCTCTCTTCCCATACCCTCATGCCTGTCTCTCTCTTCCCATACTCTCATGCCTGTCTCTCTCTTCCCATAACGTCATGCCTGTCTCTCTCTTCCCATACCCTCATGTCTGTCTCTCTCTTCCCATACCCTCATGCCTGTCTCTCTCTTCCCATACTCTCATGCCTGTCTCTCTCTTCCCATAACGTCATGCCTGTCTCTCTCTTCCCATACACTCATGTCTGTCTCTCTCTCTTCCCATACTCTCATGCCTGTCTCTCTCTTCCCATACCCTCATGCCTGTCTCTCTCTTCCCATACCCTCATGCCTGTCTCTCTCTTCCCATACCCTCATGTCTGTCTCTCTCTTCCCATACTCTCATGCCTGTCTCTCTCTCTTCCCATACTCTCATGCCTGTCTCTTCCCATACTCTCATGCCTGTCTCTCTCTTCCCATACCCTCATGCCTGTCTCTCTCTTCCCATACCCTCATGTCTGTCTCTCTCTCTCTTCCCATACCTCCATGTTTGTCTTTTTCTCTCCCCATACCCTTATGTCTATATTAATCTTTCTCCATACCCTCATGTCTGTCTCTTTTTTACCCGAACCCTCAACTCTCTCTCTCTCTCTCTCTCTCTCTCTCCCCATACCTTCATGTCTGTTTCTCTCTACCCATACCCTCATGACTGTCTCTTCCTCCCCACACCCTCATGCCTATCTCTTCCTCCCCATACCCTTATGCCTGTCTCTCTTTTCCCACACCCCCATTTCTGTCTCTCTCTTCCCATACTCTTTTGCCTGTCTCTTGCCCGAACCATCAACTCTTTATCTCTCTCTCTCTCTCTCTCTCTCCCCCCATACCTTCATGTCTGTTTCTCTCTACCCATACCCTCATGACTGTCTCTTCCTCCCCACACCCTCTTGCCTTTCACTTCCTCCCCATACCCTCATGCCTGTCTCTCTTTTCCCACACCCCCATTTCTGTCTCTCTCTTCCCATACCCTCATGACTGTCTCTTCCTCCCCACACCCTCATGCCTATCTCTTCCTCCCCATACCCTCCTGCCTGTCTCTCTTTTCCCACACCCCCATTTCTGTCTCTCTCTTCCCATACCCTCATGTCTGTCTCTCTCCTTCCATACCCCCATGGTTGTCTCTCTCTTCCCATACCCCCATCTTTGTCTCTTTCTCAGACACCTTTACACACACACACACACAAATACACTTACACAGTCACACTTACAGACACACACACATACACACCCTTCCACACACACTGTCACAGTTACGGAGACACCATTACACACACAGTCACACATACATACACTTACACAGACACCATTACACACACAGTCACACATACATACACTTACACAGACACCCTTACACACACACAGTCACACATACATACACAGTTAAGCAGACATCCTTACACACACTGTCACACACATTCACACACACACACTCTTAGACACCATTACACACACTTACACACACACTCTTAGACACCATTACACACACTTACACATATTTATTTATTTTTTTAACCCCTCAAAAAAAAAGGGGAAAAAATGCTTTTTGTCCCCCTCCCTGCTGATTTACCTTTACTTGCAGGGAGGAGGACAGATCAGACTCCGTCAGACAGCGACTTTCATCCGTCTCTCCAGCATCTGGAAGTCTCACAGTGTGACGGCGCAGAGATTGCACCCGTTGAGTTGCGCTCAGCCCTCGGTACGGTTACCACAGGTGCTCCTTGTGCACCCCATCCACCCAATCAGGATCGGCCCTGGTCCTTAACCCCTTATTGACCGGACAGTTTTAAAATGTTAGTTCCTTTGGTGACAGGCTATTTTAACGCTTCTGCAGTGTTTGTGTTTAGCTGTAGTTTTCATGTTTCTCATTTAGTTTACCTAAACATGTTATATATTGGTTTTTATCGGCATAAGTAGGTTTCTCTTAATAAACCATTATTTTCTACATATCATATAATTACTAAAACAAATCATAAAACATGCTGAAAAATAAAACACTTTTTCTAAAATTGATCAGGAGGCAAAAAACACTTACTCATAAACTTTCAACGGGATAATATAGATAAATAAATGAGCGCACCTTGTATCTTGGGGTCTGGTTCCTATGTCCGGAGGAATCCTTAGATAGTAAAGACTGAATCCAAAAATCGAAAAGATAAGGAAAACTGCAACGGTGTGGAACTCGATACCTTAAAAATTAACTTTTATTTAAAGAGTAATAAAAAGCAGCTTGTCATAAAAAGGACTGATCCATTAA
The DNA here is from genome assembly GCA_036172795.1 of Pelodytes ibericus. NCBI lineage: Eukaryota > Metazoa > Chordata > Amphibia > Anura > Pelodytidae > Pelodytes > Pelodytes ibericus. The sequence goes on from CM069857.1 coordinate 15,080,666, forward strand.
CAGAGATACATACAAAAATAAATCCAGTAGCTGACCAAGCTTGACGCGTTTCATGCTCTTAAGCACATAGTCATAAGCTGACTAGTACATTGTTCCACATGCTGCAGAAAGAGCATGCAAAGTGCAGCCCAGCAGTATGTAGGATGGATATACGCACAGACACAATCCAATTAATTAATCAGGGTGGAGATCTCACAGGACCTACCATGATTAATTCATTGGATTGTGTCTGTGCGTATATCCATCCTTCATACTGCTGGGCTGCACTGTGCATGTTCTTTCTGCAGCATGTGGAACAAATATGTGTCCCTGGAAACATGGCCGATGTTGGCCACTATGTAAGGCACTTTATGTATATTCCTTCAGCAGCATTTACCTGACTTCAAGATGCATAAATTAGTAGGAAAATGTGCCTGTGACGTCTCCTGTTTATGACATCACCTTTTGGCCAGTATGACATCACCTTGTGGCCAATATGACATCACCTTGTGGCCAGTATGACATCACCTTGTGGCCAATATGACATCACCTTGTGGCCAGTATGACATCACCTTGTGGCCAATATGACATCACCTTGTGGCCAGTATGACATCACCTTGTGGCCAATATGACATCACCTTGTGGCCAATATGACATCACCTTGTGGCCAGTATGACATCACCTTGTGGCCAATATGACATCACCTTGTGGCCGAATAAGCAAATAAACGACTTTCTATGTGAACCCCCCCATCCTCCCACCATAGTCATTCACAAGCCGCCTCATTGTCCCTGCTACAATACAGATGTGCAATGTTATTTACTGTATTTCTTGCACAAAGAGATTTAATACAGAAGGGGCCATTCTGCAAAATGCGTGTCACCGATGCATAAATCCAGGAGCGTGTCATTTCTATGGGACTTGGCAGATAAAGTAATATAATCGACATATTCAGCCTTTCACATAATGGACTGACATCAATTCTGACTGATTCGACGGAGGGACAAGAAGCTCTAGCTGGTTATTACAGCGGACATGGAGGTTTAGCTCTAAGAGAACATTCTGTGCACCCAGGGGAACATTCTATTGGCCAGGGGGGGGGGGGGGGTACAATGGGGTCTCTGTAAAAGCTCTGTAAAGGCCTCCAGGTTGCTTAAAGAAGCTCTCCGATTCGTTATTGGATGAGTTGTTTTTCCCCAAAACAGAACGCTCATTATTTAATCACGGGTCACATATACAGAAGCCTTGGCTGGCCCCAGCATACGTGGCTTAACACTCTCATCTGAGCGAGCAAGACACTGGTTTTGTTGCAGAGAATTAAAAAAAAAAAAAACATGGACGCTGCACAAGCCGTGACAATACCGCACCCTGCTGGCTGTCGGGAGAATTTCAAATTAGGGGATCAGCTAAATAGATCGGAATGATAGAATTTATTTGATTTATTTTCAGGGTCAGAGAAGACCCCCAAAGCACGGAGTCATTAGCAACCACCCTCCTTTATACCTTCCTATTCAGTGTCTGTTTTACTGAAAGATTACAATAAAGGTAGGCATTTTAAATTGCTACAATGAAAGAATCTAAATAAAGCCCCTTACTGAGGCCTCTTTGCTACGTAGAGCTCTATCAGGGGGCGGCCATGTTTAGAATCTTGGGTCATTTCTTCAGTCATCTGACTCAAGATTCTAAACAACATGTCCGCTCCCCTAATAAAGCTAAACGTTGCAAAGAGGGCTCAATAAGGTACTTTATTTATATTTCATTGGAACAGTCCTATTTCAGATTTCTACACTGGATGCAACCTTTCAATTAAACTTATTTGCTTGCCAACAGTTGTCCTTTAAAGTGACTCTGTGAAGCTCAGCATTGCTGATCCTGTGAATGTAAAGGATGGTGAATGACCTATACGTTGTATTAGCAGCACTGCAATCAAATGCATGCAACAAGAGAAAAATATATTTCGTTTTAAATCGGTTTGTGGTGACTCATGTCTATGACATCATCTGCAACTTGATATGCAAATGGGATACTTTTCAATGGGAAATGTGTAATTCATGTGGGGTGTGTGAGTTCAGTCAGGCCTAGCTAACCTTTCTACATAGACCAGTAACATGGTAACTAATTCCAGCGATGCCATTTGTTATGGGCAGGGATACACAGAGTAGTGAGGCGATGTATTCTTGCCTTGGTTGCAAAAAGAGCTAGTTACAGCTCAGACTGTACCGACAGTCTGGTACATTAAACATGCCTCACCGCCTACCCACGCCCGCTGCATCGCTATATAATGAGCGGCACGCCACAAGTAAGAATCTATTGCCATTTCTACACATGCCTAGTGGCGGCCTGAGATTCCGTGGCAGGAAGTATGCAGAAACCCACCACATCCCACCCCTTCAACAGCATTCTAACATGAACGTGGGACCAGTTAACATTGATGGGTCCAAGTCGTCAGTTCTTCTCTTTCCCGTTCGCTGAGCGGTTCTCTGTAGCATTATTTTATTTTTTTTGTACCTCCGCCACTGTGTAAAGTGCCTCATTTTGTTCAATTCAAGCCGCACTCCACCGGGTTGGAAATACTTTCTTCTCGCTGTTGGCTCCGGGGCGATACGTGATTTATATACTATATTGATCACTCATTGTCGGACTGTCCAATACTGCATTTTATTTTATTATTTTTTTTTTTTAAACTGCAGCTGAAATTCTCTCCCAATAAATCTAAGTTTATTGGAGTCCTGGATACATGTACGTTGAAACCGAAATTCTTCAAACTCGAATTTATTTGCTTCCTCTCTCCCTTTTTTTTTTGCAGTCTAATCAGAATTGAATAGCGTTCCCCGGTGGAGTACGGCAGAGGGGTCATAACTCTTGGATCATCTGGTTCCAAAGATATTGGAAATTAATAATTCAGCACTTTATGTAGGAGGCTGTCTGGGAGATGAAGCATCTCTTCGGTCAAAGGGATATTAGTGTAACGAAACTGTGGAATATCTGAGCGAGGGCCAAAGAAACCGATGGACGTACTTTTTCTTTACTTTTTTTTTGGGGGGGGGGGACATCGTAACCTACTCACCTTTTTGTCTCCAAACTGATTAACGATCACTGGTACGTGCTACAAAAAAAAAACTTCATCACGACTCGATCTCCCTGTGGTAATACAGATGTCACAACAGATGCTAATGTCAGCCGAAGACCATGGGAGCGAAGCTGTGGAATCTGCGACACAGACCTCCTTTCGATAAACTCCACTTCCAGCGAGTTGAGGTGAGATGACCATTTATAATAAAGGGAAAGGACCTGGTGAATTTATTCTGCTAGAAGAACTCAATTAGCCGCCTTCTAGCTAGAGAGACTCACAAGGTTGGGTCTTGTACCATGCGTGATATAGTCTGTGAGTTTGAACACTTCATCTTACCAAATTAGCTGTACATTGTGCAGGGACAAAGGGAAATGAGACAGGAATGTTCACACTTAAAGGGACACTCCCACGGGAGGAGGATATCATCTTGCCTCTTTACAAATCAATGGTAAGACCTCACCTTGAATATGCAGTACAGTTCTGGGCACCAGTCCTTAAAAAGGATATTAAGGAACTAGAAAAAGTGCAAAGGAGAGCTACAAAATTAATAAGGGGTTTGGAGGATCTTAGTTATGAAGAGAGACTTAAAAAAATTGAATTTATATACGTTAGAAAAAAGGCGTCTCAGAGGGGATATGATAACATTATATAAATATGTGCAGGGCCAATATAAGGAGCTCTCCAGTGACCTGTTCATTAGCAGAAATGTACAAAGAAAAAGAGGTCACCCCCTGAGACTGGAAGAGCAAAGGTTTCATAGAGAGCAAAGGAAGGGATTCTTTACGGTAAGGACAATAAAGTTATGGAACTCACTGCCAAGAGAGGTAGTGCTAGCAACCACAATAGATGCATTTAAAAATGGTTTGGAAGTTTTTTTTAGGAAAGCAGAACATACAGGGCTATTAATAATAGAATAAGCATTAATAAAAGAGCTTCTTGATCCAAGGAGAAATCTGATTGCCTCTTGGAGTCAAGAAGGAATTTTTCCCCCCAGGAGGCAAAATTCGAAATAGCTTCCTTAGGGTTTTTTGCCTTCTTTTGGATCAAAAGCTGGAATGATAGGTAGAAGGGTTGAACTTGATGGACTTGTGTCTTTTTTCAACCTAAATTACTATGTATTACTATGTTACTCCCAAAAAAAAAAAAACGTTTTTATTTTTTTGATTTTGCATTGCTGATTTCAGATATGTCTTTGTTTTTGTTATATGAGATTATTTTATGAAATATTTTACTAAACAAGTGTGACTGGGCGCCGCCATTTTGTGAAATATAGTGTTTTTGGGTGCCACCCCCCCAGTGACTTTACAGCACTAGTATCTCACTTTGGGGCTGGGGACACAGAATGCAGTCTATAAGTCAGAATTCTGATCATAGACTTGCATTGAATGGGAGGGTAATGTAACTATTATATCACAAGGGGCCGGGGTTATGATCCTGTTTGATCAGGTCAGTCTCCTCTCTTTGTATTGGAAGGCAGGTAAAAAAAAGAAAAATTTACACAGCCACCTAGTCCTGCCCACTATGATACACAGGAGCCAGTAAGAGAGCAGGGGAGTATTATATGACATCATCATGCAGGCTTTGGCCACAGTTGTAAAGTGAGACTTGCTGGAAGATTTTGGGGAAAAATTCTCAAAATGGATGCTGGAGATGAACACCTAATTTTATTTTTTAATTTTATATGCAATTAATTCGAACATAGAAGAAAAACGGTGGCAAATGTCTTATATTCATTTGTTTGAAATGCACAAGCAATCTAGTTGCATCTTATGTTACCCTTTAAGGCCGAGTTGGACAAATTCTCTCATTCTGCGACATTTTTTTTTTTGCAATGGTTGACTTAATTTACGAATTCCCCCTCGAGCTCTGCAAACTTTTTCCGTACCAGCGAACGAAGGGCATCGCAATGCATGAAAGTCTGACTTTCCTGCAACCTGATAAAAGCAAATATAATTAAATATTGGAATAATTAAATCTCCTTAAGTCATTTATCCGTCCTTTAAGGTTGGTGGAGAGAGAGAGAGAAAAAAAAATTGTAGACGCGACCTTGACAGCATCATTTGTCTGTGACTCCTCATATTACAGGTAATTATGGGAGAAATTAAATTGTCAACTCTTCAGAACAGCCACCTTCTTCTTCATTGATGTGTTTCTGACACCTTTCAGACGGGCTGAGAAGAAAAGTTTATATCCGTCGTCTCAATTCCTTGAAAGGCTGCTTGATTAGCTAGTATCTGGGCTCGCTAGCGTGCTCAACACATGGAGTGAGCAAGGCTTTCCCCACCGAGTGTACTGACCTCCGACTTGCATCACAGATAAAATGGTTCGACCGTATGACATCACCAATAAAGACGGTCTCTCAAAAAAAGGAGGTCCTACCAAAGTTTGGACCAATCTGAAAAATCCATCGGGGTCTGCTGTATTAAAAATGGAGGGTCTGACTCTATAGCTTCATGATTATTCCTGGAAAAGCTTGGAAACAACACTTATCCTGTTTATGACATCACCTGTGGCACAGATTATTCTTATTATTTAGACATTTGCTTGCAATCCTAACGCAATTAGAAGAAGACTTGAAGAAAGCAGATTTGGTCTATGACAGCGGAAGGGATTTTTTTACAGTAAGGACAATAAAGGTCTGGAATTCATTAGATGCCTTTAAAAGCAGCCTGGATACTTTTTTAATGAGCCAGAGCATAGAGGGCTATGCATGTTAGTATAGACATTAACCCCTTAGTGACAAGACATTTTCACCTTGACTTTTCCTTGGTGACAATGGCTGTTTTTACATTTCTGAGGTGTTTGTGTTTAGCTGTAATTTTCTTCTTTCTCACATACTGTACCCACACAAATTATATGTTGTTTTTATCGTTATAAGAAGGGTTTTCATTAGATACCATTATGTTCATCATATCTTATAATTTACTACAAAAAAAAAATCATAAAATATGATGAAAAATTTAAAAAAAAATAACTTTTTATTAATTTGACCTAAAATATAATTTACACAAATACAATCATTAAAAAAGACCCCATCTAAATAGTTTCTAAATGTTCTCCCGAGTTCAGAATATGCATTTTTCCATATTTTTCGGTATTTTTTTTGTTGCGAGTTATGGGGCAAAACCCCAAAATAGTGGAAATAATTTCCTATATTGACCTTTTGACCCCAAACCCAATCCTAAATTTAACCCTAACCCTAAATTTAACCCTAGAGGCAGTCAAGCAACATATTCAGAGCGACGGAAGTGAATTTTCTTTAACTTCCGAAGCTCTGACCACAAGAGGGCACAGCCATATTGACGGGTGCCCTAGAGAGGAAATGTCGGTGCTGGCTATTGCCTCGACAATGATCGTTGATAGCGAAAAACCGCTTGTTTCACCACAGGACGTGCCTGACACATCAAATTGTCGCGAAGGGGTTAATATTTATTTAGTGCTTGTTGATCCGAGGAGAATTGATTGTCATTTGGAGTCAAGAAGGATTGTTTTCCCCCCATGAAAGCAGAATTGAAAATTGCTGAAAGGGGTTTTTATTTGTCTTCTTTTGGATCAACATAAACATATAATAGGAAAAGGGTTGAACTTGATAAACACAAGTCTTTTTTCAACCGTAACTACTATGTAACTATGTAACAATGTATAGATCATTTTTGATCATTTTTTTTTATTCTCTAAATTCAAAGTATAAATAACGTACAGTTGACAGAGCCCCTTTAAAGCACAACTGTAGCAAAAAATGACCTTATGTTTAACTGAAAGAATGTATCAAGTGCAAATGATTTATAGAGAAATTCCTTAATGAAAGAATACAAATGAAGTGCCTTATTAAGCCTTCTTTACTCCATATAGTTCTCTCAGGGGGCAGACATGTTGGTTAGAATCTTTACTCCATATTGTTCTCTCAGGGGGCAGGCATGTTGGTTAGAATCTTTACTCCATACAGTTCTCTCAGGGGGCAGACATGTTGGTTAGAATCTTTACTCCATATCATTCTCTCAGGGGGCAAACATGTTGGTTAGAATCTTTACTCCATATAGTTCTCTCAGGGGGCAGACATGTTGGTTAGAATCTTTACTCCATATAGTTCTCTCAGGAGGCAGACATGTTGTTTAGAATCTTTACTCCATATAGTTCTCTCGGGGGGGGCAGACATGTTAGTTAGAATCTTTACTCCATATAGTTCTCTCAGGGGGCAGACATGTTGGTTAGAATCTTTACTCCATATCGTTCTCTCAGGAGGCAGACATGCTGGTTAGAATCTTTACTCCATATAGTTCTCTCAGGGGCCAGACATGTTGGTTAGAATCTTTACTCCATATAGTTCTCTCAGGGGGCAGACATGTTGTTTAGAATCTTTACTCCATATAGTTCTCTCAGGGGGCAGACATGTTGGTTAGAATCTTTACTCCATATAGTTCTCACAGGGGGCAGACATGTTGTTTAGAATCTTTACTCCATATAGTTCTCTCAGGGGGCAGACATGTTGGTTAGAATCTTTACTCCATATAGTTCTCTCAGGGGGCAGACATGTTGTTTAGAATCTTTACTCCATATTGTTCTCTCAGGAGGCAGACATGTTGGTTAGAATCTTTACTCCATATAGTTCTCTCAGGGGGCAGACATGTTGTTTAGAATCTTTACTCCATATTGTTCTCTCAGGAGGCAGACATGTTGGTTAGAATCTTTACTCCATATAGTTCTCTCAGGGGGCAGACATGTTGTTTAGAATCTTGGGTCAAATCTTCACTCACCTGGGTTCTGATGAACAAAGATCTGACCCAAGATTCTAAACAAAATGTCTGCCTCCTGGTGGAGCTATATGGAGTAAAGATGGCTGAATAATGTACTTTCATTAAAGCATTTCTATATAAAATGCCTACATTTAATGCAATCCTTTCATTAAACACAATTTAATGTTTTGCTACAGTTGTCCGTTATGCCAAAGGGCAAAGAAAATAGCAAACCTGTGTATATGTTTAAAAAGAAAGGTACCTTTACTGCAATGCCTCCTTCCGTCCGCCGATGCCTTAGGACCTTATCTTCAACCCATGGAAAAGGTCATCATGTTTTGTTTTAGAAACACTTGTTTTTAAATGTTAGGAATGTATCAAGGGTTGGTCAACCCATTCCTTTCTCCAATCTGGAATGAGTCGTAGGGGACGAAGACGAGTCAGCCGACACTCCCTGCTCATTTGATTTATTTCAAAATGTCTTCCTAGAATGTTCATGGTCAGTGATTGGTAGGCAGAATGTTCAGCAGTATCTCCTGAGCAACTTTGGCTTGCAACTTGGCAACTTGAGGGGGTCACTAATTGGCCATGAGTAGAGGCTGAGTTGATGTTTTAATTTCCTGAGAAAACTATTAAACCATTGTGTAATGTTATGATTCTGTGGATCAATACCCCTATATTTGTAAAGGATGCATGCTTTACCACAGGTTTCATGTGAAAGTAAAACTAATACAAGCGTGGCACTGTGACTAAAAGTGGAGCAGTCACCATGGAACGTTGCCCCAAGAATTGCTCTTTACAAGGAGAACACTCAAAAGTGGCCTTGGGCCTACTACATTGAAGAATGTACCTTAGTGGGGCCTTTTTGCTTTGTTCAGCTCTATCGGGGGGGGGGGGGGGGGGACATGTTATTTAGAATCTTTGCTCTGTATAGCTCTACCAGGGGCAGGGCCGGCGCTACTGTAAGGCATGCCGTAGGAAGCCCCAAGGGGGGGAATATCGCCCGTGCCCCCAGGCACGTTTACTTACCTCCTACCTTGCTGCTGTGCAGGGAAGCGTTGTGCACTCCCCTCCAGCCACGCGGCTTCAATAAAGTTTGTTCAAACTTTTTTTTCAACAAACTTTATTGAAGCCGCGCAGCTGGAGGGGAGCGTACAACGCTTCCCTCACAGCCACAGACCTGCACAACAGAACACCGGGAGACAGAGCAGGACGGAGGTAAGTAATGGGGAGGGGGGAGGGAAATCCTGGCATATTGGAGGGGCAAAATCCAGGCATATTAAATGGCATATTGGAGGGGCAAAATCCTGGCATTTTAAATGACATATTGGAGGGGCAAGATTCTGGGATATTGAATGGCATATTGACGGGCAACATCCTGGCATATTAAGTGTCAAAATTCTGGCATATTAAATGGCATAATGAGGGGCAAAATGCTGGCATATTAAATGGCATATTGGAGGGGCAAAATCCTAGGATATTAAATGGCATATTGAGGGGCAACATCCTGGCATATTAAGTGTCAAAATCCTGACATAATAAATGGCATATTGAGGGGCAAAATGCTGGCATATTAAATGGCATATTGGAGGGGCAAAATCCTGGGATATTAAATGGCATATTGAGGGGCAACATCCTGGCATATTAAGTGTCAAAATCCTGGCATATTAAATGGCATATTGAGGGGCAAAATGCTGGCATATTAAATGGCATATTGGAGGGGCAAAATCCTAGGATACTAAATGGCATATTGAGGGGCAACATCCTGGCATATTAAGTGTCAAAATCCTGACATAATAAATGGCATATTGAGGGGCAAAATGCTGGCATATTAAATGGCATATTGGAGGGGCAAAATCCTGGGATATTAAATGGCATATTGAGGGGCAAAATCCTGGCATATTAAATGGCATATTGGAGGGGCAAAATCCTTGCATATTGAGGGGCAAAATTCTGGCATATTAAATGGCATATTGAGGGGGCAAAATATTGGCATTTAAATGGCAAAATAATGGTATATTAAGGGAAAATACTGGCATAGTAAATGGCATATTGAGGGGAAAATACTGGCATATTAAATGGCATATTGAGTGGCTAAATACTGGCATATTGAGTGGCAAAATAGTGTGTCTCAGGTTATGTGTGTATTGGTGTCACTGTGTGTGTAAGTGGGTGTGTAAGTGCGTCACTGTGTCTGTGTAAGGGTGTGTGTGTAAGTGTGTCACTATGTCTGTGTAAGGGTGTCACTATGTCTGTGTAAGGGTGTGTGTGTAAGGGTGTGTGTAAGTGTGTCAGTGTCTGTAAGGTATGTGTAAGTGTGTCACTGTGTTTGTGTAAGTGGTGTGTCTCTGTGTGAGACTGCAAGGATGTTTTTGTGGGATTTCAATGTGTGACACATTTAGAGCATGCTATTGAGAGAGACATGTTATTTATAATATTTTCTTTGTTCAGCTCTATCAGTGGGCGGACATGTTGTTTAGAATCTTTGCTCTGTATAGCTCTATCAGGGGGCGGACATGTTGTTTAGAATCTTTGTTCAGATCTATCAGGGGACGGACATGTTTATAATCTGTTATCTGTATAGCTCTATCAGGGGGCGAACATGTTGTTTAGAATCTTTGCTCTGTATAGCTCTATCAGGTGGCGGACATGTTGTTTAGAATCTTTGCTCTGTATAGCTCTATCAGGGGTCAGACATGTTGTTTAGAATCTTTGCTCTGTATAGCTCTATCAGGGGGCGGATATGTTGTTTAGAATCTTTGCTCTGTATAGCTCTATCAGGTGGCGGACATGTTGTTTAGAATCTTTGCTCTGTATAGCTCTATCAGGGGGCGGATATGTTGTTTAGAATCTTTGCTCTGTATAGCTCTATCAGGGGGCGGATATGTCGTTTAGAATCTTTGCTCTGTTCAGCTCTATCAGGGGGTGGCCATGTTGTTTAGAATGTTGGCCCAGATTTTCCATCATCACACCCAAGCTCAATTGTCAACTTGCGATTTTCCAATTTAAATAATTTTTTTGCCTCCAGTTGTCCTTTGACTTCTTAGTAACTTACGGTGTTTTGGTCCCCAACGCGATCCGCATGAGCTGTTATTTAGAGCATGTGCTATGCAGTCCGTTTGTTGGTTTGGGCCACGTCTTTGAGGATGGCATATCACCACCACATGTGCAAAGTGATTAAAGGCAGTGCGTATGTTTACAAATAAGTGATTTTACCTGTGATATTATTCATTTTCTCTCACTTGGGTGGCTATTTTTCCTTCATAATGTTAAAACGGTAGCCAAATGAAAAGGACCCTCCTCAGTTTGTGTTATTTTTTTTATTTGATATGGTTCTTACTAGCTGTGTGTTTTACTTAAACCTCCCTGTATATGTCTGTGGCAAAATACAGGGAACTAACCAGCAGAAGGTGAACTGAGCTGACCATTCCATCTCACTGACTTAACTAAACATTGTGCAGGGTCCAACCTGGTGAGTTCCTCCTGCTAGAATAGCAGTGTGATGTACTGTTATATCGTGAAAGGTTTCTAAAAGATTTAAATATGCATTGTGTAATACCGTTCTGGACTTGGTCCCCAGGACATACTTGAAAACGAGAGAAATCTCAATGTATTCTTCCTGATAAAACTCCTTCTAAATAAATGAATTAGTCAGGGCTGGAGGAACTCAGCAGTCAACGTATAGTTAAGTTTTGGCATAAAACATTCGTCACCTCAATTCATCTGAAACTCACCGTTTACTGAATAGATCCCAAAGGTTCTCTGTAATAGTAATAAAGTGTTACGTTGTAGTCCTGAAAAAATACCACCAGGTGGCAGTGTACTATAACATATAGGATTACCGTATGTCACCTCTAGACACGAACACACATTTATAGAATAGACGCAAACAAAATTCCACGCACGACAACTGTTTAAGAATAATTTTTATCAACTGTTATATTACAGAACTCAAAACAGGAAAGTCCAGGAAATCATTTTCCATTAGTAATAGATTTAATTTTTTTTGCTTGTTTAAAATTTTTTTTTTTTTACAAAATATACAAAATAATTACCGTTTCTAGCAAGGTGTCTTCATGCTCTATAAACATGATGATGCTCCCTGATTTAAAGGTCTCATGCTTTTTTTTGTTTTAAATATCTTTACCATCCCATAACCAGATGGGAACAGTCCCAGACTAATTTACTACATTCCGAGAGAGGCCTGGATAAAGTAAACATGGCTAGCGGTAGAAGAGAGGGTTTAATTAATGGTGCTTTCCTATAATAAGGTGACCAGATTGCCCCCTTCAAAATGTCACAAAAATGTTTTTTTTTTTAAAAAGTTTGCTTCTTTAACAAAGCAATTGTTTTTTTTTTTTTTAATTATGCTCCCGCTCCAAGGGAGAAGTGCCTATTACTCAATGAGAAACAAGACGATTCTCCCTGGCGCCATACTATAATACTGTACTCATCCTGCAGTCAGTCAGTTGTGGCTGGCGGCAGAGGGCATTTGGGACTCTAGATTGTAGGTAAAATCATGAGAGAGGAACTAGGTAGTGACAAAATCTAAACCCAAGAGGCTTTCTCACCGTCAGCGACCATATTGTCTTGTACAATCCAACAGTGGCCTTTAAGGACCAGGTCGCCCTACTCAGAAACACCAAAAACAGCACGCACCAAAACTGAGATCCAAAAAAAAGTGAAGGGACAATCCAAAGGGTCTCGTCAAAATATTCTGTAAATAATTGCAAAACAAACATAAAGCCAAATTACAAAAAAAAAAACTTCCTGGGATTCCCAGGAACAAAGAACAGTATGTGTCACTGTATACAATCACCCTTTTTCCCCCCGAGGTCTCTCATGGGGAAGAGCCAAGGGTCGGGTTGGACTTCATGTGCAAGATCCTGCTCAGCACATTGTGACACAACAGGAAGGGGAGGAACCCATGAAGACAAACCCCTCCCATGCTTACACACGCAATGATGTGGTGGGAAATAAAAAATACATGCCACAGAAACTGAACATTCAGTGGGTTGATTCCTTCCCAGGAGGAGATGTGTACAAAACAAACTGTTCAAGCTAGGGGTATTTTGCTCTCCAAGTCAGGGCTGCAATAAAACTATTATTATTTTTATACCTCGACCAAAACAAAAAAACAACGTAAATAAGAAAAAACATACATTTTTTGAAGAAAAGGTGGCAACCCTAAATCACATACACAGTGATTCACCTATGCACACACAGTCACATATGCACATTATGAAAATACATATTATTTATATGATATAAATTATTGGGATGCTTACATATGACCATATCTATATATTATGCGTGTGCCTATATGCTTAGTATTGTATATTGTATACATATATTATTAGATCTGAAATATACATTTTCCCCAAAGCTTCCGAATAATTAGCATAATATAAATAATATGTATTTTATGCATACGTGACTGCGTGTGCGTATGTGAATCAGTGGTATTATGACATAGTGTTTGCCTAAATGGCAACATTAAAATGTGCTCCCCTTCAGTGTAATGTGATGGTGTTTAAGGAATAGTCCTCACTGGATCAAGGAGAAAGGTAGCCATTGGGAGAGAGCCAAGAGGGAACCCTGGGGGAGGTAACATTGTGCACTTCCGTCTCTTGAGAAGATGTCTGCATCTTATTAATGAGAAATTAATCCTAACAAATACAAGACAAGCACAGAACGTGCAATCACAAGCTTAATATCCAAATAGTACTAACGTAATGAATGTTTAGCACAAAGCAGATCGGTAAAAAATAAAAATTCCTTTAAACCTGTTAGCTCCACCCCTTTGTGACATCAGCATGTGCCGCCATATGCAAATAAGATACTTCAATTAAGAGCCACCGTTTGCACATGGTGGTCGCAGAAATGGATGGGGACCAACCATACATTTCCCAGTTCTCCCAGTCTGATTTGTATAAAATTCAAAGCGCCAGCTCCAATACCCCTAAATAGTTTTAGGACATTAATTGCCCCTTATATCCCATGTGCTAAAGTGCCAAAACGGCATAAATCCAGGAGTAAATTCCCAAACCGTACATTAACCGACACCAGGTGACTGAGAGGAGACATCCAAGTGGTAAGTAATATCACCACTTTGTTAAATGTCGACATACCAGGTTAAAACTCAACAAGGACATGTTTCCAAGACACTGATTCTGGAGTTTGTGTCTTGGATCCCTGTCCCTGGTCGATGGACCTTTAATAAACATGTGATGTCACTTACCTGGATGTCTCCTCGAAGTCATCTGGTGTCAGGTTTTGTAATTTGCTGTGATATATATATATATATATATATATATATATATATATTTTTTTTTTTTTTTGTCATTGTTAGCTTGTTAGTTTTGTTTTTCAAATTATTAATATTATTATTTTTTTTTTTTTTTTGTTACTTTCCCAATAAAAAAAATATCTAGGCGACCGAGCACCTACGACTTGTTACTTGAACATTTAGGACAATAAAAGTTTCATTTGACATGCCTTTCGTCAAGCAAAAAAAAAAAAAAAAATGCAGTAAAAGGAGTTTTCAAAAAACAGACCAGATTAGACAATATACCTGAATCATTATGGCATGCGCACCTCACCAGCACTGAACAGGTTAACATGCCGGTTCGGGGTCAGAGGTGACGTAGATACCTCCTCCTAGGTGTTCAGTGTAAAGACCAGACCTGTGAATATTTTCACCAGGCCATTATTATTATTAATTATTATTAAACCAAAATAGACTACCTCTATCCCCGTAACAATAGCTGTACCCATACATTTTATAGTATGTTACCATGCAAGCCGTATTTCTCACCTGGGTGCTGCCAAGCATTCCACCCCCAGGAGTGACGAGGTAAGGTGCCCGCTAAGCCTTACTGCAAGTATTAATTTCAAGTCATTAGAATATATATATTAATAATGCACCTTTTTGGCATGTAATGCTGACAAAATGCAGAAGATGAGCTGAGAAATGAAAAAATATACCGATGGATTATTTTGGTAAGAATGATGATAAATATATATATATATATTATTTTATTTATGTATTTATATTTTCTATTTGTCTGTATTATAATTTATGTCATATTCGACACACACCCTGATTGCTGCTTCACTGATCAACATGGCGACAGAGATATGGCTATAGAAATTGTAAAGATTGTATCTGAAAATAGGGAGTAAAATTCTGAGCTCTTATAATCTTACTGATAAATCTAATATAGATATATATTTATATATATATTTATTTATTTATTTATAATACATGTTTTCCAGTAGGTATCTGATTTGATAATAAAAGATGTTCACTAGCCAACACTGCTGAGAACTAAGGTAGTCAGAGGAACATAGTTATTATGGTAGATCTTGTTAAAATTACTCCACAGCTAATAGGCGGGGGCCATAAATACTTAAAATTCGATTTTTTTTTAAATGAAGGAAGCTATATAAAATACAGGTTACTAGTATAAAGTAAAAATATAGTGTAGCATCCCAAATATGTATATGTAAATGATTACCTGCAGAAAGTGTATGCAATATTAAGTTACTGTATTTCAGAAAGAATGGGGGAATCAATTGGCGGTTGCACTCTTTACTTCCTGTCTTGCTCGTAAGTACCCACTACAATATCCTTCCTTCTGGAAAAAAAAAATCTGCCTTTTTGTTTTCGTTTTTTTTTAAATTAAAATGAGTCTATATGAAAAATAAAATGTGGCTGGTTACATCCTTAATTATAGCTTATTGATCTAAAGTTGTGAGAACAGATCTCCAAATGGTGCAGTCACCGTGGGAACCAATGGAAAAGGGTCTTGCTGATTGCTCCGCTTTTACAAATATACCTGTTTGTTTTTTAAATGTCTGGGCTTCATAAGATGAACTGAAAAACAGGTCATTGAATAAAGGACAGTGTATTTAAAATGAGGAAAGGATTTCACCAAACAGTGACACAGCCAACTGAATAGCAGAGATCAGGCAAAAACAGCTGAGCTGGGGAAAAAATGTGCATACTTATTTTTTTCTGTTCTCTCAATTGGTTACCAGTTCGCAGTTTAGTGTTTAAACCCTATACATTTACTTGGTTTTAGCACTTTATCTGTTACAATGTATGCTTTTTATTATAATGTATTTCTTACAACTAGGTGGAAAAATAATAATTGTGGTAGCTAATAAACTGTAGAGATCAAATACTCTGCTCTGGAGGAATCTTGTCCTGTTTGGATGATGGGGTATAGAGCAGCAGAATGAAAGCGGATAGACATTGGAAGGATTCCCAAGTTTCGCACTCTGAAATGATTTGGCTTTTGCCAATCCGGCATTAGCAAAGGAATTACGATCGAAATGTTTTTGGAACCGTCAATATGACTTCCGTCCAACAAAATCCTGAGTGGACTAAATACATCAAAGGACAATGTTGGGTACATTTTTTTTTAAAAAAAGACGCAAATTCCCCCCAAAATTATGAACTGAATTTGTTTTAAGTCTCGAAACTTCAAAAAGTAAAACCTTTTTTAAAAAAAAAATATTTTTCTGCATGTTACCACTCAATATCCAGCACATATAAGATTGGGTTTGGCCTGATCGAGCTAACAGTCTTGGGCCAGTTGGGTTCAGGCATCTGCTGCGTAGACCGAATAATTCAAGCAAATGTCAGGAATTTGGAGGTTTCATTAATTCTTCTAAGTACTTGTTAGCTTCTCTTATGGGGTAAGCACACTGGGCTCCTTAAAGACCCTATGCCAGTTATTGAGCAAAAGATCTATAATCCAAATAGGACATTTCATGACAGCTGTGCTTAGTGTTATTAAAGCATTATGGTGACTACTTTTAAAGCAGACACACATAAATCCTTGAATGTATGAAGCATGCCTCGTTTTATTACCAAAGGCAGACTTCTTACCTCTCATGAAAGCCATCTTGCTCGTGGAATCTTTAGTCGATACAACTAGTCTGTCCGAAACTCCCAACATCACCTGCACACGCCATCTTGGCTTTTGGACAACGGCGCTCACCGTTGAAGCTTGGCCAGCCTAAATATTTGATTAAAGCAATGCAAATCCGTTGTTGATGGTTTAAACAGTATGATGACTACCATAAGAGGTAAGAAGGAAGCAGAGGGCTTTAGAAGTCTGGTAAAAATTAGGAAAATAAGAATTCTTTACATATAAGGATTAAAAGATTGATTAATCTTAATATGGTCATAGGACACTTTAATAGCAATATGCCAGAGTCAATCATGCGACTTCCCTTCCTTTCAGACTTCAAGATGTAATGGGGTTCTGTATAGTGGTAAATTCTGGGCCATTTCATGGGTTCCCATGGTGACTGCTGAGCTTTTAGAACCATACCTCGCAAATTATTCTTCGTACACTCCATGGTGTCATATGGAAAGAATGCACCACCATTTTGTTCACTCGTACAACGGACTAGCAAACTTAGAGATATACAGTAATTATCACAAGGTCATATCTCCTGGATAAAACCTTGGCTTCCAGTGCTTCAAATTGGAAGTCAAAGGAAAATGTAGACAAAAAAATGAAAGACCAATAAAACCATCAGCTACTTTCCATTTCAACCTGGGTGCACCACTCAACAAAGCAAAATATTAACAGTAACGATGGGATAACATATTGATGTTGAAACTAAAAGTTAACACAAGCCAACATAGAAGTGGGGGGTCTCTAACTTTGGACAATAGAGATAAGGAAAGTTGGCGATGGCCCCCCTTAGACAGAAGTAACAGTTATAGAATAAGTGCAAAGTAGTGTGACTTATGCAAAATAACACTTAACGAGGTGGTGAGCGTAATCTTAGAAAAAGCCATTTGCATCTAAGATCTCAATGATGCCACAAAAGCATCAACCATCCACTGACGATTGAGTGACTTTGGGGAAGAGGGTGTAGGTGGATAGTATCTAAGTGTTTCGTTCCAGCCCTTCGAGGGAAGATGGGTTTGGAGCCTGTTCTTCACAGATGTCCGACGGCCGTGTGTCCGACCGTTTTGACTTTTCCTCCGTGCGGATATCCATTGACGGGTGCTCTACATTTTCCTTAGTAAAGTGCTGATGTAAAAGAGGATTGTGTGGCTTGGCTACCTACTTCCTTGCGGTGGTTATGGAGCCGTGGGGTTAGGGGGGTCGTTTTTCGAGCTGGTGTTCAGCATGAAAGTTCTGTAGCACCATCTTCATCCATAGAACAAGTCTATTTCCAAGGCGTGTGTTAGAAAAATAAAGCCATTAATGGGTATATGTGTGTGTGAGGACATGGGAGAGAGGGCAAGGGAGGCACGTAAGCTAATCTGCACTGGAAGCCCTTGGGCTGTGCTTCGCACGGCAAGGATAAATCCTAATATTTGCGAAACATCCACATTTCCCAATTACTATCCTTGTCCTAGGGTTTTTGTCTTTTCCGTTGAGAACAAAAGACCAGCTGGTTCCAGCATATTTATTTCCCCGACTGGACATAGGGAAATGACAGAAGAGCTAGGATGAGTTCCAATCATCCTGTATGGTAACACTGGTCTCCTTTCTATACCAGTGAGCCAGCTCTACTCTGGGCCGGTACCATGACCGGCACAGCTCCTATCCTCTCCAGTGTGGCTTGACTCACAGCGTAAGACCTAGTTTGGGAAGGTTTAGCTTTCCTGCCAACTGTGCCGTTGCTCCGGGATCCAGTTTTAGGAGAAGGAGCTGTATTTGCTGTAACCACTAATGTCTTTGGAGGACCGGGAGCAGGTTGTCCACCGTTGGCATAAGTCGGTCGGACAGGAGCCGTGACTGACCGAGCAGAGGGTTGACGGCAGCCATTACAATTATAGTGAACGTAAGACCCGCTGGTGTAATTGGTCTTAGTGTTGTTCCAGTAGTGACCATTGTAGGTGTTGGCCGACGTTAGCGTGTCATGCTCAGAAGAGGAGGCATCCGGGTGAAACACTTTGGTAGACGAGGAGCATTTTGGTGGAAGATCATCCTCTCTGGAGAAAGAAAAGGCAATTTAATCAACAGATAGTTAATTTACGTATTATGGGATATACTTTACTACAAACACATTTTGCTCAGGATAGATGGTATCGTCCTGGACAGTTACCGAAAACATGAGCAAAATCGACAGCAAGATCAAAAGATATACTCTGGCAAAAGCACATCCCACAAAGCCTTGCTTTTCTGTGGTACACCTTGCATTGTGGGATGTGACATCACTATTTGCAGGCCGGCAGATGGCACATTCATCAGCATCCATCTTTGTTCTATGCATTATCTATCATCGTGTTTATTTATTTAGCACCAACAATTTGGAATAGCCGACTACGTTAGGCGAGAAGAGACGATCCAAAAGTCAGTAAGTTTTAACCGTTAAGTCTTTGACTTTGACTTATTCCCTGTAACGTGATACCGTTGTACGATCTGATCACGACACGTATAATTTAAGAGGAAGAATCTGCTCCTGGTTTTTTTGGGATATAACTTTATTGGAAGAGTCTTAGGTCTTATGAGCAATTCCTTGGCACTGTCAAGAACTGTATGGAAGCGTGATTTAGTCCTAACGGCTCCAACATCCTACTGGATATTGTCAGCCCCATAATGTTTTAATCCAATACCTGATTTCATTGGGGATCTCATCTTCCTCCTCTTTGTGTTTGTTTCTCCAGTAGGACAAGCCCACCGCCACTACAACGATGCAAAGGATCAACACCAACACTCCCGCTGCTACCGCTCCGGCAATCAGTCCAACGCTCTGGTGCTGAGCTGTGGACACAACGGCAAAATACAGAGATACATCAGGGAAGGGGGTAGTGGGAGAGGCTATCTACCAGTTAGGGGTCTGTGTAGTAAACAAGGTGTGGGCCAGGATTTCCCAAACGTTTACACATTTTGTCTAGCACTGTATTTTGGGGTGTGGTTTAAGTCAAGAATATGTAACCAAATTTTGTCCTCACTTCTTTAGGGGTGTTTGGGATGTCTTGTTTCTGTAAAGTGTACCATGATACACACAGCAATGTTGGCTCCCCCGCATGGAATATAAGGTTTCACTTGAAGGATGCTGACAAGCTACAATGGTGCTCATTTCATTGAGCTCAGAATGATTCTCCAGCCTGTACACCACATACGGTGTCTTAAATCCTGTCTTAAACTTGTTGACTTACGTGCTACGATTTGCAGGTCTAAGAGGCAGGTTCTGGCGCCCATGAGATTGGAGGATACGCACTGGTAGCGACCTGATGAAGCAGTGCTTATATTCCGCAATAGAATTGTCCCCAGAAACTGGTCTGCGGGAAAAAAACCGAGACAAGAGGGAAAAATAATTCAATACCCACCGAAAAACTGCAATGTTCAAAGCAGCTCGATATGCATTGGTATCAATTGTGCCACTTTAGTTTTCCTGCCCTGAAGCTGGTGGGGCATTGTCTCTTTTTTCATGGTCAATGATGCATAACAGAAAATAGCATGCTCCACCCCCTGAACCTAATTTAAAAATTGATGATGTACAGCTGTATGCTCAGAACTCCCCCCCCCCCCCCCCCCCCCTTGAAAAAAGTGCTGGTACACAATGTGGAGAGCATGTGTATCCTTGGGGCATGTGCTCACTGGGAAGCCATGGAATGGTCCACAGTAGATCCTGGGGAAACCAGTTTAAAACTGCTGCAGAAGAGGAATCCCAGGAGGAAGCCTTTAAGGTTTACATTTCTCAGTAAAGGAATGAAAAACAAAACCAAACAAATGCCTGCTTTAATGTCAATGAAGCTGTTCCTTTATTTTACAAGTAGATGACGGGCTCAATGCGCTAATTTATTG
The DNA here is from genome assembly GCA_036172795.1 of Pelodytes ibericus. Taxonomy (NCBI): domain Eukaryota; kingdom Metazoa; phylum Chordata; class Amphibia; order Anura; family Pelodytidae; genus Pelodytes; species Pelodytes ibericus. The sequence goes on from CM069857.1 coordinate 15,101,242, forward strand.
GCACTCTTTCATTAAAGCATTTCTATTTTAAATGAGTTCACTTCATGCAATCTTTCAATCAAATTACCGTATTTATCGGCGTATAACACGCACTTTTTCTCCCTGAAAATAGGGAGAAAATGGTGTGTGCGTGTTATACGCCGAAAAAAAAAAATCTAAAACTTACCTCGTTCCTGCTCTGTCCCCCAGTGCTCTGAAGGTCCGTGGCTGTGAGGGAAGCGTTGTGTGCTCCCCTTCAGCCGCGCGGTCAATAAAGTCTGTTTTTTTTTAAAACAAACTTTATTGTTCCGCACGGCTGGAGGGAAGCTCACAACGCTTCCCTCACAGCCACGCAGCTTCAGAGCACCGGGGGACAGAGCAGGAACGAGGTAAGTACTGGGGTCTGGGGAAGGGGGGGGGGAGGGTGGCATAACGAGCATACTTAGGGGCAATATCCTGGCATATTGGGGGCAATATCCTGCATAGTAAATGGCATATTGGGGCAATATCTGGCATATTAAAATGGCATATTGGGGGCAATATCCTGCATATTAAATGGCATATTGGGGGCAATATCCTGCATATTAAATGGCATATTGGGGGCAATATCTGGCATATTAAAATGGCATATAGGGGGCAAAATCCTGCATATTAAATGGCATATTGGGGGCAATATCTGGCATATTAAATGGCATATTAGGGGCAATATCTGGCATATTAAAATGGCATATTAGGGGCAATATCCTGCATATTAAATGGCATATTGGGGGCAATATCCTGCATATTAAATGGCATATTGGGGGCAATATCCTGCATATTAAATGGCATATTGGGGGCAATATCCTGCATATTAAATGGCATATTGGGGGCAATATCCTGCATATTAAATGGCATATTGGGGGCAATATCCTGCATATTAAATGGCATATTGGGGGCAATATCCTGGCATATTAAATGGCATATTGGGGGCAATATCCTGCATATTAAATGGCATATTGGGGGCAATATCCTGCATATTAAATGGCATATTGGGGGCAATATCCTGCATATTAAATGGCATATTGGGGGCAATATCCTGTATATTAAATAGCATATTGGGGGCAAAATCCTGGCATATTAAATGGCATATTGGGGGCAATATCCTGCATATTAAATGGCATATTGGGGGCAATATCCTGGCATATTAAATGGCATATTGGGGGCAATATCCTGCATATTAAATGGCATATTGGGGGCAATATCCTGCATATTAAATGGCATATTGGGGGCAATATCCTGCATATTAAATGGCATATTGGGGGCAATATCCTGGCATATTAAATGGCATATTGGGGGCAATATCCTGCATATTAAATGGCATATTGGGGGCAATATCCTGCATATTAAATGGCATATTGGGGGCAATAGTCTGGCATATTAAATGGCATATTGGGGGCAATATCCTGCATATTAAATGGCATATTGGGGGCAATATCCTGGCATATTAAATGGCATATTGGGGGCAATATCCTGGCATATTGGGGCAATATCCTGCATATTAAATGGCATATTGGGGCAATATCCTGCATATTAAATGGCATATTGGGGGCAATATCCTGCATATTAAAATGGCATATTGGGGGCAATATCCTGCATATTAAAATGGCATATTGGGGGCAATATCCTGCATATTAAAATGGCATATTGGGGGCAATATCCTGGCATATTAAATGGCATATTGGGGGCAATATCCTGCATATTAAAATGGCATATTGGGGGCAATATCCTGCATATTAAATGGCATATTGGGGGCAATATCTGGCATATTAAATGGCATATTGGGGGCAATATCCTGCATATTAAATGGCATATTGGGGGCAATATCCTGCATATTAAATGGCATATTGGGGGCAATATCCTGCATATTAAATGGCATATTGGGGGCAATATCCTGCATATTAAATGGCATATTGGGGGCAATATCCTGCATATTAAATGGCATATTGGGGGCAATATCCTGCATATTAAATGGCATATTGGGGGCAATATCCTGCATATTAAATGGCATATTGGGGGCAATATCCTGGCATATTAAAATGGCATATTGGGGGCAATATCCTGGCATATTAAAATGGTATATTGGGGGCAATATCCTGCATATTAAATGGCATATTGGGGGCAATATCCTGCATATTAAATGGCATACTGGGGGCAATATCCTGCATATTAAATGGCATATTGGGGGCAATATCCTGCATATTAAATGGCATATTGGGGGCAATATCCTGGCATATTAAATGGCATATTGGGGGCAATATCCTGCATATTAAATGGCATATTGGGGGCAATATCCTGCATATTAAATGGCATATTGGGGGCAATATCCTGCATATTAAATGGCATATTGGGGGCAATATCCTGCATATTAAATGGCATATTGGGGGCAAAATCCTGGCATATTAAATGGCATATTGGGGGCAATATCCTGCATATTAAATGGCATATTGGGGGCAATATCCTGGCATATTAAATGGCATATTGGGGGCAATATCCTGCATATTAAATGGCATATTGGGGGCAATATCCTGCATATTAAATGGCATATTGGGGGCAATATCCTGCATATTAAATGGCATATTGGGGGCAATATCCTGGCATATTAAATGGCATATTGGGGGCAATATCCTGCATATTAAATGGCATATTGGGGGCAATATCCTGCATATTAAATGGCATATTGGGGGCAATATCCTGGCATATTAAATGGCATATTGGGGGCAATATCCTGCATATTAAATGGCATATTGGGGGCAATATCCTGGCATATTAAATGGCATATTGGGGGCAATATCCTGGCATATTGGGGCAATATCCTGCATATTAAATGGCATATTGGGGCAATATCCTGCATATTAAATGGCATATTGGGGGCAATATCCTGCATATTAAAATGGCATATTGGGGGCAATATCCTGCATATTAAAATGGCATATTGGGGGCAATATCCTGCATATTAAAATGGCATATTGGGGGCAATATCCTGGCATATTAAATGGCATATTGGGGGCAATATCCTGCATATTAAAATGGCATATTGGGGGCAATATCCTGCATATTAAATGGCATATTGGGGGCAATATCTGGCATATTAAATGGCATATTGGGGGCAATATCCTGCATATTAAATGGCATATTGGGGGCAATATCCTGCATATTAAATGGCATATTGGGGGCAATATCCTGGCATATTAAAATGGCATATTGGGGGCAATATCCTGGCATATTAAAATGGCATATTGGGCTTCAAAGTTCTTAATTTAAGTTCTTAAGTTTTTTCCCCTGAAATTTCCTTCTTAAAATTAGGTGCGTGTTATACGCCGGCGCGTGTTATACGCCGATAAATACGGTACTTATTTTTTCAATCACAGTTGCCCTTTAAAAAGAGCCTCACAAACATGGCATGTATCACCTAAACATTGTTTATAGTTAGGGCAGCCATTGTTTTACCAGCCCCATATGACTGTTCCATGCTGCCATGCATAGTTGCCAACATCGGCCATGTTTCCAGGGACACTTATTTGCTCTACATGCTGCAGAAAGAGCATGCAAAGTGCAGCCCGGCAGTATGTAGGATGGATATACGCACAGACACAATCCAATTAATTAATCAGGGTGGAGATATCATAGATTAATACCATGATTAATTAATTGGATTGTGTCTATGCGTTTATACATCCTACATACTGCCGGGCTGCACTTTGCATGCTCTTTCTGCAGCATGTGTGTGATTAGTTAACTTACTTCTGGTCACATATGGATTTTACACACAGCATGCTAGCTATATGTGGTTGGTAAGCCTATTTATATATATTGTGAATGTGGCGAATAAAAATGTAGTTTTTGTGAAACTTTATTACTGTATATATATATATACGCTGTCACTCAAACAATACTCTACATTCACAATACAAGGTTCAGTTTACAAGGTCACTTTAACAGCCTTAGACACACAAGCCATTCTGCATAACAAGTTTCAGCATGAAATCACCTGACCTGTCCTACCATACTAACATCTGATTTTTTACTGATTTGGGCAGACTGATGTTGTATTTTTTTAAAACATTTTTGAAGTCAAATCAGTGAGATTATATTGCCTACAAGTTTAAACAATGAGAGGCACGGTGTACTCCTCTACATGCATCTTACCAAATAAAATAGGCAGTCCAGCTAATTATGGTATTTTTTTCGAGTGCCATTTTGGGCAGAGGGGTATTCCGTTAAAACAAAAGGCGAATCACATGAAACGAGGCGCGTGTGAGATATTAACGGGCTGTCATGTCTAACGCTGTGCAATAGACACCCAGTCACGGGGTCCGGCATGCTATGAGGAATATTAAATTGAATCATTACATATTGAATCAATCCTGAGATTGATGAGACACGCAAATTCATTAATTTTACGCTCTGCGAGTTACGTCTGTGTCAGCAAGTTCCAGACAATTGAAACTCAACGTCTGCTGATAAGTAGAGAAAGGAAGACAGTTGCGAAAGGCAAAAAAATGTAATTGTATATATATATATATATATATATATATATACATGGTATGATTGCCGGCAGTTCAGTAACAGATGAGGTTTCTACAATAAGAGCAGAGTTTTTTCGGGAAATGGTAGATCTGACAAAATATAGTTATTATCCCCCTCCCCCCCCCCCCCCACGCCATCCTCCCCCCGGGTTTCTTTCCCAATCCCAAAGGTAAATGGGCAGATTCTCAAGGTAAATGGGCAGATTCTCAAGGTAAATGGACAGATTCTCAAGGTAAATGGGCAGATTCTCAAGGTAAATGGGCAGATTCTCAAGGTAAATGGGCAGGTTCTCAAGGTAAATGGGAGGATTCTCAAGGTAAATGGACAGATTCTCAAGGTAAATGGGCAGATTCTTAAGGTAAATGGACAGATTCTCAAGGTAAATGGACAGATTCTCAAGGTAAATGGGCAGATTCTCAAGGTAAATGGACAGATTCTCAAGGTAAATGGACAGATTCTCAAGGTAAATGGGCAGATTCTCAAGGTAAATGGACAGATTCTCAAGGTAAATGGGCAGATTCTCAAGGTAAATGGGCAGATTCTCAAGGTAAATGGACAGATTCTCAAGGTAAATGGACAGATTCTCAAGGTAAATGGACAGATTCTCAAGGTAAATGGGCAGATTCTCAAGGTAAATGGGAGGATTCTCAAGGTAAATGGGAGGATTCTCAAGTTAAATGGGCAGATTCTCAAGGTAAATGGGCAGATTCTCAAGGTAAATGGGCAGATTCTCAAGGTAAATGGACAGATTCTCAAGGTAAATGGGCAGATTCTCAAGGTAAATGGACAGATTCTCAAGGTAAATGGACAGATTCTCAAGGTAAATGGGCAGATTCTCAAGGTAAATGGACAGATTCTCAAGGTAAATGGGCAGATTCTCAAGGTAAATGGGCAGATTCTCAAGGTAAATGGACAGATTCTCAAGGTAAATGGACAGATTCTCAAGGTAAATGGACAGATTCTCAAGGTAAATGGGCAGATTCTCAAGGTAAATGGGAGGATTCTCAAGGTAAATGGGCAGATTCTCAAGGTAAATGGGCAGATTCTCAAGGTAAATGGGAGGATTCTCAAGGTAAATGGGCAGATTCTCAAGGTAAATGGGCAGATTCTCAAGGTAAATGGGAGGATTCTCAAGGTAAATGGGAGGATTCTCAAGGTAAATGGGCAGATTCTCAAGGTAAATGGGCAGATTCTCAAGGTAAATGGACAGATTCTCAAGGTAAATGGACAGATTCTCAAGGTAAATGGACAGATTCTCAAGGTAAATGGGCAGATTCTCAAGGTAAATGGACAGATTCTCAAGGTAAATGGGCAGATTCTCAAGGTAAATGGACAGATTCTCAAGGTAAATGGGCAGATTCTCAAGGTAAATGGGCAGATTCTCAAGCTAAATGGACAGATTCTCAAGGTAAATGGGCAGATTCTCAAGGTAAATGGGAGGATTCTCAAGGTAAATGGACGGATTCTCAAGCTAAATGGACAGATTCTCAAGGTAAATGGGCAGATTCTCAAGGTAAATGGGAGGATTCTCAAGGTAAATGGGCAGATTCTCAAGGTAAATGGGCAGATTCTCAAGGTAAATGGGAGGATTCTCAAGGTAAATGGGCAGATTCTCAAGGTAAATGGGCAGATTCTCAAGGTAAATGGGAGGATTCTCAAGGTAAATGGGAGGATTCTCAAGGTAAATGGGCAGATTCTCAAGGTAAATGGGCAGATTCTCAAGGTAAATGGACAGATTCTCAAGGTAAATGGACAGATTCTCAAGGTAAATGGGCAGATTCTCAAGGTAAATGGGCAGATTCGCAAGGTAAATGGGCAGATTCTCAAGGTAAATGGGAGGATTCTCAAGGTAAATGGGCAGATTCTCAAGGTAAATGGGCAAATTCTCAAGGTAAATGGGCAGATTCTCAAGGTAAATGGACAGATTCTCAAGGTAAATGGACAGATTCTCAAGGTAAATGGGAGGATTCTCAAGGTAAATGGGAGGATTCTCAAGGTAAATGGGCAGATTCTCAAGGTAAATGGACAGATTCTCAAGGTAAATGGGAGGATTCTCAAGGTAAATGGGCAGATTCTCAAGGTAAATGGACAGATTCTCAAGGTAAATGGGCAGATTCTCAAGGTAAATGGGCAGATTCTCAAGGTAAATGGACAGATTCTCAAGGTAAATGGGCAGATTCTAAAGGTAAATGGACAGATTCTCAAGGTAAATGGGCAGATTCTCAAGGTAAATGGGCAGATTCTCAAGGTAAATGGGCAGATTTGCAAGGTAAATGGGCAGATTCTAAAGGTAAATGGGCAGATTCTCAAGCTAAATGGGCAGATTCTCAAGGTAAATGGGCAGATTCTCAAGGTAAATGGGCAGATTCTCAAGGTAAATGGACAGATTCTCAAGGTAAATGGACAGATTCTCAAGGTAAATGGGCAGATTCTCAAGGTAAATGGACAGATTCTCAAGGTAAATGGACAGATTCTCAAGGTAAATGGGCAGATTCTCAAGGTAAATGGGCAGATTCTCAAGGTAAATGGACAGATTCTCAAGGTAAATGGGCAGATTCTCAAGGTAAATGGGCAGATTCTCAAGCTAAATGGACAGATTCTCAAGGTAAATGGGCAGATTCTCAAGGTAAATGGGAGGATTCTCAAGGTAAATGGACGGATTCTCAAGGTAAATGGGCAGATTCTCAAGGTAAATGGGAGGATTCTCAAGGTAAATGGGCAGATTCTCAAGGTAAATGGGCAGATTCTCAAGGTAAATGGACAGATTCTCAAGGTAAATGGGCAGATTCTCAAGGTAAATGGGCAGATTCTCAAGGTAAATGGGCAGATTCTCAAGGTAAATGGACAGATTCTCAAGGTAAATGGGCAGATTCTCAAGGTAAATGGGCAGATTCTCAAGCTAAATGGACAGATTCTCAAGGTAAATGGGCAGATTCTCAAGGTAAATGGGAGGATTCTCAAGGTAAATGGACGGATTCTCAAGGTAAATGGGCAGATTCTCAAGGTAAATGGGCAGATTCTCAAGGTAAATGGACAGATTCTCAGGGTAAATGGGCAGATTCTCAAGGTAAATGGGAGGATTCTCAAGGTAAATGGACAGATTCTCAAGGTAAATGGACAGATTCTCAAGGTAAATGGGCAGATTCTCAAGGTAAATGGACAGATTCTCAAGGTAAATGGGAGGATTCTCAGGGTGAATGGACAGATTCTCAAGGTAAATGGGAGGATTCTCAGGGTGAATGGACAGATTCTCTAGGTAAATGGACAGATTCTCAAGGTAAATGGACAGATTCTCAGGGTAAATGGACAGATTCTCAAGGTAAATGGACAGATTCTCAAGGTAAATGGACAGATTCTCAAGGTGAATGGACAGATTCTCAAGGTAAATGGGCAGATTCTCAAGGTAAATGGACAGATTCTCAAGGTAAATGGACAGATTCTCAAGGTAAATGGGCAGATTCTCATGGTAAATGGACAGATTCTCAAGGTAAATGGACAGATTCTCGAGGTAAATGGACAGATTCTCAGGGTAAATGGGCAGATTCTCAAGGTAAATGGGCAGATTCTCAGGGTAAATGGGCAGATTCTCAAGGTAAATGGGCAGATTCTCAAGGTAAATGGACAGATTCTCAAGGTAAATGGGCAGATTCTCAAGGTAAATGGACAGATTCTCAAGGTAAATGGACAGATTCTCAAGGTAAATGGACAGATTCTCAGGGTAAATGGGCAGATTCTCAAGGTAAATGGGCAGATTCTCAGGGTAAATGGGCAGATTCTCAAGGTAAATGGGCAGATTATCAAGGTAAATGGGCAGATTCTCAAGGTAAATGGACAGATTCTCAAGGTGAATGGGCAGATTCTCAAGGTAAATGGACAGATTCTCAAGGTAAATGGGTAGATTCTCAAGGTAAATGGGCAGATTCTCAAGGTAAATGGACAGATTCTCAAGGTAAATGGGTAGATTCTCAGGGTAAATGGACAGATTCTCAAGGTAAATGGACAGATTCTCAAGGTAAATGGGTAGATTCTCAAGGTAAATGGGCAGATTCTCAAGGTAAATGGGAGGATTCTCAAGGTAAATGGGCAGATTATCAAGGTGAATGGACAGATTCTCAAGGTAAATGGACAGATACTCAAGGTGAATGGGCAGATTCTCAAGGTAAATGGACAGATTCTCAAGGTAAATGGGCAGATTCTCAAGGTAAATGGACAGATACTCAAGGTGAATGGGCAGATTCTCAAGGTAAATGGACAGATTCTCAAGGTAAATGGGCAGATTCTCAAGGTAAATGGACAGATTCTCAAGGTAAATGGGTAGATTCTCAAGGTAAATGGGCAGATTCTCAAGGTAAATGGACAGATTCTCAAGGTAAATGGGTAGACTCTCAGGGTAAATGGACAGATTCTCAAGGTAAATGGACAGATTCTCAAGGTAAATGGGTAGATTCTCAAGGTAAATGGGCAGATTCTCAAGGTAAATGGGAGGATTCTCAAGGTAAATGGGCAGATTATCAAGGTGAATGGACAGATTCTCAAGGTAAATGGACAGATACTCAAGGTGAATGGGCAGATTCTCAAGGTAAATGGACAGATTCTCAAGGTAAATGGGCAGATTCTCAAGGTAAATGGACAGATACTCAAAGTGAATGGGCAGATTCTCAAGGTAAATGGACAGATTCTCAAGGTAAATGGGCAGATTCTCAAGGTAAATGGACAGATTCTCAAGGTAAATGGACAGATTCTCAAGGTAAATGGGCAGATTCTCAAGGTAAATGGGCAGATTCTCAATGTAAATGGGCAGATTATCAAGGTAAATGGACAGATTCTCAAGGTAAATTGACAGATTCTCAAGGTAAATGGGCAGATTCTCAAGGTAAATGGGCAGATTCTCAAGGTAAATGGGTAGATTCTCAAGGTAAATGGACAGATTCTCAAGGTAAATGGACAGATTCTCAAGGTAAATGGGTAGATTCTCAAGGTAAATGGACAGATTCTCAAGGTAAATGGGTAGATTCTCAAGGTAAATGGGAGGATTCTCAAGGTAAATGGACAGATTATCAAGGTAAATGGACAGATTCTCAAGGTAAATGGACAGATTCTCAAGGTAAATGGACAGATTCTCAAGGTAAATGGGTAGATTCTCAAGGTAAATGGACAGATTCTCAAGGTAAATGGACAGATTCTCAAGGTAAATGGACAGATTCTCAAGGTAAATGGGCAGATTATCAAGGTAAATGGACAGATTCTCAAGGTAAATTGGCAGATTCTCAAGGTAAATAGACAGATTCTCAAGGTAAATCGGCAGATTCTCAAGGTAAATGGGCAGATTCTCAAGGTAAATGGGCAGATTCTCAAGGTAAATGGGCAGATTCTCAAGGTAAATGGGCAGATTCTCAAGGTAAATGGACAGATTCTCAAGGTAAATGGGCAGATTCTCAAGGTAAATGGACAGATTCTCAAGGTAAATGGGAGGATTCTCAAGGTAAATGGGCAGATTCTCAAGGTAAATGGGCAGATTCTCAAGGTAAATGGACAGATTCTCAAGGTAAATGGGTAGATTCTCAAGGTAAATGGACAGATTCTCAAGGTAAATGGACAGATTCTCAAGGTAAATGGGCAGATTCTCAAGGTAAATGGACAGATTCTCAAGGTAAATGGACAGATTCTCAAGGTAAATGGGCAGATTATCAAGGTAAATGGACAGATTCTCAAGGTAAATGGACAGATTCTCAAGGTAAATGGGCAGATTATCAAGGTAAATGGACAGATTCTCAAGGTAAATGGACAGATTCTCAAGGTAAATGGACAGATTCTCAAGGTAAATGGGCAGATTATCAAGGTAAATGGACAGATTCTCAAGGTGAATGGGCAGATTCTCAAGGTAAATGGACAGATTCTCAAGGTGAATGGGCAGATTCTCAAGGTAAATGGACAGATTATCAAGGTAAATGGGCAGATTCTCAAGGTAAATGGACAGATTCTCAAGGTAAATGGGCAGATTCTCAAGGTAAATGGGCAGATTCTCAAGGTAAATGGACAGATTCTCAAGGTAAATGGGCAGATTCTCAAGGTAAATGGGCAGATTCTCAAGGTAAATGGGCAGATTCTCAAGGTAAATAGACAGATTCTCAAGGTAAATGGACAGATTCTCAAGGTGAATGGGCAGATTATCAAGGTAAATGGACAGATTCTCAAGGTAAATGGGTAGATTCTCAAGGTGAATGGGCAGATTCTCAAGGTAAATGGGCAGATTCTCAAGGTAAATGGGCAGATTCTCAAGGTGAATGGGCAGATTCTCAAGGTAAATGGGCAGATTCTCAGGGTAAATGGACAGATTCTCAAGGTAAATGGACAGATTCTCAAGGTAAATGGACAGATTCTCAAGGTAAATGGGCAGATTCTCAAGGTAAATGGACAGATTCTCAAGGTAAATGGGCAGATTCTCAAGGTGAATGGGCAGATTATCAAGGTAAATGGACAGATTCTCAAGGTAAATGGACAGATTCTCAAGGTAAATGGACAGATTCTCAAGGTAAATGGGCAGATTCTCAAGGTAAATGGACAGATTCTCAAGGTAAATGGGCAGATTCTCAAGGTGAATGGGCAGATTATCAAGGTAAATGGACAGATTCTCAAGGTAAATGGGTAGATTCTCAAGGTAAATGGGCAGATTCTCAAGGTAAATGGGAGGATTCTCAGGGTAAATGGACAGATTCTCAAGGTAAATGGGCAGATTCTCAGGGTAAATGGACAGATTCTCAAGGTAAATGGACAGATTCTCAAGGTAAATGGACAGATTCTCAAGGTAAATGGGTAGATTCTCAAGGTAAATGGACAGATTCTCAAGGTAAATGGGCAGATTCTCAAGGTAAATGGGCAGATTATCAAGGTAAATGGACAGATTCTCAAGGTAAATGGGCAGATTCTCAAGGTAAATGGGCAGATTCTCAAGGTAAATGGACAGATTCTCAGGGTAAATGGACAGATTCTCAAGGTAAATGGACAGATTCTCAAGGTAAATGGACAGATTCTCAAGGTAAATGGACAGATTCTCAAGGTAAATGGGCAGATTCTCAAGGTAAATGGGTAGATTCTCAAGGTAAATGGGCAGATTCTCAAGGTAAATGGACAGATTCTCAAGGTAAATGGACAGATTCTCAAGGTAAATGGACAGATTCTCAAGGTAAATGGGCAGATTCTCAAGGTAAATGGACAGATTCTCAAGGTAAATGGACAGATTCTCAAGGTAAATGGACAGATTCTCAAGGTAAATGGGCAGATTCTCAAGGTAAATGGACAGATTCTCAAGGTAAATGGACAGATTCTCAAGGTAAATGGACAGATTCTCAAGGTAAATGGACAGATTCTCAAGGTAAATGGGCAGATTCTCAAGGTAAATAGACAGATTCTCAAGGTAAATGGACAGATTCTCAAGGTAAATGGGTAGATTCTCAAGGTAAATGGACAGATTCTCAAGGTAAATGGGCAGATTCTCAAGGTAAATGGGCAGATTCTCAAGGTAAATGGGCAGATTCTCAAGGTGAATGGGCAGATTATCAAGGTAAATGGACAGATTCTCAAGGTAAATGGGCAGATTCTCAAGGTAAATGGGCAGATTCTCAAGGTAAATGGACAGATTCTCAGGGTAAATGGACAGATTCTCAAGGTAAATGGACAGATTCTCAAGGTAAATGGACAGATTCTCAAGGTAAATGGACAGATTCTCAAGGTAAATGGGCAGATTCTCAAGGTAAATGGGTAGATTCTCAAGGTAAATGGGCAGATTCTCAAGGTAAATGGACAGATTCTCAAGGTAAATGGACAGATTCTCAAGGTAAATGGACAGATTCTCAAGGTAAATGGGCAGATTCTCAAGGTAAATGGACAGATTCTCAAGGTAAATGGACAGATTCTCAAGGTAAATGGACAGATTCTCAAGGTAAATGGGCAGATTCTCAAGGTAAATGGGCAGATTCTCAAGGTAAATGGACAGATTCTCAAGGTAAATGGGCAGATTCTCAAGGTAAATGGACAGATTCTCAAGGTAAATGGACAGATTCTCAAGGTAAATGGACAGATTCTCAAGGTAAATGGGCAGATTCTCAAGGTAAATAGACAGATTCTCAGGGTCTCTGGTCAATGGCCAGAGTGGGTTGATATTAGAGTTTCATTGGAAGCGGGCAGATTCCCAGGCCTTTGGGGTGAATGGGTAGATTTTCAGGGTATGTAGGCATGTTTTCAGGGTCTCATATGAGCAGATTTACAGGATCTAACATTTAATGAGCAGGTTTAAGAGTCTCAAGGTCAGGGGATCAGAGTCTCAGGGTCTTTAGCTAAATGTGTAGAAACTTGGGATCTGGGGGTACGTGGGCAGCATGATACACCTATATTATGCACTGTGGAAAGGGGAGAGGGGTTACAAGCACCCATGTTAAAGTTGTGAACCCTGCCTGAATACAGGTGGCCCAGTAAAGGATATATTGATTCCTCTGAATTACAAATAACCACACAGAATCCTCGTTCGGAGCAAGCTCGTTCAGAAAGTGTCCAGATGTATCCATCTGGCCTCTGGGTTACACTAGGGCAGACACTGGTATCCCACTCTGTGTTCAGGGGCTGGTTTGGATCACACACCTTGTGTGATGCTAGCTGGCAAGGTGGGGGAGCTGTCCAGCTTCTCCCAGATGTAGGTGGGCCTGGGAATCCCTTCCTCCGAGCTGCAGGTCAGCATTATGTCACTACCGATATCCAAGGACCCCTGTATGTTGCACAGAGGGTCAGAGGGAGGCACTGTCAAAAAAAAAGACACAAGAAATGTAAGTGTGCAAGAATCCCTATGATAGTCATTTTATTATTCAACAGCAAAATTTGGGGTCTCTACCATTGTTGATTTTTGAACACCCCCTCACAAAAAACACGTTGGGGGCTATTTATACAAATCAATTATCAAGCACAATTCTTAAAGTGGAGCAGTCACCGTGGAGACCAAATTCCTGCTGCTCCTCCACTTTGTAGAATCGAGTTTTCCAAATAAGCCCCAACGCGTTCCACTCCATGAGTTATTCTGTATCACTATTTATTTAGAACAAAGGGTGGGTTATTTATCAGACTCAAAACGGTGCTCTACACAGCAGGAACAATTCTACTGGTATCCATGGTGACAGCTCTACTTTCCGAACGTTGCCCCAGAACTGTCTCTTACATAAATCCTACAACGTGATCTATAGCAATCTATGGTATTGGAGACTGAACATACATGTATCATCTCTCCCATTGTCTATTCACATGCATACCAACATTAGTGAAATAGGAGGGGATAATTTGGAAGAATATTTGGTTTTCCGATCGAATGGGTATTTCGGCATACAGAGGTCTTTGGTTTACTAGCAGTTCCACCCATCACCACTTGGTGGCCCATCACATTAAGCAGAATACTATGTCTCCTGGACAGATTTTATCCTGTGAATGTATAGATTAAGTAATGCTCTATATACGTTGTGTTCGCAATGCCAGCAAACCCTATATTAGGAGAAAAAAAGAGTATATGTGTCGTCTCCTGTTTATGACATCAGCTGCGGTTTGACATCCAAAGGAACTGAATTTCAGTGGGAAATTTGCATATCGGGCCACAGGTGATGTGATAAACACGAATGGAAATAGTGGAATGTGAGCACAGGAGTGCACCTCCTTTCCTTTAACATAATGAAGTCCGTTGGGAAAATCTCTTCAATCTTTATGGCAAACTAGTAAAATCATACCAAATCTGGCTTGCTGCTGCTATTCTTGTTATTTGTATATAACCTTTATTTATGTTATATAAATGTCGTCTGTTATTATTTTGGGGGTATCATTTGAGAATTATATATATATATATACACACATTAAATATGTGTTTGTAATAATCTGCAAGGTGGAGCAAAAGTCCCAGAGGTAAGGGGGCAGATTGTCTGGGTTAATGGGCAGAATGTCAGAGTCCCAGAGGTAAGGGGGCAGATTGTCTGGGTTAATGGGCAGAATGTCAGAGTCCCAGAGGTAAGGGGGCAGATTGTCTGGGTTAATGGGCAGAATGTCAGAGTCCCAGAGGTAAGGGGGCAGATTGTCTGGGTTAATGGGCAGAATGTCAGAGTCCCAGAGGTAAGGGGGCAGATTGTCTGGGTTAATGGGCAGAATGTCAGAGTCCCAGAGGTAAGGGGGCAGATTGTCTGGGTTAATGGACAGAATGTCAGAGTCCCAGAGGTAATGGGGCAGATTGTCTGGGTTAATGGGCAGAATGTCAGAGTCCCAGAGGTAAGGGGGCAGATTGTCTGGGTTAATGGGCAGAATGTCAGAGTCCCAGAGGTAAGGGGGCAGATTGTCTGGGTTAATGGACAGAATTTCAGAGTCCCAGAGGACAGGGGGCATATTCTTTGGATTAATGGGCAGAATTTCAGAGTCCCAGAGGCAAGGGGGCAGATTCTCTGGGTTAATGGGCAGAATTTCAGAGTCCCAGAGGTAAGGGGGCAGATTGTCTGGGTTAATGGGCAGAATTTCAGAGTCCCAGAGGTAAGGGGGCAAATTCTCAGGGTATTATAGGTCTCTGAGGTAAACAGTCAGAATTTCAAGGCCTTGACGTCAGCTGGCAGATACCTATGGCGACTGCTTCAAATGCAGCACATTGCCCCACTCCTGTAGTGATAAGTAAGGTGGTGGGCAGTGTGCGTGCGGTACAGCCGCAATGTTTAAACACATCAAATTGCGACACTTGCAACAAGAAATGGCAGAAATGCCAATCTACTGCCAGCGGCCATCAGTATGTCTGTGGGGCTAACTACACTTTGGGGCAGTGTTTGAGCTCCGGGCCTGTTCGGCTTACCTAAAACGGTAAATCCAACCACTCCGATATTGCGGTGAGCTCGGTCGGGGAGGTTGTTGACCATGCACTGGTAGGTCCCGGTGTCGGACAGCTGCGTGTTGTTTATGTAGATGGAGGCGTTGGTGCTTGGCATGGTCTGCATGAAGCCAACACGTCCGTGGAACTGAGCGGCATTTGAGAAGACCTGACCGCCCTGGTAGATAATAATCTGAGAGGGAAATGGGGGAGAGCAGATTATAATCACTTTCAGCAAACTGAGAGGAAACACTGTGTGCACACAGGGTCATTGCGATGAATATGGCGCCGTTACCCCATACACCAATGTACGGAGCTAATTCCAGACAAATGTCCCAAGCCTATCAAAGGTGGTTGATGTATAAAAACTTTTACGGTGCAGGGGTTTTTATACTTAATCCCCACTGTGCCTGAAAAGTAAATCTTTATACATTGGATGTATAGGCATTTCCATACATTAGCTCCATACATTGCGGGAAAAGAACCTCTGCCAAAACGTTTGGTGGAGATTTTTCGACCCTAATCCGACGTTTTTTTTAGCATGCATGGGCGGCGGAAGTGGTGGAGGCGCACACACTTATAAATCATCCCAACACAGTGAGGCAAAAAAGTATTTGATCCCCTGCTGATTTTGAAAGTTTGCCCACTGACAAAGATATGATCAGTCTATAAGTTTAATGGTAGGTGTATTTTAACAGTGAGAGACAGAATAACAAAACAAAAACAAAATCCAGAAAAACGCATGACAAAAAAGTTATAAATTGATTTGCATGTCAATGAGTGATATAAGTATTTGACTTGTTGGCAATCACAGAGGTCAGACGTTTCTTGTAGTTGGCCACCAGGTTTGCACACATTTCAGGAGGGATTTTGTCCCACTCCTCCTTGCAGATCCTCTCCAAGTCATTAAGGTTTCGAGGCTGACGTTTGGCAACTCGAACCTTCAGCTCCCTCCACAGATTTTCTATGGGATTCTGGAGACTGACTAGGCCACTCCAGGACCTTAATGTGCTTCTTCTTGAGCCACTCCTTTGTTGCCTTGGCTGTGTGTTTTGGGTCTTTGTCATGCTGGAATACCCATCCTAGATTTTAATGCCCTGGCTGAAGGAAGGATGTTCTCACCCAAGATTTGATGGTACATGGCACCGTCCATCATCCATTTGATGTGGTGCAGTTGTCCTGTCTCCTTAACAGAAAAAAACACCCCCAAAGCATAATGTTTCCACCTCCATGTTTGATGGTGAGCATGGTGTTCTTGGGGTCATAGGCAGCATTCCTTCTCCTCTAAACAGAACAAGTTGAGTTGATGCCAAAGAGCTCATTTTTGATCTCATCTGCTCACAACACTTTCACCCAGTTCTCCTGATGTACACTGGCAAACTTCAGACGGGCCTGTACATGTGTTTTCTTGAGCAGGGGGACTTTGCAGGCGCTGCAGGATTTCAGTCCTTCACGGCGTAGTGTGTTACCAATTGTTTTCTTGGTGACTATGGTCCTAGCTGCCATGAGATCATTAACAAGATCCTCCTGGGTAGTTCTGGGCTGATTCCTCACCGTTCTCATGGTCAATGAAACTCCACGAGGTGAGATCTTGCATGGAGCACCAGACCGAGGGAGACTGACAGTTATTTTGTGTTTCTTCCATTTGCGAATAATCGAACCAACTGTTGTCACCATCTCACCAAGCTGCTTGGCGATGGTCTTGTAGCCCATTCCAGCCTTGCGCAAGTCTACAATCTTGTCCCTGACATCCTTGGACAGCTCTTCGGTCTTGGCCATGGTGGAGAGTTTGCAATCTGATTGATTAATTGCCTCTGTGGACAGGTTTCTTTTATACAGGTAACTAGCTGAGATTAATTTAAGAGAGTGCTCTTAATCTCCGCTCATTACCTGTATAAAATACACCTGGGAGCCAGAAATCTTGCTGATTGATAGGGGATCAAATACTTATTTCCCTCATTGCCATACAAATCAATTTCTAACTTTTTTGACATGCGTTTTTCTGGATTGTTTTTTTTGTTATTCTGTCACTGTTAAAATACACCTACCATTAAAATTATACACTGATCATTTCTTTGTCAGTGAGCAAATGTTTAAAATCATCAGGGGATCAAATACTTTTTTCCTCGCTGTATGTGCACAGACGCCAAATACTGCCGCTTGTACTCCGCGCACCAATATATGGAGCTAATTCCAGACAAATGTCCCCCAGTATATCCAGTGTATAAATATTCAGTCACTTTTCAGGCACAACATCACGCAAGTGCATTTTTCGTGAATATAGCGCTAAATTAACAGCATACATATAAGTAGTGATGGTTGTGTCTCTTTATAAACTGGAAGTTGGGTAAATACTAAAACATGATATTTTATTTATTTTTTGCATTTCCAATAATGGGGGTTATGTATAAAAAACTCCCACACTGCAAAGTGCCGGGAGTATTAATAAAAATATCACCGATTGCGCTTTTTTTTTTTATAACTCCCGCCATTTTGCAGTGTGGGCGAGAGGGACCTCCATCAATCTGTGTTTGTCGGGGGCTCCCCTGACGCAAATCAGGAGCTTTTCAGCGCCTGATTTTTTTTAGACACAGGCTGCACCAGGGCAACAAACACCGACGCAACCTAAATCTACGCATGCGGCGTAGGTAACGCAGACTCCTGTCAGTCTGCTGTATACATCGGTGCACATATTATTATTGTATTTAGCTCCTAATGCACTTTGAGTTCCATAGGGGCTATGTAGAAAATAATCCTACACATAAAAATGTCAAGAATAATACAATTTTAAAAATAACTATTTCTTATATGTAACAGTGTCTGCTTCTTTTTTTTAAATCTCGACAACCCATACATGAGGGTAATTGTGCCTACAATGTCAGTCTGACACTTTTCAGGTACTTATATTTATACCCTAGAGGTGCGAGCATTTGGTGTTATTTCTGCTAGTGCACTGCTTTTATGCATAATGCCCAAAGTTTCCAAACCCTTCCATTAAAAGTTTATAACCAACGGGGTGTTATTTCGCATATCTGGGAGCCGCGTTGGCATTATTTCCGTTAACAGTAGTCCAGGGGTAAGCACCAACATCGCTCCATTTTAGACATTTACTGGGGTCTGTGATGGACCACTTAATCATGTTCTATGGACCTTCACGGACCTTGCATGCATACTGGTGACCTCATACGGACATTATCCCTGCCTTAGACCAGCATGAAGACCACGTACCTGCTCAGGCTGGTTGGCATTAGAGAGCGGGGTGACCGTCCAGATGATGTTGAGGTTGGTGAGAGCCGCACTGGTGGTCAATGAGCAGAAGAGTGCGGCCGACTGGCCACGGGCCACCTGAATGTTCTCTTTCTCAATAATCACCTCCAGCGAAGCCACCAAACCTGCGACCAGAGAGGGGAAAAGGCTTACAGTTAACCTTGGAACCAATAACCCGACCATCATTTAAATTCTCCCTGAACACAGATCTTCCCTTTTTTTTTTCCCCCGCGGACTTCTGTAACCCTTGTCATATTACTCTGTGTACAGCACTTTACAAACCATATCGAATTATGCCAAGGTTATCTTATTCTAAGGACATGTAGCTCAGTTGCAACCCAGGATGAATTACAGTGCGGGATTCTGGCTCAAACGGTAAAATGCTAATGTAATTCTCATTATTACGTCTATATATATACGAATAAACCACTAAATAGCCTCGTAACACAGAATAAGCCCAGTGAGCAGGGACTGTATGGAAAATGTACAGAGAGAGAAAAGCGTGGGATTAAATCACCGTGCATGGCTATTGGTTCTGTCCGTATGATGTATTTAATAAATAGAGACCTGACCTTATATATGGTGTATTCAGTAAACTGTGTATTATGGTGAATTTGAAAACTGAGTGATATGTGGCCGTGCAACTGGATGTTACAAAATACACACTCAGCTATTGGCTGTGTGTGACTCGATTGAAGCCAGCATCCACCAATGGACAGAGAGAGCTGGTGTCACAGCCAGCAGCCCCCCGTGTTTGCCATTACACATAACTTTTGAATGGTGCACACTTGGAGCATTGTCCAAATGGTAGCTTTAATAGGGCAGAAGTAGCCTGACTCGGAAAAAAAAAAAAAAAATCTAGTTATGAATAAGTATATTAAGTTTTTTTTTTTTTTTACATGGCAGACCCCCTTCTCCTCCTAGGGTGGGGTTGTACGAGAGAGCAGGAGAGAATTATAGAGGGTATTTTTGACACCGTTTTAGGATGAGCGACTTGAAAAACAAGTCCTTCTCGGCCATGGGAAGCTTTCTAAAACTCGACACAATGGACTCTTTGTGGAAGGAGAGAGACAGACCAGCAGGAAGTAACTTTGCCACGGGAGCACTCTAGTTCCACGGCTGCAATAATGTCTCTTTTATGTTTTTCAATCATCTTTGAAAGCGCTGGGCCTTTGTTATCATTTATGGAGAGATTTGTTTCATGAATGTCAGACCCCACACACAAAACAAAAAAACTGGAGAGAAAAGAAGAAAAAAAAAAACAACAGCAACAAAGATTGCAAGACAGAAAATAATAGATGGACACCCAGAGGGTCACTTATCATCCCTTTTCATTTCACAAACTCAATGTAGGGTTTTTTTTTCAAATAGGACGCATTTGGCTCTTGGTTTTGGAAGGCCGCATACATTTTTATATTGTGCCGTTATTAACTCTTTCCCTGGCAATTTATACCTATTAGACCTACTTTCCTGAAATACCAAACAGGGGATAAGCAGTACCAAGTAGCTTATTTGCTGTATGTGGTACATGTGTACATTATGACATGTGCAGTGAATTGTTTTGTTTTTTTTTCACTTTAAAATAATGTACAGGTCTCCAATAAGGAAGGGCTTGGAGATATAGACAGAACTGTTTCTATAACAACAGAAATAAATTAATTACACCTTATTTAGCATTTTTAGGAGACTTTTGGAGAATAAGGTATCTTTTTTTTTTTTTTTTACACAAGGCTATTTACCCTTTAACACTAAACATTGTGACTGCCACCCAACCAGAACACCATATGCACAATTACTCACAGGAGCTACAGAGCTCCCAACTTCTGTAAGTCCTGGACTAGTAGAAAGGAGTATGTGTGAGATTTTGCTGAAAGTCTGAAGGGGATGTAATCTCTAACACCCTCTGTATCTCCAGGGACATGTTCGAGAAGCTTCTTACTGTAACATGGGTCGGAGCAATTCTTTGTTTGCTAATCTTGGCATATGCTACGCAAATGTTGGTTAAGACTGTGCAAGGATCGTTTTTCACACATCTGTGTCATGCATTGATTGGGTGTCGAGTTCGTTCGACTGGTGGGAAATAACACTTTACTGTCTTGTTTCGACTGCCCACGTGCAGATCTTTATCGGAAGGGATTACCATCGCCCCCCCCAAATAAAAAAAATTCAGCTACCCCCAACTTAGGTTTCGTTTCCCAGCCACCTGATAACCCAGGGTAGAACAAAAAAAAATGTTCTGTGTTGACACAAATGTAGGGTGGCGGAGGAGAAGAACAATCTGTTCAGATGTTTAAAAGATGAGGAGCACAGCGTCTGAGGATACCTTCCTGGAGCAAGGTTCCTGGCGCAATCTACAACTTCTCTTCTTATAACTTATTCCCACATGAGAGCTCCTTACCGTTGTTTAAACATATGGAATCGCAAGAAAGAAAAAGGCTTGTCATATAGAGGGTAACATCGGCCAAAGGGAGGTATCCAATATTAGACATCGTAGAGATGGTCCAACGACCGTGTGGCCTACTGGCATCTTCTAAACTGGGATGACTGCCCATCACTCATTCACAGGCGAAAGCCGAGGTGAATGTAGATGGGTAATGGTGAAGTGAATAGTGACGTGAGGAATTCAATGAGGTAGGAGGGAATCCAGAGCCCCTGAGGAGTTACACGAGATGTCAGCTCTGGAGTAGAAGAGAGAGCACGGAACACGTGGAAGATTAATAGGTAAAGTTGTTTGTTACAACACATTGGGCTAGGTAACTACCTTGTAACATGGCAGTTTTTTATTTTTAAGATTTACTCTTTAGAACTAATTTTATTCACCTCATAAGGGTGAAGTGCTAAATTTAATCTCACAGAGAGTCAAATCTGGAACTCTGAGAACCAAACAGATTCTACAGTTGATGCATTAGTCCACTGAACCATCTCAACAGCCACTAACAAAAATTAATATATTAAATTAATATACATTAATATAAGTGGGGCTTACCTAGTAACACTGGTCAAATTCCCTCTGTTTCACATGTTAATTTGTCCATCTTATGAAAGTGGGACATCGAACATGGTGGGTGAGAATTGGGAAGGCAGGAAACAGAAAGATGGGGGTGATGTGGTGAGTAATTCCAAGTGAGAGCATTGGTTAAATATTAATATTATTTTCATTTGAACCAATTTATAGAAAATGTAGCTGTCATTAGGATTAATGTATATTAAGTATTAATATAGTACATTAATACTCTCTCAGGATATATATGGCCATCTAGCAAATGTATCACAACAGTATTAAGATACAGTTTCTGCTTAAATAATAGTGCAGCCAATCAGAAAGCGGGATTTATTGTAATAAGCTGATTTGTTCCAAGCATTCCGCTGTACAAATGATGCAATGTGCCCACCAGTGGTGTATCTTGGTTTTATGACAAAATTCAGGGCACCCCCCCAACAGCATTGTACACCTACGAAATGCCCCATCACCCCATTACATGCCCCATCAGCCACGTTGCACACCCATGACATGCCCCATCACCCCATTACATGCTCCATCACCCACATTACATACCCCCACCACATCCATTACATGCCCCCATCACCTTAATTAATTTGAAGGAGCTAAAGCTTGCTGAACGTTGGGGAGGGAGCAAAAATGTTTGATGCACCAGAAGTGTGCTTTAACACCCTCTGGCAAAGTGCCGCCCTAGGCGAGTGCCTTGTTTGCCTTGTGGAAGATACACGATTGGTGCCCACTAAGTAGGGTTGCCACCTTTTCTTCAAATAAATACCGGCCATGCTGCTATATCCATAGATTTAACATTGGGGTGAAGCCAATTTTTTACAGGCCTGACGGTAAAATAGCGGCCAGGTGGCAGCCCTAACTGTAAGACAGGAACTATAAGCTTGTTAGAAAAATTAAGTAATTTAAAAATAAACTACTGAACAGATTAAAAAATGACCAACACAAGTGGTAGTTTAAACTACCACACTATGGTGCAAAGATGAACATTGGTGTCAGGTAAGCTTTTAAATTTTTATTTTTTTCTACAATCCAGCCATTGAGAACAAATTATTTACTGGACGGTCCGACTAATCTATTTGTGCCCTTGAGTTACCTAAACATGCCCTGCCATTTCCAATACATTTTTCGTAATAATTGTTCATATATCCCCTTAAAACAAGATGCACTGCAGATGAAAAGGGCAGACCTGGTACTTACGGACTTCATGAGTTATCACCAGACTCTACAGACATGGAGAAAATGTGCTCCGAATTCATAGAAGGGGAATATCCCATTATATTACAGATATTATCACTCGTGTCTGTAGTAGGACATTTGGGAGCAATAGAATGGCTTATAAAGATGGTGGCCAGGGTCACGATAGGGAGGTGTGACGGCCTCGGATTACTTTCCAGGGACCCTCAGGATAGAGATTTCGAGGCGTTGCAGTATTTTATATTTCGCCAGCGGTCAGTACGCAGCACCCTAGTGGCGAGAAGACGGTGCTTAAACACCACAGACACCTCT
This sequence comes from Pelodytes ibericus, assembly GCA_036172795.1. Classification (NCBI taxonomy): domain Eukaryota; kingdom Metazoa; phylum Chordata; class Amphibia; order Anura; family Pelodytidae; genus Pelodytes; species Pelodytes ibericus. The sequence goes on from CM069857.1 coordinate 15,124,437, forward strand.
ATTTTTCTCTTATTTTTATTAATTTGCATACAATTCGGCTAAGACAATGTATAGGTCATTTTTGATCATTTTTTTTTCACCCAAAATTCACAGGAGAAGCAATATTTTGGTTTATATAGTCCGTTTGAGATATAATGATGCTTGTGTCTAGGTTCCACCAATACAATAAGAGGGCAACTACTGGCATTTGAAAAAACATCAAGTTGGGGTAAAGCATCAGATTGAATAATTAGTGACTCGGTTTATGGGGTGAAGAGCTTTGCACACTTTGGAGTAGGATTAAAACAAAAATAAATGAATTTTTTTTTGAATTCTCTTTTCTTTCTATGACTTACCCTTCCTGATTTACTAAAGCGTTACTGCAGCAGCTGTACTTGATGGAGAGAATCTGTCGATTGACAGGTCCCTGTGACCTATAAATGTGTCAAAACTCAGCTGGAGGATAAGATTTGGATGGCAGTGATAATGGCCTTTTTTAGACAATACAATGCAACATCCTTTGAGAGGCAAATATGCTTAAGGTGTGAATAATGAAACACTATAGGGCAACGATGGTGAACCTTTGGCACGTGCACCACAACTGGCACGACAAGCCTTCTGTTGTGACATCACAGGTGAATGGCACGGAGAGTGAATTCACAGGTCGTTGCACCGCACTACTGAATGATATGCACGCCGAGTGTCACTTGGCATCCCTGTTCTCAGTGAAAAAGTTGCAGGGTGCGGGAGCAAGTGCTGTGTGCAAATCTGGCTGCTGCGGTAAGTGCTGTGTGCAAATCTGGCTGCTGCGGTAAGTGCTGTGTGCAAATCTGGCTGCTGGGGTAAGTGCTGAGTGCAAATCTGGCTGCTGGGGTAAGTGCTGTGTGCAAATCTGGCTGCTGGGGTAAGTGCTGTGTGCAAATCTGGCTGCTGGGGTAAGTGCTGTGTGCAAATCTGGCTGCTGGGGTAAGTGCTGTGTGCAAATCTGGCTGCTGGGGGTAAGTGCTGTGTGCAAATCTGGCTGCTGGGGTAAGTGCTGAGTGCAAATCTGGCTGCTGGGGGTAAGTGCTGTGTGCAAATCTGGCTGCTGGGGGTAAGTGCTGAGTGCAAATCTGGCTGCTGGGGTAAGTGCTGTGTGCAAATCTGGCTGCTGGGGGTAAGTGCTGAGTGCAAATCTGGCTGCTGGGGTAAGTGCTGTGTGCAAATCTGGCTGCTGGGGGTAAGTGCTGAGTGCAAATCTGGCTGCTGGGGTAAGTGCTGAGTGCAAATCTGGCTGCTGGGGGTAAGTGCTGAGTGCAAATCTGGCTGCTGGGGTAAGTGCTGAGTGCAAATCTGGCTGCTGGGGTAAGTGCTGAGTGCAAATCTGGCTGCTGGGGGTAAGTGCTGAGTGCAAATCTGGCTGCTGGGGTAAGTGCTGAGTGCAAATCTGGCTGCTGGGGGTAAGTGCTGAGTGCAAATCTGGCTGCTGGGGTAAGTGCTGAGTGCAAATCTGGCTGCTGGGGTAAGTGCTGAGTGCAAATCTGGCTGCTGGGGGTAAGTGCTGAGTGCAAATCTGGCTGCTGGGGTAAGTGCTGAGTGCAAATCTGGCTGCTGGGGGTAAGTGCTGAGTGCAAATCTGGCTGCTGGGGGTAAGTGCTGAGTGCAAATCTGGCTGCTGGGGTAAGTGCTGAGTGCAAATCTGGCTGCTGGGGTAAGTGCTGAGTGCAAGTATGGCCGCTGGAGTAATCCCTGTCAGGGCCGCCATCAGGGGGGGACGGGCGATACACATGAGTGGGCTATTACTGAGCAAATTATCAGTGGGCTATTAATGGACAAATTATCAGTGGGCTATTAATGGACATATTATCAGTGGGCTATTAATGAGCAAATTATCAGTGGGCTATTACTGAGCAAATTATCAGTGGGCTATTAATGTATAAACTATCTGGGGGGGGGGGGGGGGGCATCACTTTTTTCAGTACTGGGCCCTGTAATTTCTGATGGTGGCCCCGATCCCTGTGTGCAAATCTGGCATTAGAAGTGACCTGACAAGTTCTCCAGACATGGAAAGTGTCTACAAGGGAATTTTTGCAATAATCTATTTAAAGGGAACAATTTCAAGGTCTCAGGCTTTTTCAGGAAGTCGCTCTTTATGAAAATGTAGGGCTGTCAAAGACGGGTTTGAGTGAGATAGGAGAGTTGTCTACTAAGGTATCTGAGATGTGCAGAGCTACTCAATAGATTCTTTAGACGGGATCTGTAATTTACAAGAGACTTTACTGACTCTGCTCCTGCTTCTCCGAGAGACACTCTGCTCCTGCTTCTCCGAGAGACACTCTGCTCCTGCTTCTCCGAGAGACACTCTGCTCCTGCTTCTCCGAGAGACACTCTGCTCCGGCTTCTCCGAGAGACACTCTGCTACTGCTTCTCCGAGAGACACTGTACTCCTGCTTCTCCGAGAGACACTCTGCTCCTGCTTCTCCGAGAGACACTCTGCTCCTGCTTCTCCGAGAGACACTCTGCTCCGGCTTCTCCGAGAGACACTCTGCTACTGCTTCTCCGAGAGACACTCTGCTCCTGCTTCTCCGAGAGACACTCTGCTCCTGCTTCTCCGAGAGACACTCTGCTCCGGCTTCTCCGGTGAGACACTCTGCTACTGCTTCTCCGAGAGACACTCTGCTCCTGCTTCTCCGAGAGACACTCTGCTCCTGCTTCTCCGAGAGACACTCTGCTCCTGCTTCTCCGAGAGACACTCTGCTCCGGCTTCTCCGAGAGACACTCTGCTACTGCTTCTCCGAGAGACAATCTGCTCCTCTGTCACCCAAACCAGCATCATAACATTCACTAAATATTGATGTCAGGCCTGACAAATGCCGACTCTCTGCTAAGTTATGGGGACAAAATAGCTAAATCCCATTCCACTGCTATGACCATAAATTACATTACAGGAGGAATTTGCCACATCAGCCTCCTCTCATCACCGCAAAGTGATACCCAGCATTGATTTCTGCACTGCTTGGGTCAGCAACTCCTATGGCGTCCAGAGGAACTCAAATTTATGTCTAATATTTAGCGCGGCCTTCTCATCATTTTACTTTGGACAAAGGGGAATTCATCATAGAAATACACCATACTGTAAATGTTTTAAACGATGGGCTTAACCCAACATGGATATAAACTAGCCTGCTGCTTGCAATCACCGTGAATGCCGTCTCAAACTTTTGGGGAGAAAAAAAATATATAAAAATTGTACTTTTGTCCAACTAGTCTTCTTTAATACTTATGGGGCCTTAAGCAAGCCTTTACTTCTGGGTACGCATGCAGTTCTTCAAAGGGACAGTCCAGTCCCCAAACTCACTTTGGTGCAAGATGCAGATTACTGCTTGTATAGTGCACAGGCTTTTTCCCAGTGTGATTTGATGCAGGCATTCTGTATAAATCACATTTTTTATATTTGGCTCAAACCCTCCCCCAGTGATTACTCTGCATGTTTACTGCAGGTGCGGCAGCACTGATTATATAGACACTGAAGATATAAAGTTTTGTTTCATTTATTCACTTGCTGTTTTGTTTCATTTATCCACTGTGCTCCTCAAATTGAATATATTGTGTGGGCTCTGAGTGACCTTGCTCTTGTACAGAGCAGGATCTCTTAACAGTGCAACACATTGTCTGATGGCATCACCAGAGAAACAGGAAATTCCATTCATTTGACTGAAATTATTCTCACTGGTTCCGGCAGCAAAAAGAAAGAAAGAAAAGGAAATGACTTTTACTCAGCTGGTGTGGGCAGTCCTGGCTTCTTGCAAACTGCTATAATTTCACAATTTCATCTAGCTGTAAGTATTTTATATTTTAAGCAATGCAAAATGTAAATCATGCATTTTAAAGTACTTTGAAAGCCCATTAATATGCATTATTTGGAATATACATTTTGGGCACCAGTCACTTTAAGCCACTGTTCCACCTCAGGTATATAACTATGCCCACCCTACTAGAATCATCTAATGTCTACCCCTCCTTTCCTCTCATTTAGTATTAAGCCCCTCAGCTCCCACCTAAGCCTTGGTACCTCGAATGTTTGGGAACTACATGTCCCATGTAGGATTGCCACCTTTTCTACTAACAAAATACTGGCCCTGCTATTGTCTCTATAGACTTAACATTGGCCTCAAGCCAATTGTCTACCGGCCTGCCGGTAAAATACCGGCCAGGTGGCAACCCTAGTCCCATGAGGCCGACGATCCAATGTAAAACGTAACACGTCGTCATGGGATATGTAGTTTTCAAACATTAGAGATCCATCATAGATAGTAAGCACACCCTCCCCTCCTCCTGGCACCTTGTACTCTTACCCTTCACCTTAACTGCCCCCTCCTCCTCTCACTCAAACCCCCCTCTTTAATCTGTGCACGGGAACTTCCTGCAGTTTGTACCTTAGGTCCCAGGTAATCATTTCCCTAACCTAATATCGCTAGATTCCTGGAATTAATTAGCAGACTCTGGAAGCAATGCTTACGGTCCAAACTGCACTTTGCTGAGTTGCTAAATAGTAAAAATGCCTCTTAAAAATGTGATTTTTTAAATAAATGCGTGTGCATCTTTTGTAAGCGGCTGAGAAAACGAGTTTATACCATTTGCTGAGCCTAATAATTTGTTTTACAGAATAAACCTTGTATTTCAGGATTTTTTTTTAAAATGCAGGAGTGAAGCCAAAATCCTGCCCACGCCTCTGCAAATCTCATATGGTGCGCTGCTACCTTCTGCCTTCTCACGCCGCTCCGTGCCTGGAGGTTTGTGTGTCAGCACAGCAATGAATGGAAATATTTACATTATGTCTACGGTAGGTGATGTCAGCTCGTACGGGGTGTGTGAGTACGCAGAGCTGGAGTAAGAGCACTTCAAGGCGCGGCTTCAGAAGCGGAACGCGTCGGCGCGGTCGCTTCCTCAGTCTATGCACGAGCACAATGGTATTGCCTTTACAGATGTCTTCTTCTCTCCAGTGTCCCAGAGAAAAGGGTGACACGAGCGGGAGGGGGAGAAAAAGAGGCTGGTATGATCACTTGATTGGTGTTCTGACATTCATACCATACGGGCTAACATCGAAAGCGGAATGCGTCAGCAGAACTGTTTTATCTGAGCACAGTGGTTTTGTATACACTGATTCATCCAGACAATAGGGACACAAGAGATAAGAGCAGAGGCCATAAAAGTGAAACTGACCCGTGTCGGGTGGGACATGTTCTATACAGGCACCAGAAGCGGTAGGGACATCTACATGTAAATGTGCACAGCAGCCTTGTGTGGTGTATATGTAAATGTGCACAGCAGCCTTGTGTGGTGTATATGTAAATGTGAACAGCAGCCTTGTGTGGTGTATATGTAAATGTGCACAGCAGCCTTGTGTGGTGTATATGTAAATGTGCACAGCAGCCTTGTGTGGTGTATATGTAAATGTGCACAGCAGCTTTGTGTAGTGTACTTGCAGTACTTCCTCACGCCGAGAGGAAGCCCAATTAGAGGCGAAACGCGCAACGTGGCTTCCAATACTGCTATCACTACGGACTTTTGCACTTGGTTTGTTTATTTTTTTTTTTGGAGATCAACAGCCCTCCATCGGATTTTTATTACTACGGAGAAGTTTGACGCTGTTTACATCCCATGTAAGATGCTATTGTCACTTTATTAAATATCTGTTTTAACTGTTAAATAATTTATCTCCTCGTCTTGTTCTATTACTTATGGGCATGTTATGAGGAAGAGAGAAGATTTTGGACAGAAACATTGTTTGTGAGTGCAATTGTCTGTACTGCACTATTATTTATTTATAAACTGGATTACACTATGGTCTTTGTTTTTCTCTGTTTCCCTATGCATATTGTGAAATATTGAAGACCTTTTCCAAACTGTACTGCAATATCAGCATTTTTCAGGCAATTATCATATTTCCTTATATATTTTTCTGCTGGTGGGGTTAACTTAGCGCACCGATCACTCCTATTGTTTGGGTTTATTATACTCAACCCCTATATCTCCACCTCCCCGGCTTCTCGGTTTGCCAGGGCCGAGTGTTGGAAAGGTATGGCATTACACATACATCAGAAAAGATTCTGACAGCTTCCTGGGCTGAATGACTGCTAGAAATGAGCTATAAAGTAAAGACAGACTTTGTCCAGCACAACTATTAAAGTATGTGATCTGCAATTGCCATTTAAGTTCCTCCTCCAATTTACTATTTAACACCTTAGTGACAAGTAAGGTTGCCACCTTTTCTTCAAAAAAAATACCGGCCTTGGTACTGTCTCCATAGAATTAACATTGCGATCTAACCATTTTTTTTACCAGCTTGCCGGTAAAATACCGGCCAGGTGGCAACCCTAGTGACAAGACATTTTGACCTTGACTTTCCCTTTTTACATTTCTGGGGTGTTTGTGTTTAGCTGTAATTTCCTTCTCTCTCACATACTGTACCCACATTAATTATTTGTTGTTTTTATTGTCATAAGAAGGGCTTTCATTAGATACTAATACGTTCATCATATCTTATAATTTACTATAATAACAATCATAAAATATGATGAAAAAAAAACAAACACTTTTTCTAACTACAATCATTAAAAAAGTCCCTGTCTAAATAGTCTCTAAATGCTGTGCAGAGTTCAGAAATATGCTTGTTTCCATGATTTTCTGCATTTTTTTGCGAATTATGGGCAAAAAAAAAAAAATAGTGGTTTGACCCTAACCCGAACCTTAAATTTAACTCTAACCCTATCCCTAGATTTTTTACCTAATTTAATTATAACCCTAACAGCTATTCTAACCCTATCCCTAGATTTTAGCTAATTAAGTCTTTTTTTGTTCATTGCAATGTTGCTGACTACCTCTAGGGGCAGTCAAGCATCAGATTAAGCGCATCAGAAGTGAATTGTTTTTCACTTTTGAAGCTCTAACCACAAGAGGGCAACAGCCATATTGCAGGAGCATGCTACTCCATGGAGCGATCGTGGGTGCCCCAGAGCCGGAATTTCGGTGCTGCCTATTGCCTCGACAATAGAGCAGCACCATCAGAGTGGGTTTCACGATCCCACCGCAGTTGGGAAATGTATAGTTTGCTTAGCAAACAACAAAGTGATCTCATAAAACTGAGACACCATTAAAAACATACTGGGGGTCATGTATATCCGCGGTGCACACGCAGAGAGCGCTATTGCTATCGCATGTGCGCCAATGTATAACGCAGACTCCGGACACATTTCGGGAGTCTTCGCTGCATCCACCGGATACTTACTCTTTGGTTGTGCCGGTACTCGTTGCCCAGGGGGCGGCCAATGTATAAAAAATAAATCAGGCAATGAAAAAGTCCCCCCCCCTCGGGGCAATTTTTACACCTCTCCCAACACTTTGCAGGGCGGGAGATTTTATCCTTGACCCCCAATGTTCTCTTAGTGTATGCATGGGCTTGCAATTCTGATAACACAATATAAAGATAATTTATGATCATTTTTAATTCCCTACATCCACAGTATACATACTATTTAGGCGGCACACTGAATGTGTAATACTTTTTATTATGATCCGAAATATATGATAGAAAAAAAATGATATTACATAAAAATAAATGGAGAGGACTATATTCCTATTAGCTGCGAAGACATCACATTTGTCAGCAAACCCATGAGCAAGAATGAATTCTCAATACAATTTGTAAATATACATAAGAGATAAGCTATAAATGGTTATTTGCTGCTTTTTTCTCTGATATTGTCACCTTCCCGGGGGAGCTAAACTGAGGTCATTTCAACAGAAAAATTATTATCAAGATGTGATGTTTATGCTGTTTTTCAAAGGGTCCGCTGAACTTGCATGGTAAGCTGGGAGACGCCGGGGGGCTGGGAAGGCATTTAAATAACCCGTGTGTAAGGCAGCGATGGCTGAAAGGGAATATTACTTGTTTAAAAAGGAAACATTTATTTGAAAGTGTTTTCGTTTTTCTGAGCTAAACGATGCTTTTCCCATCTTGGCGTGAAGCTACCAGTAGTCATATAACTGTCTTCCCAGACCCGACTGTCTCATCCAGCGGTCAGCGACCTGATAGAATTCCCATGATGCACCACTACTATAATGTCTCCACTGAGCTGACCAATTGCTCACTTTAGCTGGGAGTCGCTGCGCGTGAGAAGATGGCGGGGTCTTCCTGCGAAAGTAGAACGCCTCTCGTTCGAAAAAACATAATCCCTTTCAGCATCGGCGACTGTATTTTAAATGATTAATAATATCCCTCTCTTCGAAGGGTAGCGTTGGGGAGGAGCTTTTGCCAGGGGTCATCAAATGTCTCTGGGTTGATGGAACAGTCCCATAGTTGCCAGGAATCCAGAATTTGTGGGGACAGTCCTGCTTTTTTGGGGGTCCAGGGAAATCGCAGTTCAGAGACCTGGTATCAGCTCCGGCTTGTGTGATTTTTAGGAAATAATAATAACAGCGTATGGCACCTTTAAATCAGACTGCTCTCCGGATATAACCAAGAAAAACATTAAAAAAAAAACATATATAGTGCAATATATATACATTAATAAAGTATAATTTAGCAGAGGTTACAGTCCCCTTTAAAGGGTTTAAAGAAAGAGATCTTGGAAATTTCCAGTAATTGCAATTAGCGCTCTGGATTTAAACAAGCTCTGCGCAGGTGGTTGTGCTGAATAAAAATGCTAATCAATTATCAGATATGAGAAACGCTGCATAATCGCAATTTAAAATGTTAATCGTCCCGCAAGCCTCCAAATCTATTCTTTTGGCGGCCGTCCCGGGGGTGGGGTGGGGGGGAGGGCATTTAACAATGAAGTCCTGAAAGAACGCGATGGATCCGGCCTTATATATTATAAGTTTTAATAAAGTGTGTTTCAAAAAGTAATATAATAATAATGATAAAAAAAGGATTTAAATAATGATTGTAGTTAACTCTCACTATTCTACGACCAATGCTTATGGGAATGGAAAAAAGCTAAGGAACGAAAATGTTGGTCCTTAATTATCTAAAATGGTAAATATGGTTAGTGAGGACAGAGAATAAGCAGATTATTTGAAATAAATTAGTTTCTTCTGTTTATACCAAGGAAGAACTGATGGCTGAGCCGGTGCTGGCTGGCTGGCTGGGATTGGCTGAAACAGGATTAAACACTGTTAAAATAGACAATTCCCCAGGGCCAGATGGTATAGGGTACTTAAGGGCCTAACCCTAATTCTGATCAGACCATTATTTCTGTTATTTCGGCATTCTAACCGTTAAAGCATTGTACCAATAGGCTGGTACAAGGCGGATGTGGTGCACAGGCGTAAATGGTATTTCACTGTGAAAAACTACAAATGAGAAGGATATTGGAATAATGGTAGACAACATACTTAGCAAGAGTGCACAATGCCAGTCAGCAGCTGCAAGGGCTAATAAGATACTGGCACTGGTATTGATTCACTGGAGGAAGATATAAAGTCATTAGTAAAGAGTAGTACAATTCTGGGCACCAGTCCTTAAAAAGGACATTGTGGAACTAGAAAAAGTGCAAAGGAGGGCTACAACATTGATAAGGGGATTTGAGGATCTTAGTTATGAAGAGATACTAAAACAGGTAGAAATCCGATTTTCTTTTGGAGTCAAGAAGTAATTTTGTCCCCTGAGTGGCAAAATTTGAAGAAAAAAAAAATATATAGCTTACTTAGGGGTTTTTGTCTTCTCTTGGATCAAAAGCAGGAATGATGGTTAGAAGGGTTGAACTTGATGGACTTAAGTCTTTTGTGAGCTAAATTACTATGTTACACAGTTTTTGGATCCCCTAACTCAACCCCTAAGGCATGTCCAGCAGGTTGGGGTGTTAAACAAAGGTGCGTCGTTGGGCTGTTTACAGTATTTTGCTCCCCACCCCATGGTTCAGTGAGGGGCAATCTAATTAAAAGGTGAATGGTGGATTCGGGGGGGGGGGGGGGGGTACTAAATTCACAAGACCACCAAAGCATGGGTAACATGGATTCACCTTGCCCAGCGATAACTCCCATCACGGTCAGACAGCAAAGAACCCTTCTATGTGCACTAGAAACCAGGCCACCCGTGCATATACCAGTATTACCACTGAAGAGTGCTGCCTGAGGGTGATCTGCATTTTTTAGAAGACACTGTGCATGCTACACTTCAAATGCATATTATTAAAAATGGCATAGTGACGAGTTAGCTAGGCTCGTCATCCATATACAGAATCTCAGGGTTGGGAGCCCCAATAATCCAAACGCTACACCCCAGATACATATTCCACAATTTAACATCCCCAGGTAAAGAATACCATTGACTCTGTGGCCCCAATAACCCAAGCCCCTGTATAAACATACATCTTTCCTGCCCCCCCCCCCCCCATATAAATTTTGGCAGCGGGGTGCCTTCCCAAACCCAGGCTACCTTAAAGAGAATATTATCACTGTGGGGGGCGTGATCCTGGTAAAGAACTACCCTGGCATGCCCCCCAGCACTCAAAGTGTTAAAAACCCTATAACAATAAAGTTACAGGAATAACTTATTTAATGTCCCAAGGAGGATCTCCTCATCTGATAAACCAACGGACTGGCACTGAAAGGGTCAAGCCGCGTCGGATATACACACTGCGTTAGAGGAAATATCCTCGTTTCTATACTATTTATAATCGTAACTACATGAGCTTCTATTTTTGGCGCTCGCTGTGCGTTCATTACTCTCTGCGTTATGTTACAGCACTGCGGATACGTTTGGCACGCTATATATACACACCGTAACAAAGCTGCAAGGGGTGACGTCATCTGCCAATCAATCTGCACCCCCCCCCCCCCGCGCTGTGCAGGGTACTGTGCGTGATGACTGCTCTCCCCGTGTCGCCGCACTGGACAGCCTGCAATTCCCATCATTCCGAGCCGAAAATGAAAATCGGGCAAGCAGGGGAGTGGGGGCAGAGACAGGCTTAAACAGAGCAATTCTGGCTCCAGATGTGGAAGAATCAGCAGAAACATAACCAATGGTTACCCTGGCCATTGATCTGTTGTAATGATAAGCTCTGGCCTTCTAATGATGGAATTAACGCAAGGCCTATTCAATAAAGAGAGAACTGCAGAGAATTGAGATGGAATTTTCACACCTCATGCCAATGAGTCCCCAGTTGGCCAGTGTATCCTCTGACCGGCAGCTAGCGCTAGAGAGAGATCCTTATTATTGCACGTAAGGTCTGCTCTGCTGGTCCCACGCAAAAATGAGGGTCTCTTCCCGAACTAGCAGAGAGAAACCCCCACTACACACAGACCAGGACCAGACGCTGCCAGCGCACACCAGCCCCCGACAACTCCTGTGTCTCAGCTGTGTACTCCAGACAAGCAGACATCTTTTATTAACCCTTGCTTCCTTCAAGGAAAAATAAAAAAAAACTATAGTAAGTTTGAAATTCCTGACTCCCTGCTATTCTCTCTTTATAGAGTAGACTCCTGAGCAATACAGAGTTACAAGGGCAGTTCCATCTATTTCTTATTGCTCTTTCTATTTTACCTGTTTCTAAGAGAGGTCAAATGCATTTATTTTTTACTTTAACACAATTGTTCTCCTGTAGTTTTGACATTACAAATCATTTCTCAAATCAGAGACAGCCGATAAGCAGGGGTCTGGAGATATAGCCGGGACTGCTGCAATAACTCTGATACACATTATTTGACAATGATAGGGTTAAATAGAGAGAAATAAACCCCCTGATAATACAGATCTGTTTTCATTTAGTTTACATGATACAGTTCTGGAGCTGTCCCTTTAAAGGGCAGTAGCTGTAAAGAGGTTTTTTGGTGCCGTGGTCAGTAATATCTGTGAGTAAACACAGTAATTACTATGTAGAAGGGTTTGTGCCAGCGACTCTTGTTAAATTTTAATGTCAGATTAAAAATGAATTCTGTCTGGAACACTTACAATCCCGATGAATTATTTAAGACAAATCAGATTTCTCACTATGGATGCTGTCCGGTACAAGACACTTTCATTCTGCGGATGCTGAGATAAGCAGATTTACCTAGCCCCCCCCCCCCCCCCCCACACACACACACACAATGCCCCCTTATGCACAGGCAGTATTCAGGGGAGGGCTGGCAAAGGGGGGGGGGGGGCTGCTCCTTAATCGCTTTCAGTGGGCTGAGATCTGTCTATCCAATTGTCTTGTCTGTCTGTCACTCTCTGTACTTTATTTATCAGCATATTTGTCTTGTGTGTCTGTGTGTATATATCTGTGATATCAGGTGGGCTGATGAAGTTGCACCAAGGGCAAACATTATGACCACTGACAGGTGGCAAGACGGCGGAGGCAGTGTGATGGTTTGGGCTGACAGGTGGCAAGCTGGCGGAGGCAGTGTGATGGTTTGGACTGACAGGTGGCAAGCCGGCGGAGGCAGTGTGATGCTTTGGACTGACAGGCGGCAAGCCGGCGGAGGCAGTGTGATGCTTTGCACTGACAGGTGGAAAGCCGGCGGAGGCAGTGGGATGGTTTGGACTGACAGGTGGCAAGCCGGCGGAGGCAGTGTGATGGTTTGCACTGACAGGTGGAAAGCCGGCGGAGGCAGTGTGATGCTTTGCACTGACAGGTGGAAAGCCGGCGGAGGCAGTGGGATGGTTTGGACTGACAGGTGGCAAGCCGGCGGAGGCAGTGTGATGGTTTGGACTGACAGGTGGCAAGCCGGCGGAGGCAGTGTGATGGTTTGGACTGACAGGCGGCATTCATAGGGATGCTACTTTACCGCTAGAAAAAGGGCACCACAGAGGAAAATAAGGGACAGAATGATTTGGAAATGGGGACTGTCCCTCATTAATAGGGATACTTGGGAGGTGTGTAGCGCGTCTAAATACTTAATGCTAAAACCAAAACTCCTTGGCCCATGTGTTTTGTGTCGTTATTAAATGTATTAAGCCGTTATTTAATAATACTGAACTAAATATTTGTAACAAGACCTGTACTTCCTGTCTTTCATCCATTGGGCTTGGTGGATATTTTGCATCACTTCCCCTCTCTTAACCTCGGCAGGGTAAATCACTGGTTCTGATTGGCTGCTTGAGGTAGATTATGCCTAAACATCACTCTCTTTGGCCCCTGTACTCTGCAGACTCAGTCTCACGGACACACATCAGGTTTACTTAGAGATCAGAGACTGTTTTTTAACCCTTGCTTCTGTCTTAATGGCCCTTTTACTCAAATCTGAGGTTACAAAAGATACATTTCGGCTGGGGGAACTATTCCACCGTTAACAAATCTCTCCTCAAATCTCCATAAAGACATGAATAATTTAAAGATAATTCAGATAAAGGCTATGACTGTGACTGGCCTAAATAGGTAAATGGACAATTTTTATTTTTATTTCCTTTGATTTGCCAATCTTCCCCACAGCCACCTCCCCAAGAATTTGCCTATGCATCCCCCCACAGCCATCTGCCCCCCCAGACTTTCCCAATACTGCACCCACCCTTATCTAATGCTGCTGCTGCCCCATCCCATCATCCACCAGTGCTGCTGCCCCCTCCCTCTCTCCCCCACCCTCCACAAATGCTGCTTCCCCCTCCTTCCACTATCCCTGGTGGCTAGTGGGGGCAGCCGGTGTATGTCTGCAATGCGTGCAGACATCCTCTGATGCTGCCCGACGCGTCCATCTTCTATGACAGACTGCCAGAAGGTCATGTGACCTTCCTGCTTCCATCATAGAAGTCCAGACTGACGTGCTGGGCAGCACCGGAAGATGTCTACGCGTATCGTGCAGACATCCACCGGCTGCTTGCGAGGGGGATCCAGGTCCCCTGCAACTCTGCGGGGGGACATGGATCCCAGTCTTGTAGTTAGACCTCGATTTGAGGTCAGTCTATAAGATGACCTTGAATATGAGGTCTTTTTCAGAGCATTTGTTCGGAAAAAAACCTTGTCTAATATTCACGCAAATATGGTAGTTAATTTAGGGACTATTATACCTCAGTAGAGTCTGTATTGTGCGGGTGGAGGAGGGTCATGCACAAATAATTAGTCTCAAGTCCTTTATTCCTCCCCCTCTTCGCTTCTATTGTTGCTCGAACCAATCAGGTTCTACCAAATGGGAGGAGCAACGGAATGGGGATGAGTAATCGGAACCAGACTGTGGCAAGATGGCTGCTCCCAGTGGCACACAAACAAGGTGGATTTCCTAACAGATAAATATTGGTTACGTAACCTTCTGAAGCCCACTGACCTGTAAAATACAGAATCACAAATCACTAATGCACTTTAATATTTATTTTTCTGTGACTTGTTTTTCCAGGGCAGCTTATCTTCGCGTGATGAAGAGCGCCTTCGGATAATTGGATAAAAACAGAGACCGTGGTAAACCTGGCAGTAATTACCGGGCTGAGTACAGCTAATAATGTACTAGTAGATAGCATAATTACTGTGCATTTTACTCACAATCTCCAATGCATCTAATTCACGTCTGAATTATATAACCTGATATCATTGTTTGCGCTACCAAAAACATGGCACAATTTAAAAAGGAAATGAAGTTACATACAATTAGTTCCTAAGCATAAAGAAGTGAATTAACCACTTATTGACCAGTCCGATTTTGTACCCTTTGTTGACAGAGGCTATTTTAACACTTTTGCGGTGTTTGTGTTTAGCTGTAATTTTTCAATTTCTCATTTAATATACACACACGTTTTATATATATATATTGTTATTATATATTGGTTTTATAAGCAAAAAGCATTTTTCCCATGATATCATAATCCTTGTCATTTTTAGGAGCCAGGAATATGATAGTTATAGCGGTGTCATAGAGAGAATTAATTAAAGACTTTAGGAGCCAGCAGTAAGATTTGTAAGAGCCATGACTCCCTAACTCCTAGTTCTTCAGTAGTCTCAAACATTTCCAGATATTCTATATATTGTCACCCTTTACTACTTCCACTGGGAGGATATTCCAGGTATCAACTACTCTTAAACATTCCTTCAAATCTTTAACTGATACAACACCAATTGTGGCTTTTATTTCCAAAACTTATTTATTCAATATATTTCTTACATACTCGGAAGAAAGGTGCATGTGGGTGTGGTTGGTTCTTGTGGGAGTGGTTGGTGCTTGTGGGAGAGGTTGGTGCTTGTGGTCAGTGCCTGTGGGGGAGGTTGGTGCTTGTGGGTGTGGCCGGTGCTTGTGAGAGTGGTCGGTGCTTGTGGGAGTGGTCGATGCTTGTGGGTGTGGTGAGTGTTTGTGGAAGTGGTTGGTGCTTGTGGGAGAGGTCGGTGCTTGTGGGTGTGGTAAGTGTCTGTGGGAGTGGTCGGTGCTTGTTTGTGTGGTCGGTGGTTGTGGGAGTGGCTGGGGCTTGTGGGAGTGGTCTGTGCAGATTTCGCCCATGCATTAGCCTGTCAGACTAACCAATAGTTTTAGTAGCAAAGGCTTGTGTGGCAGTGTGACACCCCATAAAGAGGGCGTGTCTGATAGCGACAGCACACGTGCCACTAGGCAGGCACCAGGAAGCAAGTCTCCTAGTGTTTGTTTTCTCTCCTAAATAACCAGTGATATCTTCTGAACACATCATAGAAAGAGGATTTCAAAAACAATTAAATCCGCTGAACATAGCCAATTCATTAAAAAGTTTTACAATTTTATTACTCTCTGGGTTTTTCAACACTGCATCAATAATTAACTTAAATAATTTTTTTTGGGGGGGGGGCTTACTTTAAACTTTATTTAATTAGTAAAGTCCCCAGCCCCTCCTACTTTAATTCCTAACCCCTTGTCTCAGTTGTGTCGCCGAACCAAGGGGCCGAATGTGGCATCTAGGGTTGCCACCTGGCTGGTATTTTCCCGACAGTCCGGTAAAAAAAAATTTGGCTTCAAGCCAATCTTAGGTCTATGGAGACAGTCCCAAGGCCGGTATTTTTCTGAGAAGAAAAGGTGGCAACCCTCGTGGTATCTGATTTGCATTTCTGACACAGCCTGTGCGGGGAATGTGATTCTGTATGATGATCGAACTTTGGACGCATGCGCGATCGCGGCTTTATTATTTAAAATAAATAATTTCAAATAAGTTCATTATTGACTCAGTGTTAAAAAAAAAAAACCAGAGTCAAAAAAAATACAGTTAGTTGTCCTTTAAAAGCAAAACCAACACTGTGCAGGCCACATTCAAATCGCTGCCCTGGTAAGGGGTTAAGCTTCCTGGAGTCTTTTACCATCCCGATTCGGGGACCGCGGAGTGTATTACACCTGAACTTCCTGTAAAGGCGCCTTTGTCGCTCCATGTGTGTAAATGATTTTGCAGCTCTATTTTTAGCCGCTCGCAGACTGTTCTGCTGAGAGGATAATTAGCGGTTCACTTCTTACATTAATCCGCAGAGCAGACAATGCAGACAACAGGAGCTGAGGCTGCATCGGCTGGAAGGCGGATGGAACGCTGGCTCTTCCTGTTATTTAACACAAAATATATCTGTTCTGTTCTGTTCACTCTTTTTTGGAAGATCCGCTTGTCTATCCCTAAAATGCGACCCAATCCATTTTAAAACCACTTACACCCACGGCGCCCCCCCTCAGTAAGTGCCACCCCTTGGTCAGTAGGCAAATTGGGGGTCCAAAGCAGCTGCTTCATGAGCCATAGTTGCAAACAGTCACAAAATGTTCCTGGGTGGGCCCATTTTGTTTTGTGGGGGGTTTTTTCGGGCTGGGGGGGCCTGTCCCATCAAATACAGGTTTATCTCAGCATTGCACTGGCTGGGTGGCAGCCCTATGCCCATGCCGTATATAACAGCTACAAGCAGGCCAAATTCTCTAGAAAATTGGATTTTTGGGGTAATAAACAGGCAGTTACTACTGGTGACTCGGCTGTTGTTATTGAACTGAGGAGGTTGTGGGGTTTGTAGTTCAGATTTTGTTTCTCTCTTGTAAGAAATGTTAACAGTCAGAGCCTCTTATAAAGGACAATGGTCAGCAAACAACTAACGTAGGTATTATTGTAAGATTGCATCAAGTGTAGGTCCACATTAAGTGGAAATGCTATAATGGGAAAAAAACATTATTATTTAACCCTCTTTGCTCTGTATAGCTCTATCAGGGGGCGGACATGTTGGTTAGAATCTTTGCTCTGTATAGCTCTATCAGGGGTGGACATGTTGCTTAGAAGCTTTGCTCTGTATAGCTCTATCAGGGGTCGGACATGTTGTTTAGAATCTTTGCTCTGTATAGCTCTATCAGGGGGTGGACATGTTGTTTAGAATCTTTGCTCTGTATAGCTCTATCAGGGGGCGGACATGTTGTTTAGAATCTTTGCTCTGTATAGCTCTATCAGGGGGTGGACATGTTGTTTAGAATCTTTGCTCTGTATAGCTCTATCAGGGGGCGGACATGTTGTTTAGAATCTTTGCTCTGTATAGCTCTATCAGGGGGTGGACATGTTGTTTAGAATCTTTGCTCTGTATAGCTCTATCAGGGGGTGGACATGTTGTTTAGAATCTTTGCTCTGTATAGCTCTATCAGGGGGTGGACATGTTGTTTAGAATCTTTGCTCTGTATAGCTCTATCAGGGTCAGACATGTTGTTTAGAATCTTTGCTCTGTATAGCTCTATCAGGGGGCGGACATGTTGTTTAGAATCTTTGCTCTGTATAGCTCTATCAGGGGGTGGACATGTTGTTTAGAATCATTGCTCTGTATAGCTCTATCAGGGGGCGGACATGTTGTTTAGAATCATTGCTCTGTATAGCTCTATCAGGGTCAGACATGTTGTTTAGAATCTTTGCTCTGTATAGCTCTATCAGGGGGCGGACATGTTGTTTAGAATCTTTGCTCTGTATAGCTCTATCAGGGGTCAGACATGTTGTTTAGAATCTTCGCTCTGTATAGCTCTATCAGGGGCGGACATGTTGTTTAGAATCTTTGCTCTGTATAGCTCTATCAGGGGGCGGACATGTTGTTTAGAATCTTTGCTCTGTATAGCTCTATCAGGGGGTGGACATGTTGTTTAGAATCTTTGCTCTGTATAGCTCTATCAGGGTCAGACATGTTGTTTAGAATCTTTGCTCTGTATAGCTGTATCAGGGGGTGGACATGTTGTTTAGAATCTTTGCTCTGTATAGCTCTATCAGGGGGTAGACATGTTGTTTAGAATCTTTGCTCTGTATAGCTCTACCAAGGGGTGGACATGTTGTTTAGAATCTTTGCTCTGTATAGCTCTATAAGGAGGCGGACATGTTGTTTAGAATCTTTGCTCTTTATAACTCTATCAGGGGGCAGACATGTTGTTTAGAATCTTTGCTCTGTATAGCTCTATCAGGGGGTGGACATGTTGTTTAGAATCATTGCTCTGTATAGCTCTATCAGGGGGCGGACATGTTGTTTAGAATCATTGCTCTGTATAGCTCTATCAGGGTCAGACATGTTGTTTAGAATCTTTGCTCTGTATAGCTCTATCAGGGGGCGGACATGTTGTTTAGAATCTTTGCTCTGTATAGCTCTATCAGGGGTCAGACATGTTGTTTAGAATCTTCGCTCTGTATAGCTCTATCAGGGGCGGACATGTTGTTTAGAATCTTTGCTCTGTATAGCTCTATCAGGGGGCGGACATGTTGTTTAGAATCTTTGCTCTGTATAGCTCTATCAGGGGGTGGACATGTTGTTTAGAATCTTTGCTCTGTATAGCTCTATCAGGGTCAGACATGTTGTTTAGAATCTTTGCTCTGTATAGCTGTATCAGGGGGTGGACATGTTGTTTAGAATCTTTGCTCTGTATAGCTCTATCAGGGGGTAGACATGTTGTTTAGAATCTTTGCTCTGTATAGCTCTACCAAGGGGTGGACATGTTGTTTAGAATCTTTGCTCTGTATAGCTCTATCAGGGGGCAGACATGTTGTTTAGAATCTTTGCTCTGTATAGCTCTATCAGGGGTCAGACATGTTGTTTAGAATCTTTGCTCTGTATAGCTCTATCAGGGTCAGACATGTTGTTTAGAATCTTTGCTCTGTATAGCTGTATCAGGGGGTGGACATGTTGTTTAGAATCTTTGCTCTGTATAGCTCTATCAGGGGTCAGACATGTTGTTTAGAATCTTTGCTCTGTATAGCTCTATCAGGGGTCAGACATGTTGTTTAGAATCTTCGGTCAGATGAAGGATGATCGGACCCAATATGTTTGGCCGTGATAGAGCTATACAGAGCAAAGAGAGCTAAATAAGGTACTTTTTTTCTAACGGTTTAACATGAAAGATCTATCAGCCCTAATTTAGGATCTGAAGTCTGTAAATGTACAATGTGAGTATTGTTCTATGCTGCTCATTAAAGTGCTAATTAATGAGGTTGCTTCGTTAACCATTATAATAATTCACTCAGCATTCCATAACATTGGTCTATATTAACAAAGGGTGCAGTTAAAGGGGCCGTACCACCTTACTTATTTTCTGTATGTATGTCTATTATATGTGGAATTCTGTAATGAATGAGAGATGTTGGTTGGGACCTGACAATGTCTGAAATGTGTGTATTTATTACCCAAGCCAGCTTTTCAGTCCCATGTCCATTAAAGAGCGATAGTACCTTAAAGGGGTAGTCTCATCCAGCTCATTTTCTGTACGTTAACATGTTTCTTATTTTTTTACTTTAAAACCATTTCCAGTTCACCTGTAGTTTTACATTGAAAATAATATCGCCGGGGCTTCTAAATTCCGTGACATTCCAATAAGGAGGGGCTTGGAGGGATGGGCGGGACTGTTGCTATGGCAGCAGCAATTCGTCTATTGCACTTTATATGCAGTTTTTAGGAGATACGGAGTGCTGAGGAAATAACGGATCGGACAGATGACAGGCTGACTAAGTGTGTTGGGAGTTGAAATCCCTAAAGTTATTATTGGGCTATGCCCATGTGAGTTGAGGACATTTCCAGTACTAGGGGTTAGTCCATACCGTGCTGTACAGAAATCGTTTTACCGACATCTTGCATTTAACCACTAGAGGGAGCAATGTTAAAATCCTATGAATAGAAACAGGGAGGAAAACTGAGAATACATTGTTTTATTTCCATTACATCCAGGGATCTATCTTGTTAGGTTTGATAAAACAAGCATTACGGGCAAAATCGATACCAGCAGCATTTGATTAGCTGCGCCAAAAGGCTCGTATTTTTTCTGGCCAGGCATCCGGAGTGACCGGTAAAGTTTAACACAAGTTCACGTTTTTATGTAAAAAAAAAACTTATCCTGCTTATAAAGTCTCCTAAAGCCAAGTGCATTCCCCTTTAAAGGGACACATATAAAGGTACTCTGCTGTCAGAGGCAATAACTAGCTCCGTCCAATAAAACTATATCAATTTAAACATACGGTTCACTGGATACCAATTAAAACAACAGGGGAGCTGACAAACAGGCTCCCTCTATCATCCAACGTAAATCCCACCCAGCACACACTCTGTTAAAGGGACACCTACAAATGTGTTGTCAGAGGCGATAACCACTTTCATCAAATACAACCATATAAGAAAAACCATGCTCAGGATCTGGATTTAAAAGAAAAGGAAGCTGACAAATTGTTCCGCTCTCCTGTATCCTCCAATAGACCCGAATGGGATTAACTCATTTGAACTTTATTGTTTTTTTTATGGAGCTTAATAAATATAGTAGCCAGTTAGGCCTTTGGCCTCGTAATATCCCTCTCTGGAATTTAAAAAAAGGAAGATTGGAAGGGACGGTTCCATAAAATGGGCTGTATAAAATCCAGTAAGCAAAGGCATTTAATACCCAGCAGCCTGGCACTGAAAGAGTTACACCGAGCCAAAAAATCAGTAAAAGTCCTATTTCTAGACAAACTATTTGCTTCACCAGAAGAGGGTGTGTAACTGTACCTTTAAATGATGTTCTGTTACCTGATCATTATAATGAGCATTCTGTCCCTTTAAAGAGGTTCCATTTGTAATTAACCGTTTACGCACCTTGTGGGTTTACTCTTTAAAGCTGCTCCATTCCCTGTTTACTGTTTTTTTCTCCCCTGTCTCTTTAATTTTGTTTCAGATCCTGTTAAGGGGGCGGTATCACAAAAACACTGTTTTTATTGTGCATGTAGAGAATAATGCATGGTTGAAAATGATCTATCAATTGTGTTAGCAGAATTGCCAGCAAATGCCTGAATTAGTCGAACATTTGTTTTAAACTGTATCTGTGGAGTCTATATTGATAGACTGATATGCAAATCACACATTTCCCATTGAAAAGCAGACATATCAAACACATTTTCCTCCTAATTTAGGCATTTGCTTTCAATTCTGTTAATACAATGTATAGATCGTTTTTTTATTCTCTATGTTCACAGTATGTTCAGGTGACTCCTTTAACTATGTATTCTTCTTTTGGGGGTTAGTACCCCTTTAAAGCTGCTCCATTTCCTGTTACCTGTCTATTCTCCTTTTGGGGGGTTAGTACCCCTTTAAAGCTGCTCCATTGCCTGCTGCCTTTCTATTCTCCTTTTGGGGGGTTAGTGCCCCTTTAAAGCTGCTCCATTTCCTGTTACCTGTCTATTCTCCTTTTGGGGGTTAGTACCCCTTTAAATCTGCTCCATTTCCTGTTACCTGTCTATTCTCCTTTTGGGGGTTAGTACCTCTTTAAATCTGCTCCATTTCCTGTTACCTTTCTATTCTCCCTTTTGGGGGTTAGCACCTCTTTAAAGCTGCTCCATTTCCTGTTACCTGTCTATTCTCCCTTTGGGGGGTTACTACCCCTTTAAAGTTCTATTTCGTGTTAACTGTTTATGCTCCTAATGGCAGCTAAATTCACCCTATATGACAAGACTTCAGTGTGTCCAAAATATCCCATGCAATACCCATGTTTATCTATGCATGAATATGAGATCTGTTCTCACCCCTCAGGCAGAGGAGGGGGTCACATATTCCCATATTAAGGCATGTGGGGTGAATCCCCCCAGCCCCACGCGCTCCTCCAGAAGTGACAAGGATTTCGTTCCAGGCGCATTGCATATTTGGCCTTAGGCCTCTGGTATTACAATGAAGAATAGCCATCTCCTTATTAAAAGGCATAAACCTGAATCCTCCCGTGGCAGACTCAATAAGGCGCTCAGCCATGTGACATTTCATCATTTATATTCAGCCGTTTGGTGGGGTTTGTTGCTCGCTGCATAATACCAGCATTGAGATTCAAAGCTTTCGGAATGGAAATCCCAAGGAAAGGCTGGAAAATTCGCCAATCGGCTACAAAATCCCGATAAAAAAAATGAGAAGAATAATGAAAAGCTGCTTTGTAAATAAAAATGGCAGATGAGGCGTTCGCGGACTTTGGATGGATAGTGATCTCACTTGACAGCCGCTGATCTGCAGAGTTGTGATAAGTCCAATATCCAAGGAGAGAATCTTACAGAGGAGAGTCACTGCTGTGCTGTGCATTCACAGGAATGGGGTCGGTGCGCACAATGCAGAGGGGTCCGCTATAGGTGGGCTGTAGAATGCAACAATGTAGATTTAAATGCAGAAAGAGTATTATGTGAGATCTTGCTGCATGGGGGGGGGGGGGGGGGGGGGATATTTAGCCTGACTTTTATGTGACCCCACCCACTTCTGAAATAAGAAGCACTACAAATTTCCCAAAAACAGCCCCGCCCATATTCCTCAGGGGGCTACACCAGAGACCATCAAAAAATGTCTGTACAAGGTTTGTGAGGGACACAATGGAATCCAACCCTTCCCCAAGATGTCCTGGGGCCACATATATATATATATATATATATTACATGCCACTGACGATGATATCCCAGCATGCTTAGTGTTCTGTCTTTAAAGAGGCCTGATTATTGGCCCTTTATGGACTTTTAGATACAGTGGAAGATGAGGGGGGGGGGGGTCAAACTGTGGCCCTCAGGATGCTATTGGTCTACATTTCTTATAAGGCTCTGTCTGCCAGGCTAGTACAGGAGATGTAGTCCTCCTACAATTAGGCCTTGCCATGCAAATAAACTTTACATAGAGGCAGGCAAGCCGGGCCAGATCCGAATTTTACCTGACCCCCCCCCAAAAAAAGTCCCACCAAATCTCTGATACGTATGTTATTGTGTCACTCTGTGTATAGATATACACCGATCAGCCATAACATTATGACCGCCTGCCTAGTATTGTGTAGCTCCCCTATTGACGCCAAAACAGCCCTGACCTGTCGAGGCATGGACACCACTAGACCTCTGAAGGTGTGCTGGGGTAACTGGCACCATGACATTAGCAGCAGGTCCTTTAAGTCCTGTAAGTTGCAAGGTGGGGCCTCCATGGATCTCGATTGGATTGAGATCTCAGGAAATTGGAGGCCAAGTCAACACCTTGAACTCGTTGTTGTGTTCCTCAAACCATTCCTGAACCATTTTTGCTTTGTGGCAGGGAGCATTATCCTGCTTAAAGAGGCCAATGCCATCAGGGAATACCGTTTCCATGAAAGGGATGTACATGGTCTGTAACAATGCTTAGGTAGGTTCTCCACACATCTCTCTAATGTTCCTTAAGAGGTATTTGCCAAATAGATCGGTTCAGCCAGGGATATAGCACTCCCACAGAGTAAAAAAACTCATTAAGGAGTTAACTGGGTTAACTCTCAGCTCTACATCTCGGCTGAGGCAGAGCTGATTAGGAGAATGGAACCAATCAGAGTGGGGGCTGATTAAAGTCATATTACAATGAGAGACCCATCAACACAAGGAAACTATTTATTCATCGCTAACTGAAGCAAAAGTTAAAAGACTTTTGTCAGTGGTCCAGAGTAAACTCGACGTGGGTTTACTGTAAGCGCTGCCTCTCAGTTGAGGCAGAGCGCATCGTCTGCTGACACATGTTGACACTGACCCTGCACGGCTGATCGGGGTTCTGTCGGGGGCTATGACTGCAGAGAGACCTTTATTTTTCAGTAGCACCAGTGGCACCTAGTTACGGTCTCCTCTGCTGGTGGCAGGTGAAATTGAAGAGGTCTAGCAGAAAAGCATCATGGCTGCTGGTTAGAAAATAAACTGGCATTTACCTTAAAAAGTCTTTTCACTTGCGCTGCTGTGTTAGAAGCACAAGTGAAAAAAAACTAAAGCTGAATGGCCTTTTTGAAGTCGGTTAACATAGTTACGAGAGAGATAAAATGGCACCACTTACAGGACTGGGGCCTGTACCATAACGTAACCGAGGATTGTATTAATCTCACATAGTAACAAAGTGATAGCAGAAAGGGCTGTATGTTTGATAGGATCCAATCCTTGAGATTAATGTGTTTTGTAAGAAGATTAGTGAAATCCTGTCTCGAGGATGCCAGGACTGAAGTGTAAGCCTCTGTTCTCTCTCGTTAGCCAAATGGAAGTGCTAAGTGCTGGATATAGGAAAGTAAACGGTATTCTACGTATACATAGGTCACGTGAGCTCAGGCTTAAAGTACAGTAGGGCAAATAACGGGGGGTGCCAGGTAGCCACGGCAACCAGAATCTGGCTCCTGGCGCCAAAAAGACATTTTAAATAGAGTTATCCTGTGGTGACTCCATCCCACACTCTGCTGCCCCGTTATCATTCACAGATTTATGTTTATGGACTGGGACCCAAGCATTTTCCTTTGTGTAGGCCACTTGAGGCCCCGGCTCCTAAGGTTTGCAGCTGACTCCTAGATTTAGCTTGGGTTATGATTAGTGTTGAGCATACCGAACATTACGGTATTCGGACCCCAGGCCCGAACACGGACATTCCACTGTATGTTCGTGTTGGAGTTCGGGGTTCGGCTATAAACCGAAAGTCTATAAACCAAAAGACATTCGGTTTATAGACTTTCGGTTTATAGAATAGCAATAGCATTACATGTATTCTATAAACCGAAAGTCTATAAACCGAATGTCGTTCGGTTTATAGACTTTCGGCTTATGGAATACATGTAATACTATTGGCTTTCTATAAACCGAACTAGAGTCCCCATTCATAAGAATTTCTTATGAATGGGGACTCTAGTTCGGTTTATAGAAAGCCAATAGCATTACATGTATTCCATAAGCCGAAAGTCTATAAACCGAACGATGTTCCGTTTATAGACTTTCTTTTTATAGAATAGCAATAGCAGTACATGTATTCTATAAAACGAAAGTCTATAAACCGAATGTCTTTCGGTTTATAGACTTTCGGTTTATGTAATACATGTAATGCAATTGCTATTCTATAAACCGAAATAGAGTCCCCATTCATAAGAATAGGTCAATTGACCTATTCGTATGAATGGGGACGCTCCCCCACATTTTAATTCCTTTTGCAGCCCTCTAGCCCTTTCCATTACTTTTTTTGAGGCATTTTAGTGGCCAAAAGTTCGGGTCCCCATTGACTTCAATGGGGTTCAGGGTCAAGTTCGACCCCCCCACCCGGACTTTTTTCCGAAGTTCAGCCGAACCCGAACATCCAGGTGTCCGCATCAACATACGCAACCAATCAGAGCGAGGTGTACCCTACTCATCAGGGTCTGCAGAGTGCAGGGGTCTCTCTCTACTATTGCAGAGAGAGAGACCCTTGTATTTTCGTGGGACCAACAGACTGCCTGTTATATCATGGAAGCATGGCAGCTTCCAATCAGAGGATAAATAGGTGTGTGCTATCAAAAGTACCTACCAGTTTACCCTCATACTAGGGAAAACTATCTTCTCACTTGTGCTTCTATATTGGAAGTGCAAGTGAACAATAAAGTTTTGTTGTCCTTAAAATCACATTTGTCCAGCCCTGTAGTAGAGCAATGAGCTGACAAGTGAGCTGTAAAACACTGTCATTGAAGAGGGACTACCCTCAAACAGCTTTTTTTTTTTTATCAAACAGAAACCCACTTATGCCTGATTAAAAAGGTCTTTTGGACACTGTTCAAAAGCGGATTGTTTTTCATCAGAAAGCTTGAGATCCCCCGGCTGCTAGGTCACGATGATTCAGAGACCCCATGTGCAGAACAAACCTCATGCCCCCTTCCAACTGCTTTAACTGGGAAAATTTCCGATTTGGGGGTCAATATCCCTCAATCTCTGACTTAAAGCAGACCAGCTGGTAGGTATGTAATAATGAACAAACAAAAAATGTAACATAAAAGTGATTTTAGGGTATTGGAGCTTCTGTATAAAGAGGGGGTGACTTTCTACATATTATATAACCAATAGGAATATTCCGTTGGTCTCCATGGTGACTGCTTCACTTTTAGAACTTTTCCCCAGTATTCCTACCAGACAAAACTTCCTCTAGGGTTCAGATCTGAAAGCCAAACTGTACACCCCTCCTTCCACTTCACCTTAAAAATATAAATCAGTGAGTAAGAATTGAAGAAAGTAGGAGCAGATTTACAAAGACAGAGTTGTTTTAATACAGATAATATGATTTTTTTTGGCTCGCCTCTCGAGGATGACCTACTCCCCCGCCAGCATGTACATTTCTATGGCTTAGTCCTCTAGACCCCAACAGTTTAAACTTTTCTTCCTGTAATTCAATTATTTTATGTGAAATGAATACTCCTCTGGATATTCAATGTGTAAAAAAAAAAAACATTATTATTGAAAAAAAAAAAAAAAAATATGAATGTGAACCTTTACTGAACTGTCTGAGCAGAAGAACTAAAGATTGCTGCTTTGTGTCTGCAACTGAATTCACAATAGAAGTCTGGGCTGCATTGTAAAGACTCTCAGACCTCTGTGTGGGGGTCACACAATACAGAGATAAAAAGGAATCGGTGGGTGTAATACGCACACTGTGGAAACCCAGTCCCTATGACATCCTCAAATGCTAACAATACAGCTTTCTTCCTCTAGATGAGCTGAAGACATTACGTTTGTCTAACTATTTCATGAGAGGCAGCCAGCTAAGTTTGATGCATCTAGAAGTATCTATCCTGTTTGTTGCACAGGTTTTTTTTTTTTGGGGGGGGGGGGGGGGGGGGTAGACTTTCCACTTGCTGTTGCAAAAGGACGTTTGAACTGAAATGAGAGGGCCAGACCAGAACATTGGAGCGTCTACTCAATAAAGAGAAAATTGCAGGGAAGTGAGATGGGAATTTCAAACTTAAGGCCAAAGTAGACGAGTTGGAAAACTTTTCCCATTCAACTGCCCCTATTTTGTTGCTTTAGACAGCAGGGACTGGGGAGGCAGTTCTGTTATCGTATTGTTATGGATTTATTTGACCAGTTTTTCTTTTTCCAGATTGGCATTATCCAAGTCTCTATTATGACAGGAAATGTCCTACGCATTTCATGTCATACATGGAATGTCCTACGCATTTGTGTCATACATGGAAAGTCCTATGCATTTCGTGTCATACATGGAATGTCCTACGCATTTCTGTCATATATGGAATGTCCTACGCATTTCATGTCATACATGGAATGTCCTACGCATTTCATGTCATACATGGAATGTCCTATGCATTTCGTGTCATACATGGAATATCCTACGCATTTGTGTCATACATGGAATGTCCTACGCATTTGTGTCATATATGGAATGTCCTACATGTTTTGTGTCATCCATGGAATGTCCTATGCATTTCGTGTCATACATGGAATATCCTACGCATTTGTGTCATACATGGAATGTCCTACGCATTTGTGTCATACATGGAATGTCCAACGCATTTGTTTCATACGTGGAATGTCCTACGCATTTGTGTCATACATGGAATGTCCTACGCATTTGTGTCATACATGGAATGTCCAACGCATTTGTTTCATACGTGGAATGTCCTACGCATTTGTGTCATGAATGGAATGTCCTACATATTTTGTGTCATCCATGGAATATCATACGCATTTGTGTCATGCATGGAATTTCCTACGCATTTCGTGTCATTATATATGGTATGGCCTACACATTTCGTGTCATAGATGGAATGTCCTATGCATTTCGTTTCATACATGGAATATCCTACGCATTTCGTGTCATATATAGAATATCCTATGCATTTTGTGTCACACATGGAATGTCCTACACATTTCGTGTCACACATGGAATGTCTTACGCATTTTGTGTCACACATGGAATGTCCTACACATTTCGTGTCACACATGGAATGCCCTACTCATTACATGTCACACATGGAATGTTTTACGCATTTCGTGTCACACATGGAATGTCCTGCGCATTTCGTGTCACACATGGAATGTCCTGCGCATTTTGTGTCACACATGGAATGCCCTACGCATTTCGTGTCACACATGGAATGTCCTGCGCATTTCGTGTCACACATGGAATGCCCTACGCATTTCGTGTCACACATGGAATGCCCTACGCATTTCGTGTCACACATGGAATGTCCTACGCATTTCGTGTCACATGGAATGTCCTACGCATTTCGTGTCACACATGGAATGTCCTACGCATTTCGTGTCACACACGGAATGTCCCACTCTAGATTGCACACAGAGTCCTCTACGTCATGCTTTAGTCTGAAGCTGTTTGTTTATCTTTGTCTATAAGGACAGGTTACTACTAATACTGCTGAGTTCACATTCAATATATCACCCTATAACTTCAATGGAGTCAGGAAGGGATTAAAAAGGTGCAATCTTCTCTGGGGCCTAATTTACCTGCAGATGTGTGCTCACCAGGACTGGCCCGTGTGCCAGCTGGTGGTGGGGGGGGGGGGGGGGGTAGCGCCTTCGTTTTCAAGATAAAGGGGTAAGTGCATTAAGAACACTCCCATTGCACCTGCCCTGGGAGGGATGGTGGTGGTCACCGGGGTAGAAGTGTGAGGGGGAGGGGGGGGGGGGAGGTCAGGCAGGTACACATTGGTTATACAGCTGGACACTTTTTTGGAGCCGCATGTCCATAAATATAATACCACTTTAACTGCACCAGCGCAGTCCAGAGGTGCACAGACCTTTTCCCAGCGATTTAGTGCACTGCTCTCTCCGGTCCGTCTGTAACGCTATTTCTCTGATACACAGCACCAGCTACAGGCCGCAGTCTATTACCTGGGAAACATTACTTACTCCTTTATCTCAAATGACCCTGCAGACTACAAGAGGAAATGGAAAAAAAAAAAAAAAAAACACTTTGTGCAGTTAATTGACTGTCAGGGAAGCACTGGGCAGAATGCTATCATGAAACAAATAAACAGAGAGTCTGGAGAGGGGGGAAGATGGGACTAAAGCAAAATATCAAAAAATGAACCAGGACGGGAAGGTTATTCAAGCAATAGTGTTTGTACGAGGTGGTGGATACAAGGCATGGCCTACCAGCATGTA
Organism: Pelodytes ibericus; assembly: GCA_036172795.1. Classification (NCBI taxonomy): domain Eukaryota; kingdom Metazoa; phylum Chordata; class Amphibia; order Anura; family Pelodytidae; genus Pelodytes; species Pelodytes ibericus. Next base: position 15,153,622 of record CM069857.1, read on the forward strand.
GTGTAGAGAGCAGCCCTGTACAATGCTTTGGGATCATTCCCCAAGGACTGACACTTTCTATTCAGAAAGAATACCGGCCATGCTATTGCTTCCATACTTTTTACCAGCCTGCTGGTAGATTACGGTCTGGTGGTAACTGTAGGAAGAGCCATGGACTAGACGGCATTTTTCTGACCCTCACATGGATCAAAAGCAGGAATCCGTTTAAAAAATGTTCTAACTACCCCTTTAAAGGGCTCAGTACCTTAGATTTGTTGATTCTCTGAAGCCAGAGCAGAGGATGGGAACCTTCCAGATGACGTGGACTACATTTCCCTTGATGCTGTGTCAGCATTATAGCTGTAAGAGCATTATGGGAGATGTAGTCCACAACAGCTGGAGTGCTGCAAGTTCACCCCTCCTGATCGAAGAAATAAATAAATAAAGTAGATCTATAAGTTGGTGTTGCAGAATTGCAAGCAAATGTCTAAATGGAAGAAATATGTGTGTTAAATGTGTCTGTGGTGTCACCAGTGGCTTGATTTGATTGATTTCATGTACTGGAGACACCACAGACACGTCTCTTAATTAATGCAATTCTGCAAACACAGGGTGTGGATCCTTTTCATATATTCTTTTATTTCATTCACTACACTCACAGTCTGGACACTATTTGAATGAAAGCCTTTATAATTACAATATCATTCCAATAAAATGGCTCAACCCGATATATAGAAAAAGCTTTGCTCATTGAGACGACTTGTAAGATGTGTACATTGATTTGATTAGATTTGTTTGCCAGGGAGGTGCTTCTTACGCTCCATTCCCCGGACATACAGTGTTTGAGAATCACACCTGACACTGTACAACAACATGGTGCAAACACGTGTTTAACCCCTTCATGACGCTAGGTGCTCGCGTCCCAAACGACGCAAGCCCCAAAACGTCACAAATTGTCCCTGGCCACCGATCACAAGGTGATCGGTAGCCAGGAACACTCTGGAAAAAATCGCGAGACCTCCGGACGTCACGTGTGACGTCACGGAGGCGTGCCCGAACCCGGAAGTTCGGGCACGGGGCGGTTTAGAGAAATGTAGCCGGTGCTCGCTTTGAGCACCGGCTACATTTCCCCTGTCGGACTGAGGTCACTCAAAGTGGCCTCAGATGACAGGTGGGATCCCGCTGCAAGTGACTGCAGCGGGATCCGAGAACAGCTCATCGCGGGGAGCCGCGATGAGCTGTTTAACAAAGGACGTTCTATGCCGTCCTAACGACTTTAAGGCACTTAAACGTCACGAAGGGGTTAAACATCCACCGGTCGCAGATTAAATTAATATCATCCAAACATGGTCCCTACAGAGTAACGTGTCCGTTGCTGCTGCACATTCGGTCTGAATCCATTCATTTGTCACATAAAATGCTGCCATATTTATTTATTTGTATTTTTTTCTTGACCAGGGCAATGGATTGAGAGGGCTCCTGTTTGCAGGCAGGTGCTATTGCAGTACTGGGATTATTGATGCCAAATTAGCAAACTGGGTTAGTATGGCAAGTTTCACAAAATGGAGCTTGATTCAAATATATTCATTAAAACCTAATTTACATCATAAAACAAAACAAAAAAGATCCCAAGATGCGCTGTCTCTCCCCAAACAATATCGCTGCTCGGCTTCAAAGAAAAACAAGGAGCCAGAATATCCTAGTTACTGTGTAGTTAATGAGCGGAAACCTGACAGTGTCTGAAATGTGTGTCTTTACCATACAAACCAGCTCCCAGGTCATTAAAGGGACACTAAATGCTTCTAATATAGAAGCACAAGTGAAAAGTTCGTTATCCCTAGTATGAGGATGAACTGGCGTGTTTTTCCATAGGAAGCAGGTAGCCGTCTGGTCAGCGATCAGCTCTCTTTGCTAGCGCAGAAAGAGACCCTTGTTTTTGCATGGGATCAGTAGAGGGGACCTGAGCTAGACCCCCCGCTGATCCCATGCAGAAACGAGGGTCTCTCTCTGTGCTAGCAGCGAGAGACCCTCGCATTCACCTGTTAGAGCGGGGAGAGTCCCCGCTCTTATTGGCTGTGCGTGTGCTGACAGCATGCGACAACCAGGAAGTGCTGTGTCTCGCATGTGAGACACAGCAGATAGTAACCCGCGGGTAGCTATTGAGATACATGTCAGATTTACTTACAAAGACCGGGACATGTTTTGTTTAACCCTTGCTTCCTTTAAGGAAGCGAGGGTTAAACAAGTTGGAATGTCCCTTTAAAGATGGATAATACCTCTTTAGGTTCCAACCAGCTTATTTTCTGTCTGTTACACGTCTCTAATTTATGTGAAATGCACTTTATTTTACTTTAAGCCAATCTAAATTTCTCCAAGTTCGATGGCCTTCCCTGCGTGTATTGACGGCCTCTATGTTTAGGTATCAGAGATAGGCAGGGCTGTTACTATAGCTACAATGATACATCTATTACATGGTATTTGCCATCTTTGGGAGATAGCTGAACTTCCGGTTTAAAAACGAAAAAGTGCCATGCAAAAAGGTTCACATAATACTTGTATTTTATCCTGGTCCAAGACGCTGGAGCAAAAATAAAAAAAATGTGCATGTTCTGTCCTCACACTTCTATTCCAGCACTGACATCGGGTTGCAACTCCTCTGAGGATCAGGCTTCCTCCCCACCCTTCTCACTGTCTAACATCTTCCTCCTACTCTATTGTTATTCTTCCTTACAGTTCAAATTATTAATCAAATGAGGGGGGTGAGTGTGACTGGTATCACACATGAACTCAAAATTACTTCTCCCTTATTTATGTTTAATCACTATTTAAATAATGCCATGCAGTAGGGCAAACCAGTGCATGGGTTGATTTTGGGGCTCAGGGAAGTGCTGGCAAGGAGGGCAATTGCTCTCTAATCTTAATGGGCTAAGGCATCATCTCACTTTTAAATGCCCCAGTCGGTAACACTTTCGATCTTTCTATCCAACTGTCTTGTCTGCCTGTCAATCTCTGATGATAAAAGATGGGCTGAAGTGGCACCATGGGCAACTAAATTGTTCCTACCCCCCCATCTTGCCAAGACAGTAACTAACCCTGGATAACGCCAAGGTCATAAAATAGTTAATATTGTGTGGTTAGCGGGTGTGAAGTTACCATATTTAAACATCAACAGGCTTCAGGACGAGTTAAAATTCATGTACGGCGTTAAGAGAATTTCTGTAGAACACTGTTTGGACGATGCCATTTGTGCAATATTGCCCCCGTGCTCCCCCCACCCCGCGCTTGTCAAATATCCCATCCACACTCCTTATTTACACATCTGAAACAAAGTAAAAAATGTTAGATTTGTTATTTATTTATTTTTGCCGTAGAGTTCACAACACATTGTCAGATAATTTCACGCTGCAGAGCCCGGCGATGCAGAGCTGTTAATTTCAGTCCTAATTAGCTCGGAGCACTTTATTGGTGTCTGGGTATTGACTTTGCACATGGAAGGTGGAGAGAGAGATTTGCTCAGCATGCCCCGGTGAGTCGAGGAGAAAAGTAAAGCAATTACCTCCTGGCTTGCAGACGATACAGAGTGTGATTAATGGTTGGTTACCGTGGGATGCTGCAGACTGTGTACCAATTACGTCTCGAAGGCTGCATCAATTTGGGCTTCTTGTCAATCTCATCACTAATGTCCCACCAGGTAGATAATGAGCAGTAAATATGAATATATCTTTCACATTCACTTTGGACCAGTGAGGACCTGCGAGGCGTCATGCTTCTAAGTTTAAATGAGAGAAGGTACAACTTGACTTGTCTGGCTACCAGGAATATCCCAACATGAGAGACTGTAGGCGGGGGACCTAGAGTATTTGGCACCCCCCTCCTTACATTTGTTAAAACAACTTGTCAGTGCCATCTCTGCCGCCAAACAGCACGTCAATGCTCTTCCTGTCCCTAAACAGCATGACAGTGCCAGAGTAGTCCCCAAACAGAACTGCAAACAAGTAGAGTCTTTCTGGTGTCTAGTGGGGGCAGTCGGAAGATGAGTTTGCGCACAGACATCCTCTGATACTGTCTGACGCTTCCGGCTGGTCTTATGGATGCTCTGGACCAGACGTGTGTCAAACTGTGACCCTGCAGCTGTTGATGGACTACATCCCCCATACTGCCCTGCTAGACTCTTAGCTGACAGAGCAATAAGGTAAATGTAGGCCATCAGCAGCTGGAGTGCCAAAGTTTGACACCCCTTCTTGCCCAGTTCCTCCTTTGCACCAGATTCAGCAAACCCCTGAGGAATGAGGCCATGTGACCTATTTCCATGGTTCTGGTTATTTGTAAGCTGAGTTGAGGTTGGAATCAGTACATGTGGTGTGATTCCAAGATGGCTACATATATTGTTGAACTGTTTGATGAGAATTATTTGGGTACACTGCTTTATGTAAGGAGATTTGCACAGTCGGGAGATTTGCACAGTCGGGACATTTGCATAGTCGGGAGATTTGCACAGTCGGGAGATTTGCACAGTCGGGAGATTTGCACAGTCGGGAGATTTGCACAGTCGGGAGATTTGCACAGTCGGGACATTTGCACAGTCTAATTAAGAAAAGCTTTAAATTCGTCGAAGCAATGCCCAACACTTTCCAAAGTGTCCTGGAAACTTCCAAGCTGCCATGCGCGGAGCACATTGACTGTAACTCCGAACACACCTCCCACAGGAGTAAAAGGCAGGGGCGCGGGTATGACAGAGCAGTATAAATTCAGAGCCAGCTGTGGTCCTGTATATTTTTTTGCATGATTTTAATTCTGTTCAAGGTGAGAGGCGGATTAATACATGCCCCCTTTTTACGATATTACTAAGATTAAGGAATAAACCACCATCTGGACAGCTACATCCCAAAATATATTTATCATATTTGGGTAGTAGAATAATACTGGGGATGATAACCAGGAGCTTTTTTTGTCATTTTATTTGGCAGAGCATTAAACATTTTCATGAAAGGCTAAAAGGTTTTTTCCTCTACTGTAAAGGGTTAATCCAACATCATAACTGCTTTTTTTTTTTATCACATGCTTTCTTTATTATATCAGTACAACATGTCCGCCCCCTGATAGAGCTAAACAGAGCAAAGATTCTAAACAACATGTCCGCCCCCTGATAGAGCTATACAGAGCAAAGATTCCAAACAACATGTCCGCACTCCTGATAGAGCTATATAGAGCAAAGATTCTAAACAACATGTCCACCCCTGATAGTGCTATACTGAGCAAAGATTCTAAACAACATGTCCACCCCTGATAGAGCTATACAGAGCAAAGATTCTAAACAACATGTCTGACCCCTGATAGAGCTATACAGAGCAAAGATTCTAAACAACATGTCTGACCCCTGATAGAGCTATACAGAACAACGATTATAAAAAAAAAAAAAAGTGGGCCAAAACAAAATCTGTGGTGATAGAAAACAGAGGTTATCCAAACACAGATACATACGGAACGAGTGGTAAAAACCAACTTACTGGCACTCATTTTATTAACCTTGGAGGGATGAAAGGCTGATGTAACCACAGTAGGGATTGAACCTGCAAACATGAGAATTAAACCTGTTCCACCATTGGTGTATTAGTCCACTGATCTGTCTCACAGATACACGTTAGTTTGGTTTGGAGGGACATGACAATGATTTTTTGTTCGTAAAAAGAAATGATGGTATGATTAACTGGTAATGATGGTAAGCATTGCAGTGGGACATTTCAAACAGAATTGGTTTAATGAAACAATACAAATAAAGTACATAATTGAGAAATGTGATATACACAGCGCCTATTATGTGAAATCAAAGTGAACACTTTACCAAAAAAAAAAAAAATTAAATTTAAATAATTATTATAAACGTATACAAACCCAGCGATACACTGATTGAGGATATTGACAATTAAATATCTCAGTGGATTGGACAGATGAGTCGCATTGAGAAAATAAGCTGCTAGTCTTTATAAGAAAACAGTGGATCAAGCCACTGTAAAGGGAAACAGAATGGGAAGGTGAGTAGACAGCGCTTGGCAGTTAAACAGAGTAAGTGTCAATCAATATAAAAAAACCAAACATAGTAAATTAATATAAAATATATAAATTTAATAATATATAAAAACCAATGCAATATATAAATACATATAGAAAAAATATACACAAATGTAAAAAAAATGACAAATTGTTAAAAACAAGAAACAATGATATGTGCCTTTAAATACAAATCAACAGACACAGATACAAAGGTAACCACAGGCAGAGTGTCAAATTACTCACTTGCTGATTGGGTTAGCAAAATACCATGAATAGTACATGGATATAGAAACGTGCTGGTCAGTAAAGAAGGAAGAATTGAGAACCTGGCCAGGTAACTTTACTTTAACAAGAGGGACGCGTTTCGTTCGGGGAACTTCTTCAGCCTCTAAGCAAACAGACCAGCATGCACATAATTGACAGCTCTTTGCACTGTATAGCTTTATCATGGGACAGACATCTTGTTTAGCGTCTCGGGTCAGATTAAGTAATTTGACCCATCTGACCTCACATGTCCTCCCCCTGATAGAGCTATCCAAGCAATCTTTCAATTAAAAATAACCATTTTTTTCCCCGTTATCTGCCCTTTAAGCACAGTATTATTGTAATATAGTTTTAAGACTCACGTAGATTTCCCATTTCATAGAATTGTAACTTCTTGAATCTTATATTTCTCACATATTGTTTGTATTTTTCTATTTACCGTATCTTACTGTGGAAAATAAATGATTTTGTGGCTTTCATTCTGCAGAGATGTTAAACAGATGTCAATGAATCAGAGTGTCTCCAAAGATTTAAACTTTCTATGTGGCTGGTACCTGTATGCCTACAACTCAGCCACCTAGACCACCCATTTAATAACCTCTGGTGTGACTCACTCAGCTGTCACAGTCCCCCAATTGCTTCCATTTTTCTCTCTTTTTCCTTCTGCCTCTTCACTCATCTTTTGTTTCTCGTGTCCCCCATTCCTCAGGTTCTTTTTCCCACCCAGTTTTTTCCCAATTAAGGTGGCCAATTTTTTCTGGGCACATATAACTGTTGCTTCCTCCCCTGCAGAATGTAGAATACAAACGTGTCCAAGAACTTATTACTGAATCAAAGAGGCCATTAATTCCACGGGTCCTGCAATCATTTATTTCCCTCTGATTTTACATTCAAGTGATGTCTGGCCATACAGCTGTACACATGGAATCCTTCAGATACACACGGTGGGAGGAGTTATGGTAAGACCTATTCAAATCATTACCAAGAAATTCAGAACGAGTGTTTGAGAGCCTGCTTAGTCCCTATTTAAAACCTAACTTTAATGACACATATTAAAGCACACAGCAGCTGGAGAGGTTCACCTCAACCTAGACCTATGAGTAAGTGCACCTAGCGTGAAACGCGTTGGGTAAACTGCTTCATTCCGCCTGCTACCCTGGTCTAGGTGACAATAAACACTCTGTAATAATAATATATCCAGAGACGTCTGTGAGCCGTTAATTATTCTCACTGAACATGCAATCCATGATTTCTCTGTTATTTGTCCTTCTTTTCCCTGCGTTTCTGGTTCATGCGCTGACATTTACTGCGTGTAATTACTGCTCCAGCTGACGCACGGGTTTTAATGAAATCTATAAAGTCATTTTGCGTTACCATGAAGTCATCATGCATGCTGGCTGGTCACATGCTTATTTATATAAGGAGAGTTCTCTTTAATTAATATCTCTGTAATTAGTATTGATTTGAAGCAGTCATATGATAAATTAAAAAAAACTAATTTCGTTAGCGCCGCCTCAGGAAAGGAAACCACTCGTTCCGTATGTATCTGTGTTTGGATAACCTCTGTTTTCTATCACCACAGATTTTGTTTTGGCCCACTTTTTTTTTTTTTTAATCGTTGCTCTTTATAGCTCTATCACGGGGTGGACATGTTGTTTAGAATCTTTGCTCAGAATAGCACTATCAGGGATGGACATGTTGTTTAGAATCTTTGATCTGTATAGCTCTATCAGGGGGCGGACATGTTGTTTAGAATCTTTACTCTGTATAGCTCTATCAGGGGGCGCACGTGTTGTTTAGAATCATTGCTCTGTATAGCTCTATCAGGGGGCGGACATGTTGTTTAGAATCTTTGCTCTGAATAGATCTATCAGGGGCGGACATGTTGTTTAGAATCTTTGCTCTGAATAGATCTATCAGGGGGCGGACATGTTGTTTAGAATCTTTGCTCTGTATAGCTCTATCAGGGGGCGGACATGTTGTTCAGAATATTTGCTCTGTATAGCTCTATCATGGGGCGGACATGTTGTTTAGAATCTTTGCTCTATAGCTCTATCAGGGGCGGCATGTTGTTTAGAATCTTTGCTCTGTTTAACTCTATCAGGGGGTGGACATGTTGTTTAGAATCTTTGCTCTGTATAGCTCTATCAGGGTCAGACATGTTGTTTAGAATCTTTGCTCTGTATAGCGCTATCAGGGAGCGGACATGTTGTTTAGAATCTTTGCTCTGTTTAGCTCTATCAGGGGGCGGACATATTGTTTAGAATCTTTGCTCTATAGCTCTATCAGGGGCGGCATGTTGTTTAGAATCTTTGCTCTGTTTAACTCTATCAGGGGGTGGACATGTTGTTTAGAATCTTTGCTCTGTATAGCTCTATCAGGGGGTGGACATGTTGTTTAGAATCTTTGCTCTGTTTAGCTCTATCAGGGGGCAGACATGTTGTTTAGAATCTTTGCTCTGTATAGCTCTATCAGGGGGTGGACATGTTTGTTTAGAATCTTTGCTCTGTTTAGCTCTATCAGGGGGCGGACATGTTGTTTAGAATCTTTGCTCTGTTTAACTCTATCAGGGGGTGGACATGTTGTTTAGAATCTTTGCTCTGTTTAGCTCTATCAGGGGGCGGACATGTTGTTTAGAATCTTTGCTCTGTTTAGCTCTATCAGGGGGCGGACCTGACAGGGCAGAGATGGCTCAACAAGTTACTGTATTTTGTATCATTTCATTAAAGCGTATCTATTTAAAATGCCTACATCTTATTTCAGTTAAACAGAAGAAGTTTAATGTTTTGCTGACATTTGTTCCATAACTATCACATCACAGTGTTATAGGAAACGATTAATAACTGCAACCTTCTGCAAAAAAAACCCTCTCAGAAACGTCTACATAGACATCCAGTGATGAATGCAGAGGAGGATTATGGGTAATGACATGTCCCCTCTGATTAAACAGTAATTATCAGCCAAACAGCTTTTATCAGATCAAAGTCAATATTCCTATAAATGTATTAACTGCAGTTCATTTTTATTACTGAACTTCAATCCAATGTAGTCTGAATTACATTAAATGTGATTGGGCCACATTATTATTTTTATTATCCCTTGGAAATATTGACCCTCTCTCTCTCTCTCTCTCCCTCTGTCCGATATGTATCAGTGATATGAATATCAGTGATCGGACAGGTTGAAGGTTGTGGGGAGATCTGTATAGTTGGTAACACAGCTCTCGCCAATGGCACTAGACTGATTGGCTCTGCAGTAGTTGTGACCTGGTGCCCTGGAATATGACGTCATATCTAAGCACCAAACAAAGATATATATATATATATATATGTATATTTGCTACAAGTTATTATGGCTCCCCCTCTAAGCCCACAAGAGAAGGGGATAAGAATTTCATGACCCTTTTGGACTGGCCACACCTGTATCACCTGAACTCTTGTGTCTACTATAGTGAAAGTGACCAAATTCCGAACCCTTGGATAAGTATGGTACTCTTTATATTTATAAAGAACATTCTGAGGCAGAGTTCTAAAGGTGGAGTAATCACTCTGGATACCAATGGAATTCTGACTGTTCTACTTTTAGAACTGTACCCAAGAATTGCACTTTGTTCGTGTAGCCATTTGTATTTTGCAAGAAACACATGCATATATATTTTTTTCCCTGTGGCAGCTCCAACACAGTTAGCATGTGCATACATGCATAAAACAAAAAAAGTGATTTAAATATATAATATAATGCAGACAATGACATTATTGTGTTATTTTACAATTCTGTAAAATTCTTCTACACTACTTCTGTCCACTCAGCAATGTTGCAGTGTCAGAGGAGAGGAAATGGTAATGTTGTTTTTACACTAGTCCACCACTAGGAGTGCCATCCTTTTTTGGAACCCAAGTTTCTGCCTCATAATGTCAGCATATAGCATGACAGATAGATTATAAAATAACACCACAGCGCTACAAAACATTGCTTTTAAACTAGTGATATTGCTAAAAAAAAACACAAACAACAGCCTCTTCTTATAAAACCAGGTAAAGAATAGGTGGACTATTCCTTTAAATGTGTTGTCACAGTGCATTAGAAAAATGTAAGTAACCTTTCTACGCTACAATTCCTGGCTACTATAATTTATTAAACGTACAGAGAACAGCAATATATATTTAAAAACCCATCTCTTGCAACCATATAGGTGCTGAGATAAAAATATCAATATATGCAAGATGGTAAAGGTTATCTTTAAAGAGCAAGAGTTGTAAAAGTGGAGCAGTCACCATGGCAACTGATAAACGGCTCCTGCTGCTGGTTCCACTTCTAGAATTTTGCTCACGTTTGCTCTCCATACTCTTATTTGTTATGATGTATTCTGCATCCAATGGCAAAGCTAAATAATAATAATTATTATAATAATATCATGATGCATACATAATGCATCATTTTAATGTACTAGTAGATTTAATACTCTTTTAGTAAGAAACATTAAGTACAGTTTCCAGCTCTAACCTTTCTGTAGTGTCTGATTTATCCCTATCATGCCTTAAACCTAAGCACTCCCTTAGCCCTTTGTTACATTTACATTTTGCCTCTATTTTTGCTGTATTATTATTATATTCCATATATTTGGGTTTCTCTGCCGGGGTTTACGATACGCTGTACTGAATAAGTTTGCTATTCTACCTCCCTAGAGGTGCCTGCAAATAATGTGTATTGTAAATTTACCCATAATGCACTACAAAGCTGCCCTGGCTTGTCCCATGTGTTTGTTTGCACATATTTCTCACTTTCTAATTCAAAGGGTCTTTTTTTTTTCCCCTCGCTGGGACAGCTTCTCTTCCATTCCCATGCTGGGGGAGAACTGCACGGCTCTTTTCATGGTTTAACAATTGCGCACGGTAAAGGCATAATTAAAAGTTGTTTTTCCAGCAGGCGTCCAATAAACAGCAAGGTTTGTTACAGTGTAAGAAGGGTCCATCTGTTCCAAACAGTCGCTCGGGTGGAGGACAATTTTCTGCATTTGATATACAAGGTGCGGGGAATTATTTTTAGAGGGGATTGTGATGCAAACAACCATTGTATAAAATGTGTATTAAACTTTCCCCCGGCCATAACAATATAGCTCGGTTTTTTTGGGGGGATTTTCAGATGTTACTTTTAAAAAAAACAAAAAATGAATGCACCCCCATCGGTCTTGATTCCGTGTATGGGGACCACCGGTGTGCTATGCCAAGACACAGTAGTGCATCTCACAAGAGATAGAGTCATCTTTTAATTATTATTCATAACAATTTACCTGTTCACAAGGTTATATAAAAATAAAAAAAAGTGCAATCACTATTATACATAAAAAAAAAATGTCGATTGCGCTTTTTTAAAATAAAACTCCCGACACTTTGCAGTTCTGGAGTGTTTATGCACGGCCCCCCAGTGTGGTTTAAATATGTCTGTGCATTCTCCTGCTTATGACATCAGCTGTGACATTGTGCAAATTATCAAGTCACCGGTGATGTCATCAATAGGAGACGGGACAGGCTCTATTAAAATACACTGTTACTGTATTGCAATGTATAGATTCATTTTTTTTGGTCCTCTCCCTTCCCAGTATAAACAATGTACAGCTGATGTAATAAAAGGATAATAAATACAAAGAATGGTGAGAAGCTGTAGTAATCGATGGAAGCCATCCATCTGCTCCGGTGTGTAAGACGAGACTGGTCATCTAATGTTCATTAACATCCTTGAATCGGGTTACGAAGATGGTGAGCAGGGTCACATACCCGGCCAGTTACCGTATGTGACCTTTAAATAACACTTTCCCATCTGCATATAAATAGCAGCAGAAACGTACAGTCATTAGCTAATGTTTATTATGAGGAATGTACCACAGTGAGTGAGGGGGGGGGGGGGGAGACGTGGACAGGGCACAACCACTTACAACACCGACTCTCACACATATAAAGCAAGACGTATGACAGTTAAGGTCATGGTTGCTGATGGGAGTGGGTTTGTGCACGAAAAAGTGCAACAAAACTCTGAAAATCTATTCCATAGCTGCCAACAGTCCCGCATTTGACTGGACAGACTTTTTTTCCGTCATATTTGGAGCTGTCTCGCCACGACTACTACCTAGCGTTTTGCACCAAAGTGGCATATTGTGTTCAAACTATGTATGTCTATACAAGTAAACTCTGCACACCCGGCCTATCTCTGAATTATCCATGGCCAGCGGAGTTCTTCTAGCAGGAGAAACGCGTTGGGGTTGTCCCCGCATCGTGTATAGTTACGTTAATAACATGGAATATTCACCTATTGGTGACTAGTGTCTATTGTGTTAGTAAAACATTGGACACATGAATCTATTCAGAGGGATATTAATGTGCTTATGACATCACTGTCTGGCTTGATGTACAAAGTCATATCGGATGGAGGGTATTTGCAGAAGTGGGGGAGGGTGTACCCCTCCTTACATCTGCCGTGCACATATTCCACTAAGCAGGCACTGTGAATGCACACTAGTCATTTGCAACTTCACAAACCTATGATATTGGTTGGGACCAAAATGGTGAATGCTGATAGCTATGTATTACATTATATTACATTAACATTTCAATTTACGCAGCACTCAGTACACAGTATAGAGGGAGGGGCTACATACGAAGCTAGACGAACAAGAACAGACTGATACATGAGGGAGAGATCCCTGCTCGCAAGCTCACAATCTAGAGGGAGTGGAAGACATGAGACACATTAGGGTGAAGAGTGAAGAGGTCAAATGGAAGGTGGTGGTAGTATCAGTATTAGCGATGGTTGGAGCTAGGTGGGTTTGGGCAGAGATTAATTATGCGTGTTCTAGTTGGATGAAATGTAAGCATCCTATTCCTAACAGTGTTTGAGGACAGTGAGAGCTAGATGGGTTTGGCCAGAGATTGGTTATGTGTGTTCTAGTTGGATGAGATGTAAGCATCCTATTCCTAACAGTGTTTGAGGACAGTGAGAGTTCGGTGGGTTTGGCTAGAGGTTAATTATGTGTGGTCTAGTTGGATGAGTTATAAACTCCCTATTCCTAACAGTGTTTGAGGACAGTGAGAGCTTGGTGGGTTTGGCCAGAGGTTAAATATGTGTGGTCTAGTTGGATGAGTTGTAAGCATCCTATTCTAATCAGTGTTTGAGGACAGTGAGAGCTAGGTGGGTTTGGCCAGAGGTTAATTATGTGTGGTCTAGTTGGATGAGTTTTAAGCATCTTGTTCCTAAAAGTTTTTGAGGACAGTGAGAGTCAGGTGGGTTTGGCTAGTTATTAATTATGTGTGGTCTAGTTGGATGAGTTATAAGCATCCTATTACAATCAGTGTTTGTGGACAGTGAGAGTTAGGTGGGTTTGGCTAGTTATTAATTATGTGTGTTCTAGTTGGATGAGTTGTAAGCATCCTATTACAATCAGTGTTTGAGGACAGTGAGAGTTAGGTGGGTTTGGCTAGTTATTAATTATGTGTGTTCTAGTTGGATGAGTTGTAAGCATCCTATTCCTAACAGTGTTTGAGGACAGTGAGAGCTAGATGGGTTTGGCAAGAGGCTAATTAACGGGTATTCTAGTGTGATAAGTAGTAATCTTGGGATGAGTTAATGTCGTCAGGACAAACCCCGACCTCCAATCCAACCTACTACATGGTTTGTAGCCGTCTGAATTAAGACGTTAGATAATTAGATTTCTCCAACGGACGTCGCAGACAAACAAGGCTTAACTCACAGGCTCCTTTGCCGTCACATCACACTGTGCTTCATTTTCATCCAGTGCTACTGGGAAAGGCTTTATCTCTATGCTTCGGGCACCGCACTAATGAATTAAACGTTACCCAGGTCAGGATTTCATTGTCTCTGTAGCATAACGTTTGCAGTGCGCATTATGTTAATCTGAAGCCAGGGATCCCATTTAATGGTTCGCCGTATCGATCATGGGGGATGTTCCGCTACATTACGCTTTCAGCAGAGCCAAGGTGATCTCATTAGATACTCACAAAGCTTACGTTCCACCGCATTAGACCACGTGAGATTGATGGCCACGCTAGTTCATTACTAGGCTAATGTATCCTTTCAGAGAGGTTAAACCCTAAAAAATCTAAATGTGCCGTATCAAAATTGCACGTATACTTTTTATACTGGAACAAACAACTTATCGATACAACTTCAGCATGTTCTGTGCCCCTTCTTATACTACAGTGCCGACATCTTGTGTCTGTCTCACTGTCTGCCTGCTCCCTCATCCTTCCAATTATTGAAAAAAACGAAATAATAAGAATAATGGATGCATTTTTTTTGGTAAACTGTTAAACTTAATAGGCATTATTTTTTTTGGGGGGTGGGGGGTGAGATGGAATGTGAGTGTTTCTTTAAAGTGGCACTATACTTTTTTAAAAAGAAGCAAAAGGTTTGTTTTTTTAAACGTGCCAGTACTATGGCGTAATCCCGATGATATCTTTTTCAGATACATGCAGGTTTACTCTCAATTGGCGTGCTCTCTGCCAATTAGAACGGGGGCTCGCCCTGCCCCGTCTCATCAGGGGCTGTCAGGGCTGAAGTCTCTCTCCGCTTTATTTGCACATCCCACCATCCATGGGCACCTAATGAAGATATCTCTCACTAGCAGTGAGAGACTGTTGGCGACAGCCGAAGCCATGATGCTTCCAGACAGTAAACCAGCGTATATCTGTAAAGATCCTCGTCGGGATAACTTTGGAGAAGGGGGACATGTTTTCTAACCCTTGCTTTCTCCAAGGAAGCATGGGTTTAAAAAAAAGTGTAATTTTCCCTTAAAATATTTCTATTTAAAATGTCTACATTTGATCCAATCTTTCAGTTAAACATAACTTTTTTTTTTGTTCTTTAATTGAAGGAATACGCCAAGTGTAGACATTTTAAATAGAAATGCTTTAATGAAAGAAAACAAATACAATACCCTCTTTGATTGTATAGCTTATCAGGGGGCAGACATATTGCTCAGAATCTTGGGTACGATGTTCCTACATCTGACACAAGATGTCCGCCCCCTGATAGAGTTATACAGGCAAAGAAGACCCAATAAGGAACTTCATTTGCATTATTTCATTAAAGAATTTGTATTTAAACATAATTTAATTTTTTAAAGTTTTCCTTAATGAATATCTATGACATTCCTGAATTCCTGTTTCCCACTTGTCGGTTTTACTTTCCAGCAAGCCATCCCCTTTCTTTGTTCCACGGATGACCTCTATTCTATCAGTGCTGCCAAACATGCTGGAGCTCAATCTGTGAATTAATAATATGTTTAATTTGAAGAAACGTGGCTATTCTGAAGCACAGAAAGTTTGCTATTTTTCCTCTACGGATCTGAGCTAATGTAACCCTTACTGATACTGTTATAAATTAACATTATAACATTATAGCAGCTGTGACAAGTTCTGCACCACAGCAAGACTGGACGGAAAGACCATTAGCTGACCGTCCAATAAAACTGATTGCACTGCAAATTCAATAAAAAAAAGAGATATAAATAGTTACCTATTACCGTACGGGAACAGTGGTGTCAATCTAGATTATAACCCTTATTGCTATGTGTGTACTCAGATAATGCTGGTTCTTCCCATAATTCTCCTTGGTCACCCACGGTCATGTAGACCACTTTTGCTTTTTTTAGGAATTGAAATGTCTCTACTGAGAATGGTTCTCTCGTCACAAATTTCCCTCCACAATGTGAAAAGCCATTTTTTTTCTCCAATTCTATTCACAACATTACTTTTCATTAAAACTGAAAGGCCAGTCCTTTTGCGCTTGGGCATAGAACCATTATTGCATAATTTCCCCTCCCTTGCATAGTGAAAAAAAATGTGAGAATTCAGCTTATCACAGGAAGTGCTAAGTTTCTGACTCGCTGCTAACTACGGTTGCCACAGTTTGTTTTTTAGGAGGGGGGGGTTCAAAAAATACCAGCCCTGCTAAGTCCTTCACAGACTTAACATTGGCCTTATGCAGTCCTGATGGTAAAGGCCCCTGAGCAACCCTTTAAATGTTATACAGGAGTTCATTGTGCAGGTATTGGTTGGTTAGGGCAACCACACTCCCCTGGAAGCTTGAGGCCCTTGGTTGGGGTGGCCACATTCCAGGGCCCTGTGGTAGCAGCTGTATCCAGTTTAGATAGAGCAGACCAGAACTTAAGAAACCCTGTAGAGATCCTGGAGCAGGCACAGACATAACATAAAACAAACAGAGGACAGGGCCAAGGGGTAAGGAGCACAGGGAATGGAGTGAGGAGTCAGAATCCTCAGATGCTTCACAGGGGGAACCAGAACTGGAATATGGTGAGAGGACATATGAGCTGGAATCATGAGGTTTTTCAGGGAAAGAGGATAAGGGAACATACAAACATAAATACAGGAAGTAGCCTAATAATCAAATATGGCAATTGTGAGGGTTTAGTTGCACCTGATGGCAATTCGATGGATAAGCTTGCCAACCAGCATCAAGGTACCTCACAGTGGCAAGTCCCTAACACTAAAACTAAATAATAAACTAATAACTCAATTTAATAACAGAACCAAAGACATATAACAAATCTGTAGACTTCCTGGAGAAAGCAAACTGGGGAAACAGGTGCAGCACACTTAAATAGAAGCAAAATAACAAGGGCAGAAGGAAACAAGAGTAAAGCCAGAACGCAACATAATAACAAGCAGAAGGGAAAAACAGAAATTGTACAGAACAGGGAAGAAAGGAAATATGTAAACAGAGAAAAGGGGTTCAAAGAGGGGGACCCTCTTACAGGCTCAGGATAGGCAGCCTCTTAATTGGGTTCAGGATAGGCAGCCTGCTAAGAGGGGTCAGGATAGGCAGCCTCCTAAGAGAGCTCAGGATAGGCAGCTTAATAAGGAGGCTCAGGATAGGTAGCCTCCTAAGAGGGTTTAGGATAGGCAGCCTCCTAAGAGGGCTCAGGATAGGCAGCCTCCTAAGAGGGCTCAGGATAGGCAGCCTCCTAAGAGGGTTCAGGATAGGCAGCCTCCTAAGAGGGCTCAGGATAGGCAGCCTCCTAAGAGGGCTCAGGATAGGCAGCCTCCTAAGAGGGTTCTGGATAGGCAGCCTCCTAAGAGGGTTCAGGATAGGCAGCCTCCTAAGAGAGCTCAGGATAGGCAGCCTCCTAAGAGAGCTCAGGATAGGCAGCCTCCTAAGAGAGCTCAGGATAGGCAGCCTCCTAAGAGAGCTCAGGATAGGCAGCCTCCTAAGAGGGTTCAGGATAGGCAGCCTCCTAAGAGGGCTCAGGATAGGCAGCCTCCTAAGAGAGCTCAGGATAGGCAGCCTCCTAAGAGGGTTCAGGATAGGCAGCCTCCTAAGAGGGCTCAGGATAGGCAGCCTCCTAAGAGGGCTCAGGATAGGCAGCCTCCTAAGAGGGCTCTGGATAGGCAGCCAACTAACAGGGCTCGGATCAGGGATCAGGATATCCCCTAATAGGACTCAGGACAGGGTTCCATGAAAGGAACAGAAACAGGACACGAAGTAAGGGTCGCAACAAGTGTAAATAATAAATAGAACAGCAAGGACAGAAGGGAAACTGGATACATCCAGGATGACTGGACACGGGATGATCCTCCATGTGGGATATACTCTGACCCCCTTCTCAAGGAGCGCTCTCCGGGCGCGGCCTGTACAACTGTTTGATAGCCTGGTCATGATGAAGTTCCACACGATAGCAATGGTTCAGGCACAGGGCTTGATCCCACTTGATCCCACTTTAAGAACACAGGTTCCAGTTGCAATACTGGCAATGCTTTGTAGAGTCTGACATATTTCCACCTAAGCCAACAAGGCCGGGGGAAGCAGAGCCAGCATTACCATTGTTGGTGGCACATCCTCTCTCGCTGCCTGCACAGCCATTCGGACTGCCCCCACGAGATCACCAGGGAGCAGTATGGTGCAATTAAAAAGGGATGTGGGGGCAATCTGGCACTGTGGGCAGCAATGTGGGGGCAATCGGGCACTATGGGGAGCAATGTGGGGGCAATCTGGCACTGTGGGCAGTGATGTGGCGGCAATCTGGCACTGTGGGCAGCATTGTGGGGGCAATCTGGCAAAGTGGGTAGTGATGTGGGGGCAATCGGGCACTATGGGCAGCAATGTGGGGGCAATCTGGCACTGTTGTAAGACATGTGGGGGAAATCTGATTGCGCTCATGCACATGAGGGTGCATGAGCGCAATCAGGCCTAGGGCAGCACAAACCTAAATACCCCACTGGCCCCAAACGTTTATCAACCTGTATCGGCTGAGTGGCAAGGTTACTGCTAATAAGAAAATTATGTTTAATGGTAAATGTGTCCGAGGAGGCGTTTGTTTTGTTGATTGAAAATAATACAATTTCTTATGCCCATGGTTTTTGGATAGATTGGGAGCTTCAGGGGGGCCACAGTTGACATCAGTATCAGTGGGCATGTTCCTGTATCCACCAAGTGTCTAAAATTGGAAGGAATGCAACTTACAAAAAATCTAAATGCGTGTGTAAATGTATATACACGCACACATATGTATCTCTCAGTAAGTCTGGATCATTAAGGTCATCCAGTTTTGGTGTAGGTCGAAGCCTAGTAATGTCTTAGGAATGCCAGACATGCAATAAAGCAAGAACACTACACCTTCCCCTCTCAAAATAGGCCACCTTCCATCATCGAGCTAGGATGGGGGTAAGTGTCTGTACCCTGTACGTACAGCAGCCTGGGGAGTCAGGGTAGATCTGGAAATAAATAAGACCTACAGACCAGCCATTCCCCCAAAAGGCCCGAACTGAAGCCTTAACTGTGACATAGGGTCAGTCCTGAGTTAATCATAGTCAGGGGTAGGCCCCAGTGTTCATGGTTGACATTTACTGCACCAAGCCAAGGGTAATAGGAGGTTGAAAGAAATCAGTGGAGAGGAATAAATTAAAGATTTTAGGGTTGGAAGGAGAGTGGGTAAGTAATGGGTAAGGTGAGACGGGATAGCTGATTGCAGCATTCCATTGTACAAATCAGTGGAAGTGATACAATCTGCCCCCTGTGCTGAAATAAATATTTCTGTAAGAGAACAGAGGAACAAACTGATAAATGCCAGATAAATCAGTCTTAAGGCAAGCTTTCAGATAAAGCCAGCTCAGGTTTGGGGCGATGATTTGAAATCCCCCCTAATCAACCTTCATTCGAGCAGCAGGTGGTCTCATAGCTCATTATTTCTCCTTGGGAGCCTGAAGGGGATTGGCAGGATGAGAAGAGAGACAGGTCTGCATTTCTCAGAGACAAACCTGAATCTGCCTATTAGGGGGGGTCATGTCCTAAACAAGTGCAGTGGGGGAAAAAAGTAGGTAATACATGAGTAAGGAGCAATTTGCGACTATTTGTAACATTCTGCGCTTGTTTTCCCTGATTTGCGCCTCTTCCGTTTATTTTTATTTAGCGCGCATTTTTCCGGTTGCGCTAATAAATTGCGACTTTATTTGCGCACGTTAAAGAGTTTCTTGTTAAAAATAATTCTTATTTGTATGTGAAAATTCCACCAGCTTTTAGCGAACGCTATCAAAAGAGGTAGGAAAAATATTCGCAAAAATGACCTGGTATTCTTCCGCAATTATGCCCTTTTTTATTCGCAGTTTGCGCGTATGTACTTTTTGTGTGTTAAATGTTTAGTACGTTGCAATAGGAGCAAAGCACAAAAATCGTTTTGCACATAAAATATATTTGCGTTTTTTTAGTACATGCCTCTTTAGGTACAGACAAACAACGGCGTCAGCAGTTTGATGTTCGTACTTACTACAAAGGTTCTGGGACCTCTTAGCTGCTATTCTTTTAATTTGTAAAACGCGTTTTTTTAGATAAGTAAATCTTATCAGTCCCTAAATCTTATCAACGCATCAAAACTTGCTATCTCTTAAACACTGCAAATAATGCTCAATAGCGGTATTATTACTACAGCAACAGTCCTCATTATCAGGACGTCACTGAATTTCCAAGCCCCGGGGGGAGTAATTATCAATATAAAAGTACCGGATAAATATAAATTACTTACATTCCACCTGGCGAATTCAACTGGCACGAGTTAAAGGGAAAATAAGTGCATGGCACATGTAATAGAAACGCATCCAACATACAGATAACGACCCAGGTGGAACTGCCCCTTTAAGTTCCAAACAAATAAAGTTTAAAGATTGTGGTGCGATTCCAAGATGGCTGCTCCCACGCTGGCAGACAGTCACATCCTCAAATGGTAATTACATCTACATTTGTTGCAACTTAAATGGGAATAATTTAAACGGGTTTAGAGTTTAAACTGATTACTATAAAGACGTTTACCGGTTGGACTGAAATTGCTTATTAACCATAAGAATACCAGTGGGGCAATCTTAAAAGGACACTACTACTTACATAAGATGAAACTAGATAACCTGGTCATTTAAAACAAACACACATATAAATTGTATGCCACTGTTTTGTTTTTTTTTATGATTGAATTAATTGCACATGAAAGACAAAATAAAATTAGCTGTTTATCTCCTGGCTCCATTTTGTGAATATTTCCCATGATGCAACATCATCCAAAGTCTTCCAGCCGGTCTCACTTTACAACTGTGGCCAGAGCCTGCATGATGATGTCATAAGGTACACCTCTGCTCTCTTACTGGCTCCTATGTATCATAGTGGGCAGGACTAGGTGGCTGTGTGCAACTTCTTTTTACCTGCCTTTCAACACAAAGAGAGATTAACCTGATCAAACAGGATCATAACCCCGCCCCCTTGTGATGTCATAGTTACATTACCCTCCCATTCAATGCAAGTCTATGGTCAGAATTCTGACTTATAGGCTCCATTCTGTGTCCCAGCCCCAAAGTGAGATACTAGTGCTGTAAAGTCACTGGGGGGGTGGCACCCAAAACACTATATATCATATTTTCAGTACCTGACCTGTGCAAAGCCTTCCAAGAAGAGTGGAAGCTGATATACTGCAAAAGAGGACCATGCTAAAAGCATAGTTGCCAACATTGGCCATTTTTCCAGGGACACATATGTGTTCAACATGCTGCAGACAGAGCATGCAAAGTGCAGCCCAGCAGTATGTAGGATGCAAATACGCACAGACACAATCAAATCAATTAATCATGGTAGGTCCTTTGAGATCTCCACCCTGATTAATTAATTTAATTCTGTCTGTGTGTATATCTATCCTACATACTGCCGGGCTGCACTTTGCATGTTTTTTCTGCAGCATGCATAGTTGCCAACATTGCCCATGTTTCCACGGACACATATTTGTTCCACATGCTGCAGAAAGAGCATGCAAAGTGCAGCCCGGCAGTATGTAGGATGGATATACACACAGACACAATCCAATTAATTAATCAGGGTGGAGATCTCACAGGACCTACCATGATTAATTAATTGGATTGTGTCTGTGGGTATATCCATTCTACATACTGCCGGGCTGCACTTTGCATGCTCTGTCTGCAGCATGTGGAAAACATATGTGTCCCTGGAAAGATGGCCATTGTTGGTAACTATGCTAAAAGGTGAGAGGAAGAGACTTGAGGTGAGATGGACATCGTATATCCTTTGTTTAACTACACATTGTTTGGGGACAAACCTGGTGAGTTAACCAGCCTAACCCTAACCCTCATGTATAGCTAAAAAGGTGAGATAAGATGTTCATCTCCCCTCAACTCATCTCACCTTTTAGTGAATAGCCTCCTATGTATTTAGATTTCGATGTTATAAAAGTCCCTGTTGGTGTAATGGCCAGGTGACCCAATACATATAGTGTCACTGCAAACATGGCCAATATTAGCATTTGTAACTTTGCATTTCAAGCCACCGGGTGATGTCATAAGCAAGAGACAACCACACACACACATACATTTGCTTGCAGTTTATACACAGTGTATAGAATTGACGGTGTAGACAAAGATTAGAGGCTCTTTCTCATTCAGTCCTGCCTGTGCCCACCTACATTCAAGACCCCTCCTTCCCAGCAGAGAGCAAATGTCTTGGAGGTCCTGTTGACTGTGAAATATACATTTCATGATTCACTGCACCTGTCCTATGAGTGTCAGGCTCTTAAAGCAGACCCAGGCCGAAGCCTTGCACACTATCTCGCTCTATTAATATTGCAGACAGATTTTTCTGTGGCTGGAAAACGGAAAGAAAATGAGTAGCGTTTCTCTTGTTTTCCCGTTTTGGGATTCAATAGGCTGTGAAAAGCTTTGGCCTGTGCAGAATTTGTACTTGGCTTTGTTCCTCGCAGAGCGATTTAAACTGAAATGCACCTCTCATCTAACATAAAGCCACATTAGTCGATAGAGCATAAAGCCGTCCGAAAGTTGTGTTAACCTTTGTTTTCTGAAAGGTCCTGCGGTGGTTACAGTATCTTTTGAACTAATGTTGACTCTCTTATGCTTAGACCAGAAAATTGTGCGTTTTATTGCTTTTGAATGGCACTTCAGAGAATGCAAATGCAAACAGTTAGGGAGGATGTCAGTGAAGTAGGCAGTAGATATTGAGAGTGGGGGAGTCTGAGCCTCAGAGGAGTTATGCAAGATGTCTGCACTGTAGTAGAAGAGGGAGTACAGAATATGCTGAAGATTCATAGGTAAGTTGTTTGTTCCAGCATACTGAACCAGGACAAAAGGGAAGTACTAACTGAAAGCACCAACACAACCCATGTATACAAAACAAAAATCGGGCGCAGGAAAGGCTCCATTTCCCACATATAAAAGTGTTTGCTTCTCGACATGTTTATGTGTGAGATGGGTTATACATTGGTCTTATTTGTTTATTCATCCATCCAGAACCGAACAGTTAAATAATATCCAGGGGAGGTTAACTCCCGCTACACACACACACATCCGCACACGCACACATCCGCACACGCACGCACACGCACACATCCGCACACGCACACATCCGCACACGCACACATCCGCACACACATACGCACACATACACACACATACATACATATACATACACGCACAGTCTTTCCGTTTAAATGTAAGACATTCTCTTCATCACATTACTATAGTATCAGAATTTGCCAAATGTGATGGGCAAAAAAAATGGAAATATATAAAAGGAAACAGGAAAGGACGTCAATACTACCAGATCATTCGCAGGAAAAAAAAACAGAAATAAGAACCATCTATAGAATCTGTTCAACCCTCAGGGTGGTATGTTCATTGCCTGTCAGGACCCACTCACTCTATACATTCTGCCTTGCTATACCGCTATACATTCTGCCATGCTATACCGCTATACATTCTGCCATGCTATGCCTCTATACATTCTGCCATGCTGCGCCTCTATACATTCTGCCATGCTGTGCCTCTATACATTCTGCCTTGCTATGCCTCTATACATTCTGCCTTGCTATGCCTCTATACATTCTGCCTTGCTATGCCTCTATACATTCTGCCATGCTATGCCTCCATACATTCTGCCATGCTGTGCCTCTATACATTCTGCCATGCTGTGCCTCTATACATTCTGCCATGCTATACCGCTATACATTCTGCCTTGCTATGCCTCTATACATTCTGCCATGCTATGCCTCCATACATTCTGCCATGCTGTGCCTCTATACATTCTGCCATGCTATACCGCTATACATTCTGCCATGCTATACCGCTATACATTCTGCCATGCTGTGCCTCCATACATTCTGCCATGCTGTGCCTCTATACATTCTGCCATGCTGTGCCTCTATACATTCTGCCATGCTGTGCCTCTATACATTCTGCCATGCTATGCCTCCATACATCCTGTGCTGCCTTGCTATGCCTCTATACATTCTGCCATGCTGTGCCTCCATACATCCTGTGCTGCCTTGCTATGCCTCTATACATTCTGCGCCTCTATACATTCTGCCATGCTGTGCCTCCATACATTCTGCCATGCTATGCCTCTATACATTCTGCCATGCTATGCCTCTATACATTCTGCCATGCTATGCCTCCATACATTCTGCCATGCTGTGCCTCTATACATTCTGCCATGCTATGCCTCCATACATTCTGCCATGCTGTGCCTCTATACATTCTGCCATGCTGTGCCTCTATACATTCTGCCATGCTGTGCCTCTATACATTCTGCCATGCTGTGCCTCCATACATTCTGCCATGCTGTGCCTCTATACATTCTGCCATGCTGTGCCTCTATACATTCTGCCTTGCTATGCCTCTATACATTCTGCCATGCTGTGCCTCTATACATTCTGCCATGCTGTGCCTCCATACATTCTGCCATGCTATGCCTCTATACATTCTGCCATGCTGTGCCTCTATACATTCTGCCATGCTGCGCCTCTATACATTCTGCCATGCTGTGCCTCCATACATCCTGTGCTGCCTTGCTATGCCTCTATACATTCTGCCATGCTGTGCCTCTATACATTCTGCCATGCTGTGCCTCTATACATTCTGCCATGCTATGCCTCCATACATTCTGCCATGCTATGCCTCCATACATTCTGCCATGCTGTGCCTCTATACATTCTGCCATGCTATGCCTCCATACATTCTGCCATGCTATGCCTCCATACATTCTGCCATGCTGTGCCTCTATACATTCTGCCATGCTGTGCCTCTATACATTCTGCCATGCTATGCCTCTATACATTCTGCCATGCTGTGCCTCTATACATTCTGCCTTGCTATACCGCTATACATTCTGCCATGCTATGCCTCCATACATTCTGCCATGCTATGCCTCCATACATTCTGCCATGCTATGCCTCCATACATTCTGCCATGCTGTGCCTCTATACATTCTGCCTTGCTATGCCTCCATACATTCTGCCATGCTGTGCCTCTATACATTCTGCCATGCTGTGCCTCTATACATTCTGCCATGCTGTGCCTCTATACATTCTGCCATGCTGTGCCTCCATACATTCTGCCATGCTGTGCCTCCATACATCCTGTGCTGCCTTGCTATACCGCTATACATTCTGCCATGCTGTGCCTCTATACATCCTGTGCTGTCTTGCTATGTCTCTATACATCCTGTGCTGTTTTGCTATGTCTCTATACATCCTGTGCTGTCTTGCTATGTCTCTATACATCCTGTGCTGTCTTGCTATGCCTCTATACATTCTGCCATGCTGCGCCTCTATACATTCTGCCATGCTGTGCCTCTATACATTCTGCCATGCTGTGCCTCCATACATCCTGTGCTGCCTTGCTATGCCTCTATACATTCTGCCATGCTGTGCCTCCATACATCCTGTGCTGCCTTGCTATGCCTCTATACATTCTGCGCCTCTATACATTCTGCCATGCTGTGCCTCTATACATTCTGCCATGCTATGCCTCCATACATTCTGCCATGCTATGCCTCTATACATTCTGCCATGCTATGCCTCTATACATTCTGCCATGCTGCGCCTCTATACATTCTGCCATGCTGTGCCTCTATACATTCTGCCATGCTATGCCTCCATACATTCTGCCATGCTGTGCCTCTATACATTCTGCCATGCTGTGCCTCTATACATTCTGCCATGCTATACCGCTATACATTCTGCCATGCTGTGCCTCCATACATTCTGCCATGCTGTGCCTCTATACATTCTGCCATGCTGTGCCTCTATACATTCTGCCATGCTGTGCCTCTATACATTCTGCCATGCTGTGCCTCCATACATTCTGCCATGCTGTGCCTCTATACATTCTGCCATGCTGTGCCTCTATACATTCTGCCATGCTGTGCCTCTATACATTCTGCCATGCTGTGCCTCTATACATTCTGCCTTGCTATGCCTCCATACATTCTGCCATGCTGTGCCTCTATACATTCTGCCATGCTGTGCCTCCATACATTCTGCCATGCTGTGCCTCTATACATTCTGCCATGCTGTGCCTCTATACATTCTGCCTTGCTATGCCTCTATACATTCTGCCATGCTGTGCCTCTATACATTCTGCCATGCTGTGCCTCCATACATTCTGCCATGCTATGCCTCTATACATTCTGCCATGCTGTGCCTCTATACATTCTGCCATGCTGCGCCTCTATACATTCTGCCATGCTGTGCCTCCATACATCCTGTGCTGCCTTGCTATGCCTCTATACATTCTGCCATGCTGTGCCTCTATACATTCTGCCATGCTGTGCCTCTATACATTCTGCCATGCTATGCCTCCATACATTCTGCCATGCTATGCCTCCATACATTCTGCCATGCTATGCCTCCATACATTCTGCCATGCTGTGCCTCTATACATTCTGCCATGCTGTGCCTCTATACATTCTGCCATGCTATGCCTCTATACATTCTGCCATGCTGTGCCTCTATACATTCTGCCTTGCTATACCGCTATACATTCTGCCATGCTATGCCTCCATACATTCTGCCATGCTATGCCTCCATACATTCTGCCATGCTATGCCTCCATACATTCTGCCATGCTGTGCCTCTATACATTCTGCCTTGCTATGCCTCCATACATTCTGCCATGCTGTGCCTCTATACATTCTGCCATGCTGTGCCTCTATACATTCTGCCATGCTGTGCCTCTATACATTCTGCCATGCTGTGCCTCCATACATTCTGCCATGCTATGCCTCTATACATTCTGCCATGCTGTGCCTCCATACATCCTGTGCTGCCTTGCTATACCGCTATACATTCTGCCATGCTGTGCCTCTATACATCCTGTGCTGTCTTGCTATGACTCTATACATCCTGTGCTGTCTTGCTATGTCTCTATACATCCTGTGCTGTTTTGCTATGTCTCTATACATCCTGTGCTGTCTTGCTATGTCTCTATACATCCTGTGCTGTCTTGCTATGCCTCTATACATTCTGCCATGCTGCGCCTCTATACATTCTGCCATGCTGTGCCTCTATACATTCTGCCATGCTGTGCCTCCATACATCCTGTGCTGCCTTGCTATGCCTCTATACATTCTGCCATGCTGTGCCTCTATACATTCTGCCTTGCTATGCCTCTATACATTCTGCGCCTCTATACATTCTGCCATGCTGTGCCTCTATACATTCTGCCATGCTATGCCTCCATACATTCTGCCATGCTATGCCTCCATACATTCTGCCATGCTATGCCTCCATACATTCTGCCATGCTATGCCTCTATACATTCTGCCATGCTATGCCTCCATACATTCTGCCATGCTATGCCTCCATACATTCTGCCATGCTGTGCCTCTATACATTCTGCCTTGCTATGCCTCCATACATTCTGCCATGCTGTGCCTCTATACATTCTGCCATGCTGTGCCTCTATACATTCTGCCATGCTGTGCCTCTATACATTCTGCCATGCTGTGCCTCCATACATTCTGCCATGCTGTGCCTCCATACATCCTGTGCTGCCTTGCTATACCGCTATACATTCTGCCATGCTGTGCCTCTATACATCCTGTGCTGTCTTGCTATGACTCTATACATCCTGTGCTGTCTTGCTATGTCTCTATACATCCTGTGCTGTTTTGCTATGTCTCTATACATCCTGTGCTGTCTTGCTATGTCTCTATACATCCTGTGCTGTCTTGCTATGCCTCTATACATTCTGCCTTGCTATACCGCTATACATTCTACCATGCTGTGCCTCTATACATCCTGTGCTGTCTTGCTATGACTCTATACATCCTGTGCTGTCTTGCTATGTCTCTATACATCCTGTGCTGTTTTGCTATGTCTCTATACATCCTGTGCTGTCTTGCTATGTCTCTATACATCCTGTGCTGTCTTGCTATGTCTCTATACATCCTGTGCTGTCTTGCTATGTCTCCATACATCCTGTGCTGTCTTGCTATGTCTCTATACATCCTGTGCTGTCTTGCTATGTCTCTATACATCCTGTGCTGTCTTGCTATGTCTCCATACATCCTGTGCTGTCTTGCTATGTCTCCATACATCCTGTGCTGTCTTGCTATGTCTCCATACATCCTGTGCTGTCTTGCTATGTCTCCATACATCCTGTGCTGTCTTGCTATGTCTCCATACATCCTGTGCTGTCTTGCTATGTCTCTATACATCCTGTGCTGTCTTGCTGTGCCTCTATACATCCTGTGCTGTCTTGTTGTGCCTCTATACATCCTGTGCTGTCTTGCTATGTCTCTATACATCCTGTGCTGTCTTGCTATGTCTCTATACATCCTGTGCTGTCTTGCTATGTCTCTATACATCCTGTGCTGTCTTGCTATGTCTCTATACATCCTGTGCTGTCTTGCTATGTCTCTATACATCCTGTGCTGTCTTGTTGTGCCTCTATACATCCTGTGCTGTCTTGCTGCGCCTCTATACATCCTGTGCATAGGATTGTTGCATAGTTTGTCTATCACTGTACTCAGTTTGCTGCTGGTGAGCTAACAGTCTATAAATACAATGAAGGGAGCTATTCCTATACATTCTGCTTTGCTGGGCCCCTATATATTCTGTGCTGGCTTGCTATGCCTCTCTATATATCCTGTGCTGCCTTGCTGCGCCTCTATACATTCTGTGCTGTCTTGCTGCGCCTCTATACATTCTGTGCTGTCTTGCTATGTCTCTATATATCCTGTGCTGTCTTGCTATGTCTCTATACATCCTGTGCTGTCTTGCTATGTCTCCATACATCCTGTGCTGTCTTGCTATGTCTCCATACATCCTGTGCTGTCTTGCTATGTCTCCATACATCCTGTGCTGTCTTGCTATGTCTCCATACATCCTGTGCTGTCTTGCTATGTCTCCATACATCCTGTGCTGTCTTGCTATGTCTCTATACATCCTGTGCTGTCTTGCTATGTCTCTATACATCCTGTGCTGTCTTGCTATGTCTCTATACATCCTGTGCTGTCTTGCTGTGTCTCTATACATCCTGTGCTGTCTTGCTGTGTCTCTATACATCCTGTGCTGCCTTGCTGTGTCTCTATACATCCTGTGCTGTCTTGCTATGTCTCCATACATCCTGTGCTGTCTTGCTATGTCTCCATACATCCTGTGCTGTCTTGCTATGTCTCCATACATCCTGTGCTGTCTTGCTATGTCTCCATACATCCTGTGCTGTCTTGCTATGTCTCCATACATCCTGTGCTGTCTTGCTATGTCTCCATACATCCTGTGCTGTCTTGCTATGTCTCCATACATCCTGTGCTGTCTTGCTATGTCTCCATACATCCTGTGCTGTCTTGCTATGTCTCTATACATCCTGTGCTGTCTTGCTATGTCTCTATACATCCTGTGCTGTCTTGCTATGTCTCTATACATCCTGTGCTGTCTTGCTATGTCTCTATACATCCTGTGCATAGGATTGTTGCATACTTTGTCTATCACTGTACTCAGTTTGCTGCTGGTGAGCTAACAGTCTATAAATACAATGAAGGGAGCTATTCCTATACATTCTGCTTTGCTGGGCCCCTATATATTCTGTGCTGGCTTGCTATGCCTCTCTATATATCCTGTGCTGCCTTGCTGCGCCTCTATACATTCTGTGCTGTCTTGCTGCGCCTCTATACATTCTGTGCTGTCTTGCTGCGCCTCTATACATTCTGTGCTGTCTTGCTGCGCCTCTATACATTCTGTGCTGCGCCTCTATACATTCTGTGCTGCGCCTCTATACATTCTGTGCTGCCTTGCTGCGCCTCTATACATTCTGTGCTGCCTTGCTGCGCCTCTATACGTTCTGTGCTGCCTTGCTGCGCCTCTATACGTTCTGTGCTGCCTTGCTGCGCCTCTATACGTTCTGTGCTGGTTTGCTGTGCCTCTATACATTCTGTGCTGTGTTGCTGTGCCTCTCATGCTGTGCTGGTTTGCTGTGCCTCTCATGCTGTGCTGGTTTGCTGTGCCTCTATACATTCTGTGTTGCTGTGCCTCTCATGCTGTGCTGGTTTGCTGTGCCTCTCATGCTGTGCTGGTTTGCTGTGCCTCTATACATTCTATGATGTGTTGCTGTGCCTCTCATGCTGTGCTGGTTTGCTGTGCCTCTCATGCTGTGCTGGTTTGCTGTGCCTCTATACATTCTATGATGTATTGCTGTGCCTCTCATGCTGTGCTGGTTTGCTGTGCCTCTATACATGCTGTGCTGTCTTGCTGTGCCTCTATACATTCTGTGCTGGTTTGCTGTGCCTCTATACATTCTGTGCTGGTTTGCTGTGTCTCTATACATTCTGTGCTGCTTTGCTGTGCCTCTCATGCTGTGCTGGTTTGCTGTGCCACTATACATTCTGTGCTGGTTTGCTGTGCCTCTCATGCTGTGTCTCTATACATTCTGTGCTGGTGTGCTGTGTCTCTATACATTCTGTGCTGGTGTGCTGTGTCTTTATACATTCTGTGCTGGTTTGCTGTGCCCCTGTGTCTCCTAACATTCAGCCATTTCTCTCTCTGACGTTAGCCAATCCCAGACATGAATGTTTCATGTGCCCCAAAAACCTGCAGGGACCGTCGTGTTTGTGATAAATAAGTTATTGGACAGAGAAGCAGGAAATTAAAATGAATTGGGGAATGTATTGTTTGTTGTGGTTTCCTGGGTATTCACTCCTATGTGAGAAGGCAATGATCCAGTGATGGCTGCTTCAGAACCTTGCTGGTTATTTTATACCTTACATTGGAAAAGCTTTCATTTTTTGCAAAGATTTATCAAATGTAACAGCATTAAAAGAAAAAAAAAAACTGTTCCATCATGTCTGTACCTTCCCTTATATACCTACTGGGAACCCACACCCTATACATTTCTTACATTGAGCATGTACAACATTTTTCAGAAAGTGATCAAAAATTATCTATACGCTGTGTTAGCAGAGTTGCAGGAAAATGCATCAATTTAGAGATAAATTTGCTTTAAATGTACTGTGGTGTCACCCCTGTGTGCGTGGCAAGAGTGGTAGCGGTCCATACGAGGACCCCTGTGTGCGTGGCAAGAGTGGTAGCGGTCCATACGAGGACCCCTGTGTGCGTGGCAAGAGTGGTAGCGGTCCATACGAGGACCCCTGTGTGCGTGGCGAGGGTGGTGACGGTCCATACGAGGACCCCTGTGTGCGTGGCGAGGGTGGTGGAGGTCCATACGAGGACCCCTGTGTGCGTGGCGAGGGTGGTGAAGGTCCATACGAGGACCCCTGTGTGCGTGGCGAGGGTGGTGACGGTCCATACGAGGACCCCTGTGTGCGTGGTGAAGGTCCATACGAGGACCCCTGTGTGCGTGGCGAGGGTGGTGAAGGTCCATACGAGGACCCCTGTGTGCGTGGCGAGGGTGGTGAAGGTCCATACGAGGACCCCTGTGTGCGTGGCGAGGGTGGTGAAGGTCCATACGAGGACCCCTGTGTGCGTGGCGAGGGTGGTGATGGGCCACACGAGGACCTTTTCTTTCTTTCAGGAACCGTGTCTTATTGGTGATGATGTTGAAATCGGTAAGTCGTATCAGAGCGACTCTGCCAAATGTTACCAGCTTCATCCATTCACTGGGCTGATTGAGGTTGGCACTGGGGTCTGTACAGCTCAAACAAGGGAACCCATTTATGTCAAGTAACATTTCACTGATTTGCAATTCAGATCCATCCCATTCCAGTGGTTTGTCTTTTGCTCTCCACAATCACTTTTTTTTTTTTCATTATTCCCGCATTGAAAAAACTAATAATTCCAGGAAAGCACAAATATGGGGCTTTTAGAATGAAATGTCCTTTGTCTGGTGCTTGTGTCACCTCATCACCTGCGCACATATCAGCCCCATTACAGACGCTTTTTTTTTTCTTCTCAATTTTCGTTGGATTAATGACATTTATTTGCCATTTCCATCCTCCTTTTGTCTTGTTTCACAGTGCAGAGCATGGGATTTACATTCATTATAAAATCTCTCCGATGCACCAGCAGGAGGAGCGATGGATGCCCGTCTCCCGGCTGATTAGGGAATATTCTAATCATATACTGAAGATCTGACTTTTCAGTAATACGTATTGAGTGCCAAGATGTGTGCTCATGCATTTTACAGTTAACCCTGCACTGCCAGATTTACCTGCGATGTCGCATATAGAGAAAAATGGAAACCTCCATACTTAAAATGGGTGGGGTTTGTGCAAAAGTGGGTGTGGCACAATTAAAGTGGGCTTGGTTGAGTTCAAGCCCGAACATCTTCTGCATCCAACCGTACCCCTGACAAAGGTGTGGTCTAAAGCAGGGGTCCCCAACCCCCGGGCCGTGGCCCAGCACCGGTCACTGACCACTGTTCAGCCGGGGAACGGGGGTAGGGTGGCATATAACAAGCAAAATACTGTCATATTGAATGGCAAAATACTGGCATTTTGAATGGAAAAATACTGGCATATATTAAATGGCAAAATAATCCTGGCACATTATTGGGCAAATTGGCTGTGGCTTGTTAATGACAAAATAATGTCTGAGTGTGTGTACATATTTTTTGTTTCAGAATTGTACAATTGTCACCTCGTTGTGCTCCTCTGTGTGACATAATTAATGGCAGTGCCATGTGTGGCATATTTATTGGGCCCCATGTGTGGCATAATTAAGGGTCTCTTTTGTGTGGCATATTTTATGGGGCTCTGGTGGGGCATAATTTATGGGGCTCTTGTGTGTGGCATAGATAATGGGCTCCTGTGTGTGGCATAGATAATGGGCTCCTGTGTGTGGCATAATTTGTGGGGCTCCTGTATGTGGCATATTTAATGGGCCATCTGACTGGCATTACTAAGGAATCAGTTTGGCATGGTACTGGAGGAAATACATTAATCTGTTTTTCATGGAAAATTAAAATATTGAGTTCAACCTGACCTCAGAATTTTTGATCCAGTGCCAAGGTTAGCCATCACTGCCCTAGAGAGTTATTGTGTGAAGGGCAGGGAAACCCCTCGCTGTGGGGTTTGTGACAGCGGTTGGTAGGCTGTTTGGGCAGCAGTGCCAGCATTACAGAGAGGGAATTGTGTCCGGATTACAATAGGAGAATTTTTTATTTTATTTTACAGAAATACGAGGCATTGTCCAAGATGACGAGGCGTTCTCTCTCTTTCCTTTGTTATTCACATTCGGATACAGTTCTGTCTACAATCCCACAGCTGCGCCTCGGAGATTATAAACGTCAGCGCTGAGTGCCGAGGATCCTTTTTCCGAGTTCCTATGTAATGGGTAAATACTGATTCCACTAGGAAGGCTCAGTTGGAACGCCTGCTAACATGGGTGGGAGAATCTTGCTCTTCCATGGATGGCCTGTCCCAAGTACTAATCACAGGGATTATATGCCGCATCGGACATAGCCTTTTGTCCTGGGCATGTACACTTATCAAAGGCGCTATGCACCATTGATGGGAAGAGGTTATTAGTCGATAAGTGGTATATTGTGTAAAGGAAATAGAAAGACACCAGTCTGTGTTTTAATTGTTTCCCCTTTCTAAAATTGTAATTGAGTTCCTGCAGTTGCTGTGCCAACTGCTCTGCCTGCCTTCCCAAGCCATTGCTTCTTGTGTTACATCACAACACTCAAGGCTGGCTGAAACCAGGCTTCCTACATTCCATTCAACAGAGCCAGAGAGGCTGATTCCACAGTTTTAGCTAATAACATCCCTTTCTCATTGAGGGAAGTGAAAACTCTCGTAGAGGAAGCCAGACCACTCCCTGTGTAATCCCTCTCACTTATGTCACCCAGATACCGTTTCTACCTTTTTGGGGTGAGGGAGGGGAGAGGGGGTGGAATAGCGGGTTTGTTACTGCTCCCACACAGGTATAAATGACAATAAGCCAAACTTAGAGGCAAAATGAATGCCTATTAAAAAAAAAAAAACTACTAAGGGAGAACTGTCATTTGTAAATATCAGATTATTTAACACATACCAAAACGATGTAAAACACAGAAAAAAAACACTTTAATAAATAACAGTAATAATATTAACTGCCATTTTGGGCAGCAAAGGGTTTTCTGCCAAATTTGGATTGAGATAGTGGCTAATTGAGTTCCAGGTAAATAACATTTCAGACAGAGCTGTCCGCTCTCCAGCCTCCGCCCCATTAAGCTCACAATTTATTTCTTCTTGCCTTGGTAGCTGGCTAACGGGGAAGGTATTATCTGCCATGAAAAAAAAAAGAGCTGACAATGGGATTCGAACCGACTTCCCGGACTCTCAGCGTCTGCAACCTGTCACACCCGACGAGAAAAAAAAAAATAACCAGGCATCAGAGATGGAGATATTTGACATTAATCATTCATGTTTCCCCAGGCTGCGCAGCGGATAGATACGAGCAAGGACTTAAACGCAATGTCAAGTGGGGAAAAGATTAACGCAGACACCTTCTGTCCCGTGAGCCTTCGCTGTATAAAAGAGCCGCCTCTCTCTGTGATCCGGCAGATATCGCGCCCCCAAAAGCAGGCTTGCAATCCGCTCAGGAGAGGATCTCTGCATAATGCAACAAAGGCGCCTGGGCCAGGATTAAAGGGACTCTGCCATCTAAATCGAATGTGCAGGGGGGATGTAGGGAATAGAAAAATAAAACATTAGCAGAATTGCATAGTTGCCAACAGTCCTGATTTTAGCAGGGACAGTAAAGTTTTTTTTGGGTACTGTCCCGTCAAATCCAGGCCTGTCCCAGGATGATTACTGCGCATGCAGAATGCATTACACTGTGTACAGGCATCATTTAGTTTAAAGAGTATGTCTGACTGATATACATGGTCTACATGAGAGTAGATCAGCTCCAGACGCCTGGTATCTGTGTCAGTACAGGGGAGGCTGTCCCCATTTCACAACATGGCCGCCTGGAAGTCTCGGAGCAGCCTCCAAATGAATCGGACATTATTTCTGAACAGCTGCCCGCAGGGAGGTGGCCTTCTGCCAGAGTTAGTGTGTTTAAAGGGACTGTGCTGATACTGTGAATGTAAAAAAACTGGACTAAAAATGATCTATTGTGCAAAATTGCAATCAAATGAATAAAATAAGAGAAATAAATACATATGACATCACCGTGTGGCTTTACATGCAAATTACACATTTCCCATTGAAAATCAGTTCATTTGCATATCAAGTCACATGTGATGTCATCAACAGTAGGCACTACAGACACTTGTTTCTTTTATTTTATGCAAATACTTGTAATTCTGGTATCACAATATTAATAAAGTACCTTATTGAGCCCTCTTTGCTTGTATCGCTCTATCAGGAAGCGGCCATGTTGTTTAGAATCTTTGCTTGAATAGCTCTATCAGGATGGGGCCATGTTGTGTAGAATATTTGCTTCTGTAGCTCTATCAGGAAGTGGCCATGTTGTTTAGAATCTTTGCTTGTATAGGTCTATCAGGAAGGAGCCATGTTGTTTAGAATCCTTGGTTGTGTAGCTCTATCAGGAAGGGGCCATGTTATTTAGAATCTTTGCTTGTATCGCTCTATCAGGAAGTGTCACAACCTGGTATACCCAGGGAGGAGCCTCGTTGCAGGGCAGGGTGTGGGGTCTGTCTGCACCCCACGATGCATAACTGGGACTGGACTAAGACTGGACGGGTAGCAGAGACTGGGACTGAGACAGGACGGGTAGCAGAGACTGGGACTGAGACAGGACTGGTAGCAGAGACTGGGACTGAAACAGGACTGGTAGCAGAGACTGGGACTGAGACAGGACTGGTAGCAGAGACTGGGACTGAGACAAGACTGGTAGCAGAGACTGGGACTGAGACAAGACTGGTAGCAGAGACTGGGACTGAGACAAGACTGGTAGCAGAGACTGGGACTGAGACAAGACTGATAGCAGAGACTGGGACTGAGACAAGACTGGTAGCAGAGACTGGGACTGAGACAAGACTGGTAGCAGAGACTGGGACTGAGACAAGACTGGTAGCAGAGACTGGGACTGAGACAAGACTGGTAGCAGAGACTGGGACTGAGACAAGACTGGTAGCAGAGACTGGGACTGAGACAAGACTGGTAGCAGAGACTGGGACTGAGACAGGACTGATAGCAGAGACTGGGACTGAGACAGAGACTGGTAGCAGAGACTGGGACTGAGAAAGGACTGGTAGCTCTCAGAGCAGGACACAGGCCTGTGATAACTGTCACGTTCAGGTATGAGCCTGGAACTGCTGTGCAGACTCGATATAGGTTTTTTTGTTTCCATGTTGTTTAGAATCTTTGCTTGGATAGCTCTATCAGGAAGCGGCCATGTTGTATAGCATCTTTGCTTGGATAGCTCTATCAGGAAGGGGCCATGTTGTGTAGAATCTTTGCTTGGATAGCTCTATCAGGAATCGGCCATGTTGTTTAGAATCCTTGGTTGTGTAGCTCTATCAGGAAGGGGCCATGTTGTTTAGAATCTTTGCTTGTATAGCTCTATCAGGAAGCGGCCATGTTGTTTAGAATCCTTGCTTGTATAGCTCTATCAGGAAGCAGCCATGTTTTTAGAATCCTTGCTTGTATAGCTCTATCAGGAAGCAGCCATGTTTATTTAGAATCCTTGCTTGTATAGCTCTATCAGGAAGCAGCCATGTTGTTTAGAATCTTGGGACAGATGAAGGAAGCTTTGACCCACCTGACACAAAATGTCCACCCCGAATAAGATATTTTATTAAAACATTTGTACTTCACTTCAGGAGAATTTAACAAAAGAATTGTATTAAGAACATCCGAGAAGTAATACTGGTCCCGCTCTCATAGAGGACGTCTCACGGTACAGTATAGAGCGGCAGACCTTGTGACCTCTGCTTATCTGCCCGGGCTAAGCAGGTTGTCTGGATGTATAATCTGTTGAGTTGGCAGGACGGTATAACTGACTCATGGAGATTAGACAGCATCATCCGCTACTCTCTCCAATTCTACTGCTTCATGGAAAAGTAAAGACAGCTTTTCGTGCTGTAAGAGGGTCTGTTCTTCCATCCACCAGCCAGGAACCTGGCTTTGTATATCTGCAAGGAGTTTCAGAAAGCGCTCCTGTCATGCAAATATAATTTGAAAGGATACATTGTATTGACTAAGCGATATACAAACACTGTGTGGCTACAATACTATAGGTCCAAGACTTTCTAGTGGTATAAACTGCTTGGTGTGTGCAAATTGGGATCAATCCCACAATGCATTGTGGCTGCATGCACAGGCCCTCCATTTGTAGTGAAGCCCCTTACATTTGCACGTTACTGTGCATTATTATTATTAATAATAATAATCTTGATGTAACTGGTCCTTTAACACCTAATCTTACAGACTGCAGAAAAGACTTCAAACAGGCAAAGTTACCCTTGTTGTTTAATCTGGGGCCATGGGGGGAGCACTGGGGAGACCCCTGAGACCCCCCTCCAACCTTCAAACAATTCTATAGGAAGAAAACAAGACTAAATGAATTACCAACACAGCGCTGACAGCTGTCTCTCCCTCGAGACACCCTGTTACCGAGACACACTAGTTGTAGAAAAGGAGAGACAGGTAAGAACATCTCGTGTGATAGATACAGTAACAGCATCCTGCTTTCTAGAGATCCCACACCGGAGACGGCGGAATCAATCACGGCGACGGAGTCACGGGGGTAAATGATGCTTTCACCTTGACAGCCTCGCAGACAGGTGTGCGAGGAAAGGTCTGTGCAACGTGGTCACCAGGAAGAGAGGGGAGGGAGGCGTCAAACGCCAATCCCCTCCAGGATTACACTTAGCTCAGTGACACATACCGCTAATTGTCTGACTGCGTGTTAATTAAAGGAATCTGACATATCCGGCAGGACGGGAGCCGTGAGTTTCCCGTATGTCTTCATCCTGTGCTTTTTGCCACGTCCAGTTCGTGGGGCATTAATGCTCCCATCACCTTCAGCCAACCACCTGAAAGATGAACGCCAGGTACGGCTGTTCGCTTGGGAAGGAAGGAGAAAAAAAAGAGGCCAGAAAAAAATAACTGATAAGTAAAAGCTGCCTTTTAATGAGGGACTAAACCATCTAGATTAGCCTTAAATCAGACAGAAGGTCTGTGCGCCAATCAAGTTACACTTTGAATGAGGTGTTTAGTCCTCAGTCCCGCCCATCTCTCCAAGCCCCGCCTTATCGGAATGTCACTGAATTTAGAAGCCCCGGTGATATTATTTTCAATGTAAAACTACAAGAGATCTGGAAATAGTTTTTAAGTGAAACTAAGTGAATTTCAGTTATATTAAACACACTGAAAATAATCTAGGAGGGAACTCCCCCTTTCTCTCCATACATACTTATCTTTGGTATTAACCTTTCAAGAGCCAGGAAATCTATCCGGACCCTTTTCTTCATGTTGCTGATCAAACCTTTCATTCCCTGACCATAGACAACACAACTAGACAGCTCACAGTTGACACGTTTCACACTTTAGCGATAGTGATTAGGCCTTTTATTTCTCAACGTTATAGTTGTCTGGGGGCTTTGATCACCCACGGGCGGGGTGGGGGGGGCTGGTTTGCACGTCCGTGACGTAAAAGAGGTGCAAAAACTCTGCACATTTGTACATAAAAAGCGTGGCAAACGAAACTTCTACTGTATAAAGAATAAAAACTCATGAACAATACAGCATCATATATAAAAGTCATTTCTGGGGCAAAGTTCTAAAAGTGATGACATCAGCAGGAAGGTTTCATTGGTTTCCACGCCGACTGGATCCCTTGCCCCACAATTGCCAATCCCCGTGGCCTCTCCTGTTATGACATCACCCTGTAGCTTGATATGCCAACTTCCCATTTCTCATTTGCATATCAGGCTACAAGGTGATGTCATCACAAGGAGACACCACATACATGCTGCCTCTTATTTTATTCTGCTAACACAATGTATAGATCATTTAGCTCACTTTCTATTGCCTACAGTCCCCCTCGAGTCATTTTAAAGCAACATACACACATTTTTTTATTTGCTTTAAACCTCACTTGGTTCAAGTCTTTAGTTCCTCCCACAGACATATCAGGTTCGGAAGATGTTGAGGAAACAGATAGACCATTTGACTGATATCCGGGATGACATGACCAATTACGATGACTGATATGTTTGCACAATTTGTTCTACATTCATAGGCCCGGATAATGTGGATACACCACCTCTATTACCCACGGGGTAATTTAAATGGAAAGTTTAGAGTTAGCTGCACTTGGCCTTATAAGCAGAAGTCGTTTCCAATTTATTGCAAGATTATCTGGGGAATATATATATATATATTATGATTCTTTGTTTGATTGAGTTTTCTATGTGTCGCTGTATGTGTGTTACAGGCAGAGCAGTATCCAGGGTGGGTAGAGATGGGAAGTGCTAGGCCCATCCGGTTGTACGGACGCAGTGCTGATTGTGACTCTGAAATATAGGTGGTCTATACTGTGTAACTAGACTGATTTATTCCTTGGATGTTACCCCATAGGAAAGGTATCCAGCCTGACTCTCAGTGTCCGGAATTAATAAACAGAAATCCAAAATGAACAGAAGTATAGTTGAATACAGCTCATAGAATGGTGTAGGTGTTTTGCCTGTCACAACACCATGTTGTAAAAGACCTATGCGTTACTGGGTATACTGGGGGTACAAGAACCGATAGATCCCCCCCCTTTTCTCGTCCTTTGAGCAGAGCAGGAGGCGGGGCATGTCATCCTTTTAAACATGGAAAACCGAGACAAATAAATCACATTTAATGGAGGCGCTCACGTGGAATGCTCCGAAACTGGGCAAGAAAGGGCTGCTCAATGCTTTGCAAAATGGGTGGGGTTATCTTGAAAATGGGTGGGGGGGGGGAATGGGCTGGCTGGAATCCATCTCTCACACTTATTGCAATTTGTTATAGTGGGGACAGTCCTGATTCAGACCCCCCCAGTCACAGATTTACCTCTCAGTGTACCACTGAAGCATTGTGATTTATTAGTGTCTGGGATGTTGACACCTGTCTTCCAGTGCATACACAATGGCTCATCATGCTCCTTCCATGGCCATGCCCCCTGCTGCCCCATCATGGCGGGTTAAAAAGTTTGGAGGTATCGCCATTCCGTTTAAAACTCCGAGGCTCATCTAGTCTTTCCATTTTCCTACTCCGTTTCCGTTTCCAAGTCCTTTTTTAAATTATTTTCCTGCATTGCCGGCCGTGATTTTATTCCTGGCATCTATTATTTTTCTTGTGAGGCAGCACTTTCTTATATTACTCTTGAACTTCGCAAGCCTTAAAACGCATGACCTCTTGTCTTGGCTGATCTCATTCTCTGAAATATATTTCCCCTCTCGACCTTCTTTTGAGTCACTAAAGCACCGGTGGCCTGCGGCCAAGCCGCGATGAGATCTGGCAGAGCATCCACCGCCGGCCGCTGTCTGGATACATTCCATGGGCTCGGAATGCGTTGGACATCTTTCTAGAAAACATACAGACCCTTTCCTACGGAGAATTAACTTAAAGAAACTGTGGTTTTGGCTTGCTCTGATGATGTCATCGTTACCCCTGCACTTAACCCCTTCTGTTTGTAACCCTGGCTGTGGAACCATAAAGGAGACCCCTGAGACACTTCACCCCATTTTTGGGAGGCGCTGGTCCAAACAGACTGAATGGGTGGTACGTTTAATGCCTTTTTCTGTTTGTCTCGGAGTATATTTTTGCTGTTGTGTTACCGTGGAAACACCACTTTTAGATAAAGTGCTTTGGTATCACTTAGATTAATATCTAAAAAAGAGATTCTGTAATATCATGCACTGGAGGGCAATGTGCACCTCCATTTACTCCCTGCATGAGGTCAGGTGCCTGAAATAGCACAAAGGAGAGAAAAAAGACAGGCAAATGAATCTGTCAGGTGTGGGGCGCAGTTATAAAACAGATTTCCTCAAAACTTGTTATTATATTCTGTATTCCGCCTCAATGGAAGAAGAAGGTGACGGCAGTTTGATAACATTCCCTAGAACAAATCTATGCCAGTGTATTCTGTGGTGAGATTGATGGCTCAGTCCCTGACTCCTCCCCTTTTTATACCTGCATCTCAGGCTTCAGTGCCAACTGCACAATCAGGTGCCTGCAAGTATACAGAAACGTCATGGCCTATTTTATTTTCATTGTTGTGAAAACTTTGAATTAGGTGCCCATTAGTACACTGAAGCCCTGGGTTCTGAAATTGTATTGTAACATAGAGAAGCATATCTTTTCCAATTTGCACTCATTTTTGCAGTTCACTTTGCAGTGACCGCATCGCCTCTCCACACACCCGTAAAATGTGCAGTGTGCATCTGTTCTTTTAACTGACCCTTCATTGATCAGAGAATGAAAACTGCAGCTGGGGGGTAGCGGTGCCGAATCAGGACTGTCCCATTTAAAGCAGGACAGATGGCGTGTATGATACATACTGGAGTCTGTAAAGCAAAGATTAAATCGAGAGACCGAGGGCTTTAATTTATGAGGGAATTATAGCAAGGAATTGGCAAGGGAATTTCAAACGTAAGGATTTGGAAAAGTTCTCCAATACAGCAGAATGGGCACATTTTTCCAACTCTGGCCTCAAAATTCTGTCTCACTTTTCTCTCTCCTGATCAAAGTCCCGACCCTCACTCTCCTGCCTTCATATGTGAAATCTGAGTCCTTGTCAGGCCTGTCCATGCAAACTTACATTACAGCCATGAGTACTACTAGCGGCTGCTCAGCCGGACATCCATCATTCTAGGGAAAGTATCGATCATGGGGCAAACCTGGGAATATGATATTATTATATCTGCAGTGTCCCACAAAGGAAGGATTCCCACGTTCGTGTCCAGATGGTGGTGATGGGATTATTGGATAATGAACTATTCTAAAATCAGAAGTAATAAGCAGGAATATGGTTCCATGGTTACTGGATCATTTTAAAGTTACACAAATTCCCCGCCCCTGTAGTAGAGTATATTCACTAAACAGTGAACTGTGGTGAACTGACGAGGGAATGGCAAAAAAAAAAATCCCACAGGGTATTAGTTGAGTTGGAATAATAGGCAAGTTGGAGAGTTTTTCCAGCTCGGCTAATAATGTCTGACTTTGTATATTCCCTTGACAGTTCCCCACAGTTCAGTGGTCATTGATTAGGCAGAGAATATTGTATTAGCAAGTGACATCAATGATTTATCAGCTCTGGCAGTATACAAATAAATTCTATTTAATTGAAAGATTGCATCATGTGCAAATAGAAATGTTTTGATGAAAGAATACAAGTACTTTTAGCCCTATTTGCTCCATATTGGTTGATCAGTGGGCGGACATCTTGGGTCAGATGAAGGACGACGCATTTGACCCAAGATTCTAAACAACATGTCCGAGTCCTAATAGAGCTCCATGGAGCAAAGAGGGCTCAATAAGGTACTTTATTTATGTCATTTCATTAAATCATGTAAAATGGTTGCACTTGATGCGCTATTTTAATTCAACATAAGCTGCTTTTTTTGCAAAACAAGGCATTTTTTTTTTTTTAAAACACTGATATAAAAAAATATATTTTATGTATAAAAACATATTGAGCAGACTAGATAAGCCGAATGGCTCTTATCTGCCGACACATTCTATGTTTAGAAGAGAGCTAGACTCACCGCCATCCAGACAAGCGAAAGATTGGAACCGTTTATCACTTTACACGTGTGGGGACATTTGCTGTAAAGTTTTGCCTTATTTTTATATCCAGATGGTTTGTTTTGG
The DNA here is from genome assembly GCA_036172795.1 of Pelodytes ibericus. Taxonomy (NCBI): domain Eukaryota; kingdom Metazoa; phylum Chordata; class Amphibia; order Anura; family Pelodytidae; genus Pelodytes; species Pelodytes ibericus. The sequence continues at coordinate 15,196,477 of CM069857.1, forward strand.
GGATGAGATTTCTTGATTTATAACTGTACTTTTTTTTTTTTTTAAAGAAAAGCTAAATTGCTCTAGTGCAATAATTTTTTTTTATTTGTAAAAAAAAAAAAAAAAAAAGTCCTATTATCTGTAATCCGTTATCTGATTAAATGTATTCAATTTTAAATTGTGGATGTATTCAGTGAATCATTTGGTGATAGCGCGATGTAGGCCTCAGGCACAACTAATGTGATTTACCTAAAAAAGGCGTATTAGTGATTTAAAAATGGTGGCATTCGTTTAATAACTATAGCGCTTAGTATTTAGTACAAGGGGTCCCAGTACCCAGCAATGCACAGAAAGGCTGCTAATCAGAGGCAATAAAGCTTTGAACGGAACTGCTTTTCTGTACAGAGGTAGAACTCAGTAGGACAGCAGAACTCGGGAAAGCGGAACTAGGGACAGCGGAACTCAGGACCACGGAACTCAGGACAGCGGAACTCAGGACAGCGGAACTCAGGACAACGCAACTCAGGACAGCGGAGCTAAGGACAAAACAACTCAGGACACGCGGGAACTCAGGACAGCGATCACATTCTTTTGACCAGTAGCGGTCCTGGCTTAAGATGCCAAACGCATTCCCGTTGTATAGAGCTGTCTCTCACCTCCCCAAGGTGAGATCTCAGTAGGACAGCGGGAACACAGGACAGCGGTAGATCTCAATGGCACAGCAGAACTAAGGACAGCGGAACTCCAGACAGCGGAACTCCAGACAGCGGAACTCCAGACAGCGGAACTAAGGACAATGGAACTCAGGACACGTGGGGACTCAGGACAGCAATCACATTCTCTTGCGCAGTAGTGGTCCTTGTTGATGCCAAACGCTTTCCCGTTATATAGCGATGTCACTCACCTCCCCAATGAGGGGAGCAATGGGGTTTTTGAATGTGTATATATATAAAAAAAAGATAATAAATGTAAAGCACACCTATCGTGCAACAATTCAGACTGTTATAGAATACAAATTTGACATACACATTACAAGAGCCAAATTGCTGCCAGTTGTATAAATTAATAGTTATCTATTTTTGCGGAAAACCATAGAAATCCACTAAAATAATATTCGTTGTCACAGACTGCCTAAGAATGGAACATCCTTCGGCACTGGCTGTGAGTGCGGACCCTACAAAAATCCCCTAACTAATTATACGCTGGTGTGGGCGGCAGGTGAAATTAACACAAGTCAGGGCCGGCCGGGCGAAAGGTCAGGAGAATGTGGCATCCTCGAGTGCCGCAACCCAAGCCGTCTCAAGACTCCTTTAGGAGATCCTTTAGATGATGCAGAAAGCACCTGTCTCTGCTGGAGAACTCCATACGTTTACAATAAGCCTCCTCTCGATTACACTCTATTTAGATGGCCAGAGAGCGTCACGGATAGTCTGCTAATTAACCTTTAGAATCTAAAGTGTTCAGTCCACTTCACATGCTCTGGTGTAGATTACAAGGGGCTTCCAGATATGGGGACTGAAGAAATCTCAGCTTTTTTTTCCCCGGCATTATGAATCATATCCTCTTATAGACAGGGGGGGTTTCAAAGACTTGAAATCTCCTTCTAACCTGACAGTGATTAACCTGTTCCCTTACCCGACGCAGAGGCGATGCTTTTTATTTTTAAAGATACAGGCCCAGGAGTACAGGGGGAGAGAGCGATTATGCATAAATAAATATATTTTATGCCCCTTTAAAAATAATGTTGGCATTTCTCAGCCACGGCAATCAGTCTCGTAGCTACGGCACAGAGCACCGAAAAAGTATAGAAATAACTGCAGATTTACTGCTGAGGAGCCTGCAGTAAGCATTGGCGCTTGGATTTTGTTATACACTGAATCTAGCTGTGGTTCTGCAGTAAAGAGAAGCTGATTGATGATCCCGTCGTACGATGTATCACCCACTATATTGTAAAGCTTAGATCCAACGCTTTTTTTTTGCTCTGTCATCAGATCTGGGTGGGTGGGCAGATGGAGTACAGCATGTGGCACCACGAAGCTGACACTTTTATCAGTGCACGCCTCCAGTATGCGGTGATCAGCCTTAAAAAAACAACATTATATTTTGCTTTATTTTCCTTATTTTAAGCAGCCTGACCTAAACATTACTGATACTGTGAATAAAAATTATCCGTGTGTTGCAGAACTGCAGGGAAATCATGTTCTGTATTGTCACTAATTCTTCTAGCCAAGCTGAGGCCATGGGACAGCTGTAAACATGCTTGCAGAAAATGCTGAGACCCTTAGTACATTTTGGCCCCCGGCTCATCAATATGTTACTACTGTTTGTCCTCAAATCTTTTTGGTGTATTGTATACTGAACTCGCCCCAATATATAACATGAACAGCACCAGGCAGCGGTTAGATTACATTGATTGCCAAAATGTATGAACTTGTCTATAATCAATATTTTAATATAGGATACGTCCACTTGTGTCGGCTGTTAATACCCATACGTGAACTGCAAAGCAAAGGGGGATATCACTATGGAGCCCAAGTCACTTATATGTCTGGAATAAGTGTAAGAAGTCATGCCGGGTGATTTACTGCTGAAATCTTTTGAATGAATCTCATCTGTTTGCGAGGCTGTATTGTGATGCAAAGGATGACAATTTTGACGATTTAGAGACAATTGCCAAAGTTCTTCAATACTGCTGTGCAGGAAGGGGGAAGCTGGCATCTTTTGGCCTGGGGGCAAAACCAATATTGTGTGGTATGGTACAAATTAATCAGTCTACCCGTTACCGTCACAGACAGACCATATAGACATGTAAGGTATAGGGATTGATAGAGAGACAAGACAATTGTATAGAAAGGTAGAATTTGTTATGCCCCAGGGAGGTGAAAATTTGTGGCGGGGCGGGGTGCACTTGCCCCCCATCGCCCCCCGCCCCCGCTGCTCTGACACACCTTACATTTCTTTTACACATTGATTTCTCTTTCCGAGTATTTAGGAAAGTTATACCACACCGAACAAAGTCAATTAAATTAATAAATATACTTATGTATTTGTGAGAGTGGGAATTGCAGGGAATTGAGAAGTGAATCGCAAACTTAAGGCCAAAGCAGCCGAGTAGGGGGAAAAACAATCTCCCATTCAGCTACACTTCAAACTCTGCTAGTTTGGCCTTAATTTTGTAATTCCTTTGGCAATCCCCTCTTTTCATCAATAAAGGGTTGTATTGATTATAATATTATATGTGGACATTGGACTTGGGAAGTAACCGCCAATATATAAAGGGAATACACACTCGCATGAGATATGTCCCAAATATATAATACAACTAAACATTTATATCAGATGATACTTATGTAGATATGTGGACAAAATGTATAAGACATTGTGGGTTATTCACAAGTGGACTGCAAAAAACAGTCATTACTAGCTGAGCAGGAAAGATGGGCCAGTTGGAGATTTATTTCAACTCAGCTAGTAATGACTGATTTTTGCCCTTCACTTATCAGTCCACGTTTTGTCGATAACCCACTTTAAAGTGGCACTAACTGTTAGTTTTAACTTGTGATTCACTAAAACATCAAGAATGTGAACCTTTACAGATACACGCGGGTTTACTCTGAGCTCCGCCTCTCAGCTGCGGCAGAGCCAATCAGCACAGGGGCTAACCCCGCATTCTCTGGGTCTGCGGAGGCTGACAGTGTCTCTCACCACCAAGGGTCCCCTCTGTTGTGGACATGTGGAAACCATAACCCCCAACTGTACTGCTTGGTGCGCGACAGTCCTGATTTGGGGGGGGGGGGGGGTCTGTCTCGGCAAGCTCTACCACTGTTACGCTTTTTGGGAGAGAGGTAGAACTCGTTGCAGGATTAAGAACCAGTCCTGATCAAATAAACTCCAGTGTCTGGGACAGTGGCACCGCGCGGGCGGGTTACTACTGACAGGTGAACACCCTGGCCCCACCCCCAGTGTCCTGATTCGCAGGGAGGAAATTATGGGATACAATGGACTTTCACTGCACTTGCAGCCTTCCTAAGGAATCTGCCAGTCACAGGATAAACTGGCAGGTACCTTTCCAACCGCCATACTAGTTTATCATCAAACTAGGGACTTTGATCTTTTCACAAGTCCTTGCACAAGTGAAAACAAAAAGTGTTTGCAAGACAGTCAGGATTTTCTGATCTTCTGATCCCTGATTTTCACTCTCTTGCTGGGGACTCCTGGGAATGAATACTGCGCATGAGCAGAGGTTTGCGTATGTGCTCTAGAGCTGTCCCTTTAAGGTCCCAGGGACTGTTGGGTGGTATACACACGTTTGTTCACTTTTAGTGAGCGGCCCTCATTGAGTTGTTACAATTCTCTTGCGTATATGAATTGGAATAAAAACTGTATATTATTAACACAGATTTCTTTTTGTAAGTATATTCAGATCAATGCGTAGACAGACGCATGGAACAGACTGTTCTCACAATATATAGAGCTATTCAGTAAAAGGTGAGCTGAGGAGAGATGAACATTCTAGGACAGGACAAAGCTGGAGAGTCTGTCCTGAAGTAGAGCTCAGCTGACCATGGATAATGCAGTTACGTGATTAAAAACTCTCCCTTTCTCAACAATGCATCTAAGGCGCTCAGCTTGTTTGCCCCCGTAGGGGGCTATTCACTAAAACGTGAGATGAACATTTCAGATTTAGCTCTACATTACACAGGGCCAAACCTGGTGAGTTCCCCCAGGTAAGCAAATTTAGTAAACTGTATCAGTGTTTCCTGTACAAGGTATAGCCAAACTGGTGAGATGAAATGTTAGTAATTATAACCTGCTTCGTTTTTAGAGAGAAATAGCCAATATTTACTATCATTCCGTCTGACGACCATTTTTATTTTGTGTTATCCGACAAATGAACAGTTTAAATATTACAATACAACAAATGTTTTCTAGACATTATTTAATTGTATTTATTTTTCGCTGGCCGCTCTGCATTTTTTGGTCGAAGAATTTTTTTTTTTACATTAAAGTAACTAAGGATTTGTTAAAATGTATAGAAAAGAAAAAAAAAAAAAAAACATAAACGCATAATACAAACATTCAGATAAAGGGTTGGGACTAAATCTAGGTTAATTATGCTGATCAGTTTTAATTCCCCTCGCTAATCCTCGACCAAAACCGAGGACCAAAGCAGATGGTCATTTTAGTGTGGGAGGGAGCGTTAGACACAGAAAAGAGCTCGTTAATCCAGACGTGACCATCGGCATTTATTTATGGCTCACGGGGAAAAAAAACAGCGGAGAGCGAGCCAGTGCAGAATGAAAAGAATAAACAGTGGGAGAGCTAGTTACTACATGTGATTTCCAAGGCAATTGAGGGGAGATGGACATTTATTTTTCACAATGAATTGTACTAGTCCAACTCTGTTCTTCTAGCAGGAGGAACTCACCAGACCCTGCACAATGTATAGAAGAATATATAGAAGAGCTCAGCTAGCCATGGATAATGCAGAGTTACATCTTTACACACTGTCACTTTATAACAATGCATTATACAGGGCCAACTCTTCTTCTAGCAGGAGAAACTCACCAGACCCTGCACAATGTATAGAAGAATATATAGAAGAGCTCAGCTGGCCATGGATAATGCAGAGTTACATCTTTACACACTGTCACTTTATAACAATGCATTATACAGGACCAACTCTGTTCTTCTAGCAGGAGGAACTCACCAGACCCTGCACAATGTATAGAAGGATATATAGAAGAGCTCAGCTGGTCATGGATAATACAGAGTTACATCTTTACACACTGTCACTTTATAACAATGCATTATACAGGGCCAACTCTGTTCTTCTAGCAGGAGAAACTCACCAGACCCTGCACAATGTATAGAAGAATATATAGAAGAGCTCAGCTGGCCATGGATAATGCAGAGTTACATCTTTACACACTGTCACTTTATAACAATGCATTATACAGGACCAACTCTGTTCCTCTAGCAGGAGAAACTCACCAGGCCCTGCACAATGTATAGAATATCTAGAAGAGCTCAGCTGGCCATGGATAATGCAGCGTTACATCTTTACACACTGTCACTTTATAACAATGCATTATACAGGGCCAACTCTTCTTCTAGCAGGAGAAACTCACCAGACCCTGCACAATGTATAGAATAATATATAGAAGAGCTCAGCTGGCCATGGATAATGCAGCGTTACATCTTTACACACTGTCACTTTATAACAATGCATTATACAGGGCCAACTCTGTTCTTCTAGCAGGAGAAACTCACCAGACCCTGCACAATGTATAGAATAATATATGGAAGAGCTCAGCTAGCCATGGATAATGCAGAGTTACATCTTTACACACTGTCACTTTATAACAATGCATTATACAGGGCCAACTCTTCTTCTAGCAGGAGAAACTCACCAGGTTTCTCCCTGTACAATATATAACTAAACGACAGCTAAACCTTTTTTTTTTTAACCCTTGCTCTTCTAATCGGGCCGGGGGGGGGGGGGGGGGGGGGCTGTATGAAGTGCCGAACAGACCAGATAAAAAAAAAAGCCATCAAAATTACAAGCCAGTTTATTCTCGTTGTAGGGTCACTTAGTGTTTCTATAATAGAAGGCCTCTCACTAGTCTCTGTCACCAGTGAAATAGAAATAGGCATTAGTGAGATAGAACGTTCAACTCCCGGGCAACTCACTTTTAGTGAGTTTCTCCCAATGTCTTCAAACAACCTCTCCAAGACTATAGGAGAAATCAACGGGACAGACTAGCTAAACAATGATTTTTATTGTTTTTTTATATATACTTTCTAAGTATCCCAATACCCAAAAAATCTCTTAAGTTACGCACTCGCCTGCAATTCTGCTAACACAATATATAGATCGTTTTTGGAGTCCCTTCCAAAAAATGACCAGCTTTTTTTTCCCATGCATGTTACAGTCAAATAATTATAAAACTGTGTGTCATTTTTTAAAAAGATTTTAACATGTGTATTATAGTTTGGAGTCGATATTAGTAAAGGTGCAAAATTAGCAGAACCTTGGAATACCATTTTTTCACACTATTTTTGAACGACAAGCTTTCAGGCGTCAAAAAAAAACATTTCTTACCAACCAACATAAACACACAGGTTCAATCTCGCGGACACTGCTCTCAATGCAGAGGTGAAAACTACAACAAGTTAAGAAATGTCCAGGTCTGGTCCGTAGACGGAAAGCTGTGGGTTAGATGTGTGCCATTATTCCCCTTGCATTTCCATGAAGTGTATTATTAAAGTTTTAATTAAGACTGCTGAACCGTACAGAGCAGAGTTAGCACAGCACAAGGCCAGTTTTTCCATGCTCTATCGATTAACATGACAGTCACATATTGATATCAGGATAATAAAGCCCTCGCACTATTGGTCATCAAAATATTGAAGTGGAGAATGCAATGCCCCTTGATTCTACACATTGCTATCTGCTTTTACTATAAAATCAGAATAGTACATGAACACACTGATTAACTGTAAATCTCCATTATGATCTATACCCATATTGATTGGTGACACTGCGGACAGACTAATTATGAAGCTTGGCCGCAATCATTGTTTTTAATGACAGATTATTCTATTGCTGATTTTTAGTGTATTTTGCAAAAGTTAATGTATACGTCAGTTCGAATGCCTGTTCTTTTTCTTTAGGGCCCAGCCATACATACTGGGAATTGTCAGACAAAATGAAAAAAGGAATAAATTCGAACTGGCCATTGAATACAACATTATTTTTTAAAAGAATGAAAAGCTGCATCTTGATAATATAAACCGGTTTTACTTTTAGAGAGCAGGAGATTCCCCACATGTAATACATCCCAGACACATTGTGACCACCCCTTTTACCCCTTAGTGACCGAGTGCTCTGCTGCATTTGATGTGCCTTGTAGACCAGAATTCCATTATTTTTGTCATACGTTTGCTGAACTGTGAATTTCTTTCTTTGTGTTCAGTCCACACACACAAGTTATATATCATTTTTTTAAAGGACAGATAGGGCTTTCATTTGATACTATTATTTTCATCATATGATAGAATTTACTATTAAAAAAAAAAAAAAAATATATATATATATATATATATCTAATGAAAATATGCCATAAAAAACACTTTTTCTAACTTTTACCTGATTTTTTTTTTTTTTTTAACAATTACAAATGGTAAAAAAGACCCCATCTATATATTTCTAATATTTGTCCTGAGTTTAGAAATACCAATGTTTCCATGTTTGTCTATGTTTTATTCCAAGTAATAGGACAATAAACAATATTAGTGTTTTTTTGTTTTCTAACCATTTTCTTCTATAGTGACCTTTTAACCCCAACCCTAAATTTACCCCAACCATAAATTTACCCTAACCCTAAATCTACTCCTACCCCTTAATCTAACCCTTGTATTCACCCGAACCCCCCTGTTATCTAATTATAACCCTAATTATGACCCCTAACCCTAGATCTAGATTTAGTTGCTCAAGGGTTAGCTTTTTCCATTTATTTATTTATTTTATTTTCATTTTTTTTCCTAACTGTAATACTGTCTAACTGCCTCTAGGGGCAGTCAAACAACGGTCTCAGAGCAAAGGAAGCGATTTTTTTCTCTCTCTCTTCCGTCGCTCTCCTCTGGGCACGCTGTATTGGAGGAGCATGCTCCTTCAATACAGCACCCACCTCGCGATCACCAGGGGGGCACAGAAGGTGTTGCATGATCATTGAAAGCTCCTCACTGCCTATGTGTGTTAAAGCGCATACAATCACATTCGCGGTGATCGTATGCGCGCGGGGGGGCAGGGGGGTGGCAAGGGCTACAACGCTACATTAAACTGAGGGGACCATGCTTTTCAGGACGTATATATACGTCCATATGCATTAAGGTGTTAATGGCCGCTGTAGAAATCTTGTGATCTGTGGCCAGGAACAAATCATGACGTTTTGGTGCTTGCGTCGTCTGGGGCACAAGCGCCACGCGTCACTAAGGGGTTAATATGTTTCACTAAGAGGTGCATTTTTTTAAATGATTTAGAGGTCGCACTAAAAAAAAAAAAAAAATCTGACGGGGAATCGCCAGACTGTAGGAGATAATCAATTCGTAATTTTCAACACCAGTGATAATGATGTCATTGGCAAATCAGTTAATAATAATTAGAAATTCCCGAGCTATAAAGGGACATCTTGCGGGCTATTATTTCACACATCAGGCAATTGCGCAATATATTTTTGCACTGATTTCTGTTTGGGATTCGCAGGAAAAAATTGAAAAAAATTAAAGACAGCACTGTACACAATAAGAAAGATAGGGGGGAGAATACGGAAAGATACGGACGATGGCTGGAAGAAGAAAAAACAGATTTATAACAGTAATCTTGGGTTAAAATGAGTCCCCTGTGAAACAGGCGGATCTGTGGGGAAGGGATGGCTATAAAACCCGGGAAGATTAATGCCCAGGTGAGAACTCGGATGCTGAGCACAACTATTTTCCGTTCAATTATTTGGAATTAGATTTAATTTCCATCAATATATAATTTGCTAATAAGATGAGATGGGAGGTAAAGTGCGTGGGATAAATTGCTGATGGAGATGAAACAAACGCGTTGGTTATTTATTGGCGCCTCGTGGCCAGGAATGTAAAAAAATAAATAAAAAAATACTTGTAGACTTGCCAGGCTTATAAACCTCTTTAAGACCAGTCAAGTTGATGGACCTTGTTCTAGAGCAATCATGTTTATCAATCTGCTCTTGCGGAATAAGGATTACAAACTCCTGCAGGAATCACGTATGAAAAAGCTCTATCAAAGGCAAATTTTTTGCTTTTGTTTATTATCCATAATGGAATAAAACGTAACTCTTTTGGCACCTTTATATCTTGTTTTATGACTTCTCCGGGAGAACTGAGATCTGATAATCACAATAAACTCGAGTACTTGTACCCCCAACAGCACTGCCCCTGAGGAATCCATACCCTTGTGAAATGCGTAGGGTCATACTGTTCCCTTAGGATGGATTAGAGTCTTTGAATGGGCTGTTTTAATTTCACAATGCATTTCTAGAGGAAACACATTGATAGATGCTGTGTAGAGGGCCATAGTTATATCCTCTACCTGAACATAAACTATGAGGTCTATTCAAAAAACAGAGAATGATGGTGAATTCAGACATTAAAGGGCAACTACCACATCCGTAATCTGTAACTAGACTGTCTGTGCTTTTAAAGTAAAAATGAAACACGGGACAGGGCAATGCATCTGAGGGGAGGGGGTGGCACTGTGAACGGGCACTGAATGTGGCGGGCGGGCAGGTACAGGGAGGTTGTCTGGTGTCTGCCCTGCAAGAATTATAGACTGCATTGTGAGTCCCAAGACAAAAAAAAAAGTATATTACACAAAATGGCGGCGCCCAGTCACACTTGTTTAATAACATATTTTCATAAAAAAACTGACATAAAAAAAAAACACATCTGAAATCAACAATGCAAAAAAAATAAAAAATAAAACCGTTTTACTTTTTTGGTGGGAGTGTCCTTTTAAATAGGGACTTAACCCTTTCTCTCTTTCTAGGGTGCCCTATCGATATATGTTTATGTGGAAGTCTATGTAAAGATTTCTGACATGACAACACTGATATGTACGCCCACGAGGAGCTTAATGAGCATCTCCTCCGCAGCTATTGGCTGTATGCTGCACAACTGACCCGCCCACACACCAATGACAGAGGGATCACTTGATCAACTCTCTCTCCTGCTGCAGACAGCAAAATGTCTGCTCTCGCGTCTCTGCATGTGCATTGTCAATATCTTATCAGCAGCAGTACACCATGGAACCATCGGTCAAAAAGCAGTCCTAATCAGGTAGTAGTAAACAGGCACTTGCTTTGACAGCTATTAAAACCTTGGTGCTGTGATTGGCTGTCACAGTGCCGAGGTATTTCTGGGTGGGCGAGGGTGAGGCCTCAACAGACATGGCTTAAATGACTCACTACCGAGACCCTTAGCCATGTTATTTTTATCGCAATTTCCCAGCCTTCATACCGCGATTGGATCTGCATGACGTTCCTGAACCGCCATCGCTCACAAAGGTTTCTCCCCCCATGATGTCACCAATCACGAAAGGGTTAATAAACATTAACGTTGAAGCAAACATATACAAGAATATGTATGCTATATAATGTTAATGCTATTTTGACATGCATAACAGTGTTACTCAAGAGCAACCCCCAAGATCCACATTCAGTCCAAGATTTATACCAATCCATTTCCAATCACAGCCGAGTAATCAATAAATCACGGACAATCACTGGACCTTGACTACTGATCCCTACGGGATGCAGAGCGCAGACGGCACTTACCGAGCTCTGCCAGCGAGTTGGGGCAAGGTGTAGTGAGTGCATCACAGGAACTTCTGCCTGATTCAAACTAGTTTTACGACTAGACCATCTTTAACGGTGGACTTGAAAATGAGCTATCGATGCCTGCATTCTTCCATTCCATTCCAGTTTGGATAATTGAGGAGTATCATTTTATCCCCCCGAGAGGAACCATGTTTATAAGCTCCGAAGGTTACCTCTCAGTCAGGGAGAGATGCTAAAGATCTGTTCAATCCAGTAGCTACAGGACAGGTTGACTATAGCCAACTCTAATCATCGTCACTCCCTACATCTCGCGGGAGAGTTGACAGTCAGAAGAAAAGAAGATAATAATCAATAAGAAAAACCACAAGTTTAGCATCTCAGCTTTTATTTTCTGGGAAAAAAGAGGATGCTGTGGTTTGGGCAGAAGTGAGAAATGAAAAAGAAAAAAAATCCTTAAGTAATCAATGTCTGCTCCCAGCAGAAGACCCCGCATACTTACAAGGCGGTTCAAGACCGCGGTCTGCTTGAGGATACGGACCACAGACACCAACCAAGCCGTAATAATCTATAAAATAAGATTACGCTAACTGGAAAAAAAGATAATGAACTGCAAATAAAATGATGATGTCGTTAGGGAGAGGAGGACCGTAATAGCAAGTGTAAAATATAGATGTATAGGGTGACCACATTCGGGGGAGGCCTGGTAACTGCTGACCCTGGGGAGGGGCAAAAGGTACCTGATATCATAAGAGACAGAAAGAGAAATGACATAGACCGATTCGATAGCAATTAATAGACGCCACTGACTCAACCCTGAAAAGATCCTGCCCCAGTGAATATACATGCAAGGTGAATTAATATAATATAAATAAATATCTTTATTACATAATACCACTATGATAAAATGTCACACCACACCAGATATCAAAAATACAAAGCTACAGGCGATCCAACAAATTATTAGACTGTGCGACTTTTTTTTGGGGGGGGGCAGGCAGTGTATATAGCAACATCTACACTGGGGATATAACCAGCCATCAGCGGCTCTGTGTCATTCTGTGTAGTACTAGGTATTTATACCAGATCTCACTGATATGTCATTTTCTTGCTTTATATTTAATTTGTGTCTGTATGCCTTGTGGCTATAACAGTGTGCATACTGTATATGTGTCATGTCTATTTACTCTCCTGCTGGCTGGCTGTATTCACAGTGTAGGTGTTTTGCTATATATATTTTGAGTATCTGCTATGGTGTGACATTTTATCATTGTGGAATTATGTAATACAGATATATATATATATAATACTGATTTCGCTGTTTATATTATTTATCATCAGGGATAGACACACATTGACAAGCAACACAGATTTGCTGAGATATAAGATTCAGAGATTGACAGGACAGAGACAAGACATTCGGTTAGACAGATCGAGAGTGTTACCGACTGAACCGTGGTGGAGCCCTAGCTCATTGAGAGAAATTAGAGAGCAGCCCTGGGGGGGGGGGGGAAGGGGGGGGAAGGGAATGGGGGGGCGCTTTAAAAATGAAAAGAGAAACCTTTTTTGAGGTTTCCGATCTACTCTGCATAAAACTCCCACTTCTGCCACCGCCCTGCCGAGCGCACAGGGGACTGTAAAATATACAAAGTGTATTCAGCTGTGCGGCCCACATTTTCCACTAAATTAGTGATATGATTTGAATTTTTCATCGTGGTCGAGGTTTTTACTCGGTTGTTCCAGTGAGCAGCTTGTCATATGCTGATGTTACCAGGTTCATTGGTGCGGAACCTCTCGTTGTGACATACTGCCAAACGCACGTCAGGTGCTAGCGGAGATCAGGCGGCGCGTTTCGCTCACTTCTCACCCAAGAAAGTCTGGCGTTACGTGGGAGAGAGAGCAGCCTGAGAGTAAACGCGGTTAATTATTACAAAATATGGTGATGTATACGTAGTGTGTGTCACCCTAAGGGAATGTCCTAGGGTGCAGTCTAGAATTCACTTTAAATTTTACAAATTGTAATGGAATATGCAAAAATAATATTAATAATTGTCTTAGGCTTTGAATTTTTTTTTTTAAAACCTGAATTTATTAGGTTAAACAGGGACATAAGGGAAAATGTATGAAAATATTGTCTGATGTGAAAATGTAGTACGTACTTTGAAATACCTTCCAGTGGACGTAGCAAAGGGTCATCCTGTGAAGGAATTCAAGAATGGCTGGGATGTGCTGAAGAATAGGTAGATCTAAGGGCTTGTAATGGGCAGACTCCACGGACCATTGGGATCTGCGGTCGAAGCATTGGTTGGCCAGGTGGTGATCTCCAACCATTCTTCACCACTCGTCACCCATTTCTAAACCCAGGATAAATATTAGAAACTATTTAGACGGGGGTCTTTAATTTACCGATTGCAACTGTACAAAAAGTTTTTTCAGGTCAAAGTTAGAAAAAATGTTTTTTATGATTTTTTTTTTATAGTAAATTATAAAATAATGGTATCTAAGAAAGCAGAGAAAAAAAAATTAGAGCTAAACACAAAAACTGCAGACGTCCAAAAACAGTCAACTAGACTTGTATTCACAGATTACTTACTGCAAAACAATCAGTTGTGGCCAATGTTTCGTGACTGGAGCATTGGCCGTGGCAACCAGCGGCATGTTCCTGTTAGAATTGTGTTTAAAAATATCTCTTTACACACAAGAGCCCCCATTATCTTCTCCTTCAGTCAGTAAGAGTGTTACACAGCTCCGTCTAGCTGACACAGACAGCTCAGTACAGTCTCACGGCTGAAATGTTTGTCCAGTAAATGAGATTTTCCCATGTGCGAGAATACTCCGCCACGCCGTGGCCGCTGGATAGTTTGGTATGAAGCAGCTCGTTTAAAGAAGAGAAATATTGCTTATTTAAATGTGTCTGCGATGTCTTCTGTTGATGGCACGATATGCAAATAAGCTACATTCAATAAGAAACATGTAATTTGCATATCAACCCACAGGTGATGTCATATACAGGAGACAGCACAAACACACTTAAAGGAACATGGCACCTTGTTTTAACCCTTGTGTCCTTAAAGGAAGCAAGGGTTAAACAAAACATGTCCCGGAATTTTAAGTAAACCCGACGTGTATCTTTATAGATACCCGCGGGGTTACTATCTGCTGTGTCTCACATGCGAGACACAGCACTTCCTGGTTGTCAGCACGCACACAGCCAATCAGAGCTCGGCATTCCCAATGCGAGGGTCTCTCGCTGCTAGCGTGGAGAGAGACCCTTGTTTTTGATTGGGATCAGCAGGGGGGGCCTAGTTAAGGTCTCTCTGCTGATCCCATGCAAAAACAAATGGCAAAGAACTGGCTGCTTCCTATGTCAGAGGATAAACTGGCATGTACTATCAAAAGTACACGCCAGATAATCCTCACGACAGGAACAACTAACATTTCACTTGTGTTTCTATATTAGAAGCACAAGTGAAATATAAAGTTTATTGTTCCTTTAAAACTCAATACTCCTTCGTCACGCTTGGACGTGCTATGCCGTCCTACTTTTCAGTGCCCAAAAGACACTAGGATGGCTTAGAAGGTCCTAAACTTAACGGATCATCGTGGCCGCCCGCGCTGAGCTGTACTCGGGGCCAGCGCCAACTACAGCTTGCTAAATCGCGCCATTCGGGCACGCCTCTGTGAGGTCACAAGTCGGGGGGTTTTCGGGGGAGAGGGGGGGCAGGAAGGCAAGTACCATGTGCCATGAATAGATCCTTTACCTTCATTTTCTATTCTCTGCCTTTTCGGCTAAATTAATAATAATACAAGACCCATAAAACTGGGCAAAGATAGGGGACTAATACAATTATTTAGAAAACAGGGCAGACTAGATGGGCCGAATGGTTCTTATCTGCCGACACGTTCTATGTATGTTTCTATGTTTCCAGGCGTCTTGTTATGTCAATCCAATATGTCCGCCTTCTTGTGATGGAGAACAGAGCGTGAGAACGGGCTGGGGGCCTTCGAAGTGGAAGCGTTTATTTGGTGTTAATTTATCAGCTCTATAAATTATCAGGAAAAGGCCAACATGGTTTTTTTTTGTTTTGTTTTTCTCTTCCCTATAAGAGGAGATTCTTCACAAAAGCCAGATTGTTACCCGGTAACTATGACAGCCAATGTTTCTGTAGGAAAGTGTTTACTTTAAGTATAATTGGAAGAACTAGTTGGGAGAACAAAGACCCATTCTGTGAGCTGGGGTGAATTGCAGACTGTGGTGCCAGCCGGCCTGTGGGGTTTGGGGTCTGATCACATGCTTCTCTCTTGCTGGGACTGTGCTGTGCACTTGGCAAGAAAAGTAAGGCATGAAAGGAAAAAAAAGATATCTTTCTTTCTCTTTTTATTTTACTTTGAAGAAGAAAAAAAAAACCTCAATAAAATAGAAAGGCAGATCCTGAGAGGTCCCAGAAAGGACTGGATCTATCCAAGGATGATGGACTCTATTAGGCACACCGCACCTATTATCTCGCTAGATTTAATTTATATAGCATTTATAATATATGATCCACATCACGCCAAACCTATTATAATGTTCTATAATACACATTGGGGGTTATGTATAAAAACTCCCGCACTGCACAGTGTTGGGCGTTTTTTAAAAAGGCGTAATTGCTGTTTGTTATGTATAACGGCGATTGTGCTTTTTTTTTTTATAACTCCTGACACTTTTCAGCGCCTGCACTGGCGCAACTTCGGTCTACGCATTCGGTGTAGATAAAACAGAGTCCTGAAATGAGTTTGGAGTCTGCATTATACATTGGCGCACATGCCGACTGCGCCAGCATTTGGCGCAATCTGTGTGCGCTCCGCGTTTATACATGCCCACCCTATAATGTATAACCAAAATCTTGAATTAACGGACAACTGGTAGCAAAAAATCAGATAGGTTTAATTGAAAGATCGTGTCAAGTGTAGACATTTTAAATATAAATTATTTAATGATGGAATACAAGTAAAGTAACTCATTAAACCTACTTTGCTCCGTATAACTCTATCAGGGGGTGGACATGCTGTTTAGCATCTTTGCTAGGTTTCGCTCTATCAGGGGACGGAAATGTTGTTTAGAATCTTTGCTCTGTATAGCTCTATCAGGGGGCGGACATGATGTTTAGAATCTTTGCTCTGTATAGCTCTATCAGGGGGCGGACATGTTGTTTAGAATCTTTGCTCTGTATAGCTCTATCAGGGGGCGGACATGATGTTTAGAATCTTTGCTCTGTATAGCTCTATCAGGGGGCGGACATGTTGTTTAGAATCTTTGCTCTGTATAGCTCTATCAGGGGGCGGACATATTGTTTAGAATCATTGCTCTGTAAAGCTCTATCAGGGGACGGACATGTTGTTTAGAATCTTTGCTCTGTATAGCTCTATCAGGGGGCGGACATGTTGTTTAGAATCTTTGCTCTGTATAGCTCTATCAGGGGGCGGACATGATGTTTAGAATCTTTGCTCTGTATAGCTCTATCAGGGGGCGGACATGTTGTTTAGAATCTTTGCTCTGTATAGCTCTATCAGGGGGCGGACATGATGTTTAGAATCTTTGCTCTGTATAGCTCTATCAGGGGGCGGACATGTTGTTAAGAATCTTTGCTCTGTATAGCTCTATCGGGGGGCGGACATATTGTTTAGAATCTTTGCTCTGTAAAGCTCTATCAGGGGACGGACATGTTGTTTAGAGTCTTTGCTCTGTATAGCTCTATCAGGGGGCGGACATGTTGTTTAGAATCTTTGCTCTATATAGCTCTATCAGGGGGCAGACATGTTGTTGTTTAAAATCTTTGCTCTGTATAGCTCTATCAGGGGGCGGACATGTTGTTTAGAATCTTTGCTCTATATAGCTCTATCAGGGGGCAGACATGTTGTTGTTTAAAATCTTTGCTCTGTATAGCTCTATCAGGGGGCGGACATGTTGTTGTTTAGAATCTTTGCTCTGTATAGCTCTATCAGGGGGCGGACATGTTGTTTAGAATCTTTGCTCTGTATAACTCTATGAGGGGAATTTTGGGACACATGGCTCAGATCTTCATCTCACACAAGATGTCCCCCAACTGAAGATCAAAAGGAAAACTCACACAGCGCTAAGTAATTTGGAAATAACTCACCACCATATGCAATAAACCCCCAACCCTAAAGCAAGAGGGAAAGTAACTTCTCACTTCTTAATATATTTATGTGACAAATGCAACTCGAGTACCCAAGAGAAAATATAACAAATAGCACAGTAACGGAACCAGACCACACATTTTATTGAAAAATAGATGTATACGTTTTTCTTAGGACTATTCCACCAAAATATTAAATTGCATAAAAAATAAATAAATAAAACATATCTACACAATATACCGAACAAGACCACTGTAGAAATCTCACCGACATATTTAGTAAAAAGTATACAATGAATACACAGCAATAGTCAACCTTTGATAGAGCTATAAGCAACAAGGAGGGTGGAATAGGGAACTTCATTTGTATACTTTCATTAAAGCATTTGTGTTTGAAATGTCTACACTTGATGAAATCTTTCATTTACACATGGGTCTAGGACAGTTTGACCAGTGAACTGTCAATGGCTGCTTCACCACTGCAATGCTGAATTGTCAGCGCTTACACACATAAACCCCCAAAATAAATTTAGCCCCCCCCCCCCCCCAAAGTGACCCTGACCCCCATACTAAGGAGGCTATAAAAATCATAAAATATGATGAAGAAAATGTAAAAAAAAACAAGAAACACTTGTACGTGAAAACTCCTATACACATCTACAAACACAATTAAAAAAAAACTGCTAAATAGATTCTAATATTTGGCCTGAGTTTAGAAATATGCAATTTTTACATGTTTGTTTTTTTTTTTTGTTTTTTTTTTAAGTTATAGGGCAATAATCGAACATAGTGTCTCATAACCATTTTCTCCTACAGTAACCTTTTCACCCCATCCTTAATCATCACCGTAGCACTGACCCTAACTACAGCACTGACGCTTACTCATCTCCAACCCTAACCCTATATGTAGAGTTCATTTTGACAATTTTCTTTTACTTGTAATGTTGCTGACATATCACAAATCGACTTACTTTTTTCTTAGCATTGGCAACAGGAACAAGTTTATTCGCCAATGCTGCCCAATAGAAGCTTTATCTGTTTACTTTAAACCTCAGTTGAGATTATGTATTTATTTGTCTCGGAATACGGTAGAAATTTTTTAATTTTTTATTCCGTAAGAAAACGAATTTGTAGGGGATTTACAAGAAGAGGTATAAAACAGATGGTCTGGGAATTAAATACTGTATGACTGGAGAAAGCTTTTCCGTGCTTCTTAAGATGTCAACAACATGTACAAGTCAAGATGAAACACAAGCAGGAAATACATTTATTTATTTTTTCAATCCCCCCCCCCCCCCCCCTCCTTCCCAAATACTCCAACAGGCGCGCTAAGTACGTGTCTCTAGCAGCAGCTACAGTTGCTACGATTTGAAGAAAGTGATTTGAGGCATGCTTCTCGTGGGAGTTCAAACAAAACATGAAGGATTCGCCTGTCAGGATTACAGAAGAGGCCCGTGTATAAAGTGGGCATAGAGGCAAAAAAAGGTGATTGCTGATTATTTGCGTATGCCTACCCAGAATCCCTTGCAGCGGTGGTAGCACTAGCGAGTTTAGGATTTTTGTGGGAAAAGCCTGTCCCCTGGGGTCCGTAGATTTGTGTTTAATAATAATGTCTTTGCTATCTAGCTAATTTTAAGTGGAGGGGTTTTCTCATCACCTTCACCGCGCCTATAACTTTGTAATGTGAGCTTCTCGTACAGTTCCAAGCCTCAAGCGGAAAGCCGCTAACCAACCTCATGCCGATGAGATCCCGTTATGGACGAAACCGATGTCCGTGATTGGCTTCTGAGTCGGACTATGTTTAAAGGCTAACAAACAGACGATAGGTGCTAACAAGTCTTTTAATACTACACACAGCAAGCAAAATGGTGAGTGCAGCTCACACTGGACACAATCATTACAGCTGCTCTTAAATTAGTGGGGCAACGATTTAAAAGTAATATCAGGACGTATTACATTACTGAGAGGGTAGTGGATGTATGGAATAGCCTGCCAGAGGATGTGGTAGAGGTAAACACAGTGAAGGAGTTTAAACATGCGTGGGATAGGTATAAGGCTATCCTAGATATAAGATAAGGCCAGGGACTAATGAAAGTATTACTTTACTGAGAGGGTAGTGGATGTATGGAATAGCCTTCCAGTAGAAGTGGTAGAGGTTAATACAGTGAAGGAGTTTAAGCATGCATGGGATAGGTATAAGGCTATCCTAGATATAAGATAAGGCCAGGGACTAATGAAAGTATTACTTTACTGAGAGGGTAGTGGATGTATGGAATAGCCTTCCAGTAGAAGTGGTAGAGGTTAATACAGTGAAGGAGTTTAAGCATGCGTGGGATAGGCACAAGGCTATCCTAGATATAAGATAAGGCCAGGGACTAATGAAAGTATTACTTTACTGAGAGGGTAGTGGATGCATGGAATAGTCTTCCAGTAGAAGTGGTAGAGGTTAATACAGTGAAGGAGTTTAAGCATGTATGGGATAGGTATAAGGCTATCCTAGATATAAGATAAGGTCAAGGACTAATGAAAGTATTACTTACTGAGAGGGTAGTGGATGTATGGAATAGTCTTCCAGTAGAAGTGGTAGAGGTTAATACAGTGAAGGAGTTTAAGCATGCATGGGATAGGTATAAGGCTATCCTAGATATAAGATAAGGCCAGGGACTAATGAAAGTATTACTTTACTGAGAGGGTAGTGGATGTATGGAATAGTTTTCCAGTAGAAATGGTAGAGGGTAATACAGTGAAGGAGTTTAAGCATGCATGGGATAGGTATAAGGCTATCCTAGATATAAGATAAGGCCAGGGACTAATGAAAGTATTACTTTACTGAGAGGGTAGTGGATGTATGGAATAGTCTTCCAGTAGAAATGGTAGAGGGTAATACAGTGAAGGAGTTTAAGCATGCATGGGATAGGCACAAGGCTATCCTAGATATAAGATAGGGAACTGGGGACTAATAAAAGTATTTAGAACATTGGGCAGACTAGATGGACTGAATGGTTCTTATCTGCCGACACACTCTATGTTTCTATATAAAGTCACATCTAAGGAGAAGACACGATACTCCCCAACCAATATATTTCGAAATAAGTGAATGTCACAATCTCAGGCGAAAGCAGAGAAAACAAACAAAGAGTCTCATAGTGTAATATGTTTGTGATACATTATTTGATACATATGGTGGGAATAAGAGAAACTCTCATAAGATTCTCTCTTATTCCCACCATATGTATCAAATAATGTATCACAAACATATTACACTATGAGACTCTTTGTTTGTTTTCTCTGCTTTCGCCTGAGATTGTGACATTCACTTATTTCGAAATATATTGGTTGGGGAGTATCGTGTCTTTTCCTTAGACGTGAGCTGCACTTTCCCCTTTGGATATGTTTACGGGATATCTAGCGCAGAGTGTAATCAACGCAAAGGTGCACAGAACGTAGTCACATCTGAAAAATGTAAAATGTATTGATCCTTCCTTGGATCACCAAATAAAATAAAAAAATGGACATCAGCCAACATTACAGAAAAACAGCATAAGATGGGGGGGGGGTGTAGGGGGTTAAGGACAACTTCGAGCAAAAAATGAACCTAGGTTTCATTGAAATATTGCATTACTTATAAATGGTTTATAAATAAATAAATGCTTATATGCTATGTATAGCTCTATCAGGGCGTGGACATGTTGTTTAGAATCTTTGCTCTGTATAGCTCTATCAGGGGGTGGACATGTTTTTTTAGAATCTGCTCTGTGTAGCTCTATCAGAGAGTGGACATGTTGGTTAGAATCTTTTATCTGTATAGCTTTATCAAGAGATGGACATGTTGGTATGAATCTTTGCTCTTTATAGCTCTATCAGGGGTGGACATGTGGTTTAGAATCTTTGCTCTGTATAGCTCTATCAGGGGTCAGACATGTTGTTTAGAATCTTTGCTCTCTATAGCTCTATCAGGGGGCAGACATGCTGTTTAGAATCTTTGCTCTCTATAGCTCTATCAGGGGGCAGACATGCTGTTTAGAATCTTTGCTCTGTATAGCTCTATCAGGGGGCAGACATGCTGTTTAGAATCTTTGCTCTGTATAGCTCTATCAGGTGATGGATATGTTGTTTAGAATCTTTGCTCTGTATAGCTCTATCAGGGGGCAGACATGCTGTTTAGAATCTTTGCTCTGTATAGCTCTATCAGGTGATGGATATGTTGTTTAGAATCTTTGCTCTGTATAGCTCTATCAGGTGATGGATATGTTGTTTAGAATCTTTGCTCTGTATAGCTCTATCAGGTGATGGATATGTTGTTTAGAATCTTTGCTCTGTATAGCTCTATCAGGTGATGGATATGTTGTTTAGAATCTTTGCTCTGTATAGCTCTATCAGGTGATGGATATGTTGTTTAGACTCTCAGGTCTGATCTTCCTGTTTCTGCCTCTAAAAAACATATCCGGCAGCTGATAGAGCTTTACAGAGCAAAGAATGCTCAATAAGCTACATTATTTGTATTATTTGATTCAAGCATTTCTAATGAACTCATCTACACTTGATGGAATCTTTCAATTAAACATAAGTTTAACAGTGTGTAGGATGGATATCCGCACAGGCACAATCCAATTCATTAATCATGGAAGGCCCTGTGAGATCTCCACCATGATTAATTAACGAGATTCTGTCTGTGTGGAAATACATGCTACATACTGGCTGGACTGCACTTTGCATGCTCTGTCTGCGACATGTGGAACACACATGACTCCCTGGAAACATGGCTGATATTGGCGAATATGCACCAGAGGCCGGTACATAGGCCAAAAGCCCTCCCCTGAAATAAAGCATGCCGAGCTGTTTTATTATGTTCTGACTAATATAATTTAGTGGTTAAACCGCCACCTAACCATTTAATTTTACAAAAATAAATGCTAATAATCCATTTAGTGTCTACCACTGTGATTTTTCGAAATCATCCTACTACCCGAAAGAAATGTAGAAATAAACGCTTCCGCAACGGCAGATTCTTGTGGCTATAACCTCGCGTTTTTGCGAGATAATGTTAAACGCGCCTCTACTGGCGCAGCTTTTTTTTTTGTTTTTGAGGCTGATTTATTTTCTCCTCTTTTTATTTTGCATGTATCGCTTGCTCCGAGGGAGAAAAATTATCTCCGCTTGTTCGTTTGCGGTTATTTATAGCTTGAGAGAGGAAGAAGAAAAAACACACACACACACACAATTGCTAATTAACAACTCTTCAATGAATGGCTCTTTTCCCGAGCTATCCATTTGTAACAAGCAATTATAGAAGGGAAAAATTAAGCAGCTGAGGAAGAGGGGGAGGGGGGGGGTTGCTATTGTTGATAGTTTGTTTTTGAAAAACAAAATGCACTTATATATATATATTTTTTTCACAGTTTTTGAAGGTGCCCACCCTGCCCCACCCACATTTCCCCCACCCACATTTCCCCCACCTGAAATCCCATTTGAGCAAAAGAATATATATTTTTTTCGATCACTATGATGAATCAAACCTACACATTTGCTGGATCACAAACCAATGACGCAGCGGCTGAACTAACGCTCTTTTCTCTGCTAATTCATTCAGCCGCGGAGATCTGTATTAATTAGAAACCAATTTCGCTTACTGTTAGTCACACAAAGTGTTGGCCTCTCATAGATCTAATATTCTTTTGTACAGCGCCACAGAAATATATATAGGGTTTCACACTAAAAAAAAAAATGTTGTTCCTAAGTAAATGTTCAAATTAAAAATGAATGAGTAAAGATCGTTTTACCATTGGCCCTTCTTAAGATATTGAACATAATAGCTTTTTTTTTTTTTTTTTAAAGGGGCCGTCTAATGCCCAAAATGCATCTTCCAACTATTAATACATATTAATGCGCTTTCAAATTACTTTAAAATGCCAGTTTTACATTTTGCATTGCTTAAAATATAAAATACTTACAACTAGATGAAATTGTGAAATTCCAGCAGTTTGCAAGAAACCAGGACTGCCTACACTAGCTGAGTAAAAGTAATTGCTTTCAAATTAATGGCATTTCCTGTCTCTCTAGTGATGTCATCAAACAATGTGTTGCACTGTTAAGAGATCCTACTGTGTACAAGAGCAAGGTCACTCAGAGGGCACACACTATATTCAATTTGAGGAGCACAACAAGTGACTAAATGAAACAAAACGTTATATCCTCAGTGTCTATATAATCAGTTCTGCTGCACCTTCAGTATACATGCAGAGTAATCACTGGGGAGGGCTTGAGTCAAATATTAAAAATGTGATTTATGGTGAATGCCTGCATCAAATCACACTGGAAATCTTGCACCAAAGTGAGTTTGGAGACTAGACTGTCCCTTTAAGCAATCAGCTCCCATTTTGAAATGATTGATCCTTGGTCCTCCCAGTGACATTCTATCTACATAGTTCAAATATTTCAAGGGCATATTTGCATCTTAAACATCTTTACAATGTATCATGTTAAAAACACAATCAACCCTTTCAAATGTAGCTTCTGCTCCAGCTGTGGATACTGATACATTCAGAGTTCACCGAGAAAGCAGCATTGTCGTTTGTATAGATTCCCAACAGACAGCAAAGCTGTACATTTTGTTAAATCAATCCTCCCTAGTAAAAAATCTCTGCAGTAAAAGTTTTTTTTTTTTTAAAAATCAGCAATCACAAGTGATAAACTGAAAACTCAAATAGTATTTTATTGATATAAAGTCACCTTTCATTGTTAACTGTACTCCCTCGTTAAGCCATTTCATCAAGATAAAATGGGGGAGGGGGGGGGGAGAAAAAGATAAAACATATACTTCTAATAGTGCTCAATGCATCTAAATCCCAGTGAATGATGATATGATAAGTAATATTAATCTGTAAAGTCTGGCAGCTTCAGATACTGATGGCATCGAGTAATGATGCATAATATGAATAGCTGATAATCACATCTATTCAACCTAAGATTTATTTGGCACACATGTAGGTATGGGGGGAGAATTTCCTGTGCTTTGAGTCAGCATACACATTTCATGGCTGGTGATGAACTTAAATTCCCATGATTCTCTGCCAGCTGATGAACTACAATCCCCATGATTCTCTGCCAGCTAATGAACTACACTTATCATGATTGCATGCCAGCTGAAGGACTACAATCCCCAGGAGCGTTTGCTACCTTGTAGAATACAATTCCCATGATTCTGTGCCAGCTGCTTAACTACAATTCCCATGATTCTGTGCCAGATAATAGACTACAAATCTCATTATTCTCTGACAGCTACTTAACTACAATTAACTACAAATCCCACAAATCTCTGTGAGAAAAATAGAATGTGTTGACAGATAAGAATCATTCTGTCCATTTAGTCTGCCCAATTTTCTGCATACTTTCATTAGTCCCTGGCCTTATCTTATATCTAGGATAGCCTTATACCTATCCCATGCATGCTTAAACTCCTTCACTGTATTAACCTCTACCACTTCTACTGGAAGACTATTCCATGCATCCACTACCCTCTCAGTAAGTAATACTTTCATTAGTCCCTGGCATTATCTTATATCTAGGATAGCCTTATACCTATCCCATGCATGCTTAAACTCCTTTACTGTATTAACCTCTACCACTTCTACTGGAAGACTATTCCATGCATCCACTACCCTCTCAGTAATGTAATACTTTCATTAGTCCCTGGCCTTATCTTATATCTAGCATTGCCTTATACCTATCCCATGCATGCTTAAACTCCTTCACTGTATTAACCTCTACCACTTCTACTGGAAGACTATTCCATACATCCACTACCCTCTCAGTAAAGTAATACTTTCATTAGTCCCTGGCCTTATCTTATATCTAGGATAGCCTTATACCTATCCCATGCATGCTTAAACTCCTTTACTGTATTAACCTCTACCACTTCTACTGGAAGACTATTCCATGCATCCACTACCCTCTCAGTAAAGTAATTCTTTAATTAGTCCCTGACCTTATCTTATACCTAGGCTAGCCTTATACCTATCCCATGCATGCTTAAACTCCTTCACTGTATTAACCTCTACCACTTCTGCTGGAAGACTATTCCATGCATCCACTACCCTCTCAGTAAAGTAACACTTTCATTAGTCCCTGGCCTTATCTTATATCTAGGATAGCCTTATACCTATCCCATGCATGCTTAAACTCCTTCCCTGTATTAACCTCTACCACTTCTACTGGAAGACTGTTCCATACATCCACTACTCTCTCAGTAAAGTAATACTTTAATTAGTCCCTGGCCTTATCTTATATCTAGAATAGCCTTATACCTATCCCATGCATGCTTAATCTCCTTCACTGTATTAACCTCTACCACTTCTACTGGAAGACTATTCCATGCATCCACTACCCTCTCAGTAAGTAATACTTTCATTAGTCCCTGGCCTTATCTTATATCTAGCCTATGACTCGATGGCTTACGTGGCGGTTTGTCTGTTAGTAGGTGTTTTTTGTGGGGTATGGGATGGAGATATGATCTGCCATAATGCCTTCCCCATGACAGAAGGTCTTTCTGTGACTATATTCATCTCAGTGGCACAGAAGCCTATTAGACATGCAATCCAGGCACTTGACACAGCTGTATTTATCAGAGAGGGGCTGATTCCACAGTAATAGAGAATCACAGCTTTATCTAAGAATCACCAGATAGGTACCCTAGCCTTGAAGGGCAATTCAACATACTGCATCCAAAAATATTACTAGATACGTAATAATATAGCAACAGTCCCCAATGCATCCTTCACAGCCCACCCAGTGGAAACCACGAACCCTGCGTTCCAAACACAGCTGTGATCACCAAACAGTGGCTGATTCCACAGTAAGCACTAATGGCAGCACTTTCTCAGTACTGCAGAGGAAGTCAGTCCACCTCGATGATGTCACTGAATTTAAAAGCCCCTATACGGCTTGGAGCCAAGCCCCCTGTTACGGCTTGGAGGAAAGAGGTAACAGGGGGGATATGATAGAAACATTTATATACATAAAGGGAATCAACACAGTAAAGGAGGAGAGTATATTTAAAGGAAGAAAAACTACCACAACTAGAGGACATAGTCTTAAATTAGAGGGGCAACGATTTAAAAGTAATATCAGGAAGTATTACTTTACTGAGAGGGTAGTGGATGTATGGAATAGCCTTCCAGCAGAAGTGGTAGAGGTAAACACAGTCAAGGATTTTAAGCATGCGTGGGATAGGTATAAGGCTATCCTAGCTATAAGACCGGGAACGGGGGACTAATAAAAGTACTCAAAAAAAATTGGGCAGACTAGATGGACCGTATGGTTCTTATCTGCCGACACATTCTATGTTTCTATGTTTCTATAAAATTATTTAAATGTCAAACTACAGGAGAACTGAAATTTTAAAGTAAAACTTAGTGCATTTCACATATAGTGAAAACATACCCAACACCTCATTCATGTTGACATAGAAAGGAGGCCCACAACATATGTAAATCACATGAGATCATACTCTATATTCTGTTACCTTGTGGCATTTTAAAAAAAAATGTATTTCCACTCACCTCCCTTTCATGTAAAAGCTTACTTTTTTACTGCCCCGGGCACGAAGTTTGCTATACATTGCTACACTACACCTTTCAAGATTAATGATATGCTCAGAAAATGTATAATTTGACCCATTGGCGTCAATTACATGCAAAATTAGCATTTCACATAGAACGTCACTGCCAGAAAGAAAAAAGAACAGAAAAAAAAACCACACACAAAAATAAAAACAAATTAACCTTTTTGTCGAACATCTCAAATTTACAATAACTAACACCTTTCGCACATAATCATCCTAATGCACACACAATCTATACCGTTAATTCTACCGCAAGCCATACAGGAATACAAACCATTAGTCAAAGATTAAGGTTAAAAGAAAATGTTTATTTCATACAACAAAAAACAACACTGATTAATGAATAGAGCACAGGATCCAACATTCTCCAGGGAGGCGCAGTCTAGCTAGAGATACGGATAGAGATTACACTGCATATGGTATATATAGTTCAATAATGCAGAGTTTAATACGATTTCATTAAAGCCTTGGTGCAGAGCAGAGTTGGATACCAGAATCTGGATCTGATCTATAATGATCACAAAATAAATTTAAATATGATGGAGTCGCCATTAGCTGTCTTTATTAGAGATATTTTACCATTTCTCACAGACTTTAACTGAGAGACATGAGAAAATTCAGCATCAGCATCTATATGACCACAATCCAAAGCCCTTGGGTAACTGCTCTTAGCAGACACATTCAGAAAACTATGTAAGTGTCGTGTGCCCATGAGTTAACCTTGGGATTTATATTTATGTTTTTTTTAGAATCAATTTGCTGACTGTACGCGGACATTTAGCAGTCGTGCTGTAAAAGAGCAGGAAAGTACGGTGACAAACACAAGTGATGCTACAGACCAGGGGCATCCCATGTGCAGCCCGTGGTCCATGTAAAAAAGATCATTTCATCAAGCTGTCCATTTTTACACATCACATCAAAAATTAGAGAGGACCCCTCCAAAAAAAAAGTTGACTGTCATGGCAAATTCGTAATTGCTGCCAATTATGCCTTTAAAATTGATCAAAGACTCCTGTTATATTTTAATGGTGTTTTTTTTTTTTTTTTTGCCAGGGGGGTCCATTAGGGTCTCTGCCTATGTGTCCCAGGCTCCGATCACTCTGTGATTGGGGCCAGGTGCAAAAAAAGACCCTGTTTTTGCACTTTGTTCCTTAAAGGACAACTGTAGCAAAAAAACAAACAAAATGAAGTTGTGTTCAATTAAAGGATGGCATCAAGTGTAGGCATTTTATATAGAAATGCTTTAATGAAAGAATACAAATAAAGTTCCTTATTAAGCCTTCTTTACTCCATATAGTTCTCTCAGGGGGCAGACATGTTGTTTAGAATCTTTACTCCATATTGTTCTCTCAGGGGGCAGACATGTTGTTTAGAATCTTGGGAACAAAGATCTGACCCAAGATTCTAAACTACATGTCTGCCTCCTGGTAGAGCGATATGGAGTAAAGAGGGCTCAATAAGGTACTTTATTTGTATTCTTTCATTAAATAATTTCTATATAAATCATTGACACTTGATACAATCTTTAAATTAAACATAAGTAATTTTTTTAAGCTAGTTGTCCTTTAAGGACCAAAGCACCATCAGGCGTGAAGGGGTTAAAGGGGCTCTGTCAGCTACACATCATTGACGTTGTGAATCTACAGAATACATGATCTGTCCATTGCGTTAGCAGAATTGCAGCCAAATAAGAAATAAGAAAAATATGTTTTTAAAAGGACCTGTGGCGTCTTCTGTTTGTGAGATCAGCTGCGGCCTGATGTGCGTATTACACATTTCCCATTGAAAAGCAGTTCATTTACATATCAAGTCGCGGGTGATGTCATAAACAGGGGACACCACAGACCTTTTTATGACCACGCTTTGCATTTGCTTGTAATACAGTCACAGTACCTTTAAGAGACTGTCTGGTCACCTAAGGTATGGCTGGCCAGTAACATGCACGCGAGAAAGAAGCGTTACCGGCAGTAATCTGATCATATACCTGTACAAAGTGCTCCATACAACTCACGCTAATATAAAATAGCCTTTAATGGACCACTTTATATTGAGCATTTGCGGCCCAGCAATATGGCATGCTAATAAATGTAACTGAGCTCCTGCTGAATCAGTGTACCTTAAACAACATGAATATTCTATGTGGCAATTCAACAAACGTCATCATTAAAGGGATACTTGCCAACAGTCATGAATTTTTCCGATACAGTCACTTTATTTATTTATTTTTGGTGGGGGGGGGGGGGGGGGGGGGCTTTCCACTATGTGTGTGCAACACAAACATTATCCAGGAGAATTACACCAGGGAGGCTGGAGCTTAATTGTCTGGGGGCACGGAATGTGACTCCGCCCATTTTAGCTCCACCCACTCTGTATGTTAAAGGGACTCTGTCATCTGTTCATTGTTTATACTGTGACTGTAGAGAATAAAAACCGATAAAAAATTACCTATACATTGTTATAACGCATACCTCCCAACAGGCCCGCTTTCCACAGGACGGTCTCGATTTGGGAGCTATGTCCCGCCGCTTTTCGCTGGTCCTGATCGCATATTTACTGGGCGCTTGCAGCATTGTGCACACGCGCAATACCGATCCTGGCTTCAGATGCAAGGATCTAAAGTGGCCCCCACAGACTCCGCCCCCCCGGTGTCCCTATTCGCCCAGGGGGCAAGGTTGTGAGGTATGGTAAGGTATAGAGTTGCATGCACAGGCATAAATTAAAAGAAAAATATGTGTTGGTGGCGTCTCCTTTATATGACATCACCACGTGAATTGCCATAAACAGGCACATTTATCTCTCAATCTATATATGTGCAATTCTGCTATCACACTGTATAGATGATCATTACATAAACATAGAAACATGGAATCTGTCACCTTATACCTATCCCACTCATGCTTAAACTGCTTCACTGTATTAACCTCTACCACTTCTACTGGAAGACTATTCCATGCATCCACTACCCTCTCAGTAAGTAATACTTTCATTAGTCCCTGGCCTTATCTTATATCTAGGATAGCCTTATACCTATCCCACTCATGCTTAAACTGCTTCACTGTATTAACCTCTACCACTTCTACTGGAAGACTATTCCATGCATCCACTACCCTCTCAGAAAAGTAATACTTTCATTAGTCCCTGGCCTTATCTTATATCTAGGATAGCCTTATACCTATCCCACGAATGCTTACACTCCTTCACTGTATTAACCTCTACCACTTCTACTGGAAGACTATTCCATACATCCACTACCCTCTCAGTAAAGTAATACTTCCTGATATTACCTTTAAATCGTTGCCCCTCTTTAATGTCCTCTAGTTGTGGTAGTTTTTCTTCTGTTAAATATACTCTCCACCTTTACTGTGTTGATTCCCTTTATCCAGGTAATGGGTGTTCACATGAGTTTCCCTATAAAAGCTTTAAAATTCAGGTTCTCCCCGGAGCTGTTAACTCCGTTGTCGACACCAACAATCAACGATGGCAGGAACCTCTCTGGCGGAGTTGCTCTAATGCCGCTAACGCTCCTCCAATATGACAGCTGCCCTTTCCGGGAAGCGCGACGGAAGTGATTAATAATCTCTCTAGCTGCTCTAGAGGCCGTCAGCAACATTGCAATACCAAAAAACAAAAACCTAGGGTTTAAATCTAGGGTTAGGGTTAGCAATGCAGTTGGGTAGGGTTTGGCAAGCCGGAGGGAGTAGCAGGGCCGGCATTTTTTTGTAGAAAAGGTGGCAATCCTACAGTTAGGGTTAGAATAAAATTAGACAGTAAAAGAGCACTGGAGGACCTCCTGGTCAGATAAACCAAACATAAAGTAATCCCTCCGATTTCAGCCTGTTGAAATAACAAAGTGGAGCTTCCCTCAACGCCAGGCCATCCAGCCCGTACAATAGGAAAAAAAAAAAGGAAGCAAAAACGGTTTGCGGAAGGAGCTCACAATCAAAGCAGGTATGTGAAAATAAGCCAGAGTTTAATGCTTCCGTAAAACAGGCTAGTACAAAAAAGGAAATGAACCACACAGTGAGAAAGACGCCTTACGCGTTTCGTGCTTCAAAAGCACTTAATCATAGCCTATTTTACGGAAGCATTAAACTCTGGCTTATTTTCACATACCTGCTTTGATTGTGAGCTCCTTCCGCAAACCGTTTTTGCTTCCTTTTTTTTTTCCTAGAATAAAATTAGGGTTAACATAGGGTTGGTCACAACCTAAAATGCATGTCACTAAGAAGTTAAAACTGTTCTAGTCACCTGTGTTCATGCAGGGGTTTCCACTAGGACACACTATTTAGTGAAGCGTCAGTCAGAAGGACTCAGGGATATATTAACTCTTCCATTGGAGTATAGATCTCCGAAAGATTACCCAGCATGTGAATTAATCAATATTAGAGGCATTGGTGCTAAATGATTTGTATATACACATGCACATCTCCCCGATTCTGAGACATTAGTCTTACCGTTCACAGACGCTCACCTCGGACCTTGAGACGATCGATAATAGAGAGTTTCATTTACAGATGGCATATTGATCAGGTGTGGCTGGTAGAGCGCTGAATGAATGATTGATTAATTGGCAATAGATTAAATCCAGCTGAAAGATCACCCTATCTTCATTATATGTAAAGTGCCTCTTCCTACGTCGAAGCCAACTCATCACCCGGGAATGATCCGTTTAAAGGAATATTACCAGCAGGTGAGTATTATTGACATCTAACCAACGTTCCAATCAGAACTTGCGATGTATACATTCCAATCAGAACTTGTGATGTATAGGTTCCGATCAGAACTTGCGATGTATACGTTCCAATCAGAACTTGTGATGTATACATTCCAATCAGAACTTGTGATGTATACGTTCCAATCAGAACTTATGATGTATACATTCCAATCAGAACTTGTGATGTATACGTTCCGATCAGAACTTGCGGTGTATACGTTCCAGTCAGAACTTGCGATGTATACGTTCCAATCAGAACTTGTGATGTATACGTTCCGATCAGAACTTGCGGTGTATACGTTCCGATCAGAACTTGCGGTGTATACGTTGCAATCAGAACTAGCGATGTATACGTTCCAATCAGAACTTGCGATGTATTCATTCCAATCAGAACTAGCGATGTATACGTTCCAATCAGAACTAGCGATGTATACATTCCAATCAGAACTAGCAATGTATACATTCCAATCAGAACTTGCGATGTATACGTTCCAATCAGAACTTGCGATGTATACGTTCCAATTAGAACTTGCGATGTATACGGTCCAATCAGAACTTGTGATGTATACGTTCCAATCAGAACTAGCGATGTATACGTTCCAATCAGAACTAGCGATGTATACATTCCAATCAGAACTAGCGATGAATACATTCCAATCAGAACTTGCGATGTATACGTTCCAATCAGAACTAGCGATGTATATGTTCCAATCAGAACTTGCAATGTATACGTTCCAATCAGAACTTGTGATGTATAAGTTCCAATCAGAACTTGCAATGTATACATTCCATTGTGCCCACCGTGCCCAAGGAAAAATCGCAGGGAATACAGTTTTTTTTTAAAAGCTTCTGAACCAATGTAAAAGTGATCCACACCAGGTAAAGCAGTGTTTATAGTGCTATGTCATAGTTCAATGAATACTTCTACCTGACAGGTCCACCTTTAGGGACAGTCCGTGGGCCGTTACATGGTTAAAACACAGACTGTACACATTTATTTTTACTCAACCTAAGGACCACTTTTGCCAGCGAGCTCCTGTCATCTTAACACACGTGTTGTTCTCAGCACAGAGCTAAAGCCTTTTTTTTTTTTTTTTGCTGGGAAGAGAAGATAAATCCCCCATCTGTCCTCAGCAAGGAAACATGAGATTCCAGAAGACACCGGTGAGTGTGGCTTTAAGATGATCAGTGATCTATTAATAAAACCGTCTGCTGCGTTTCACAGACAGGAGCAAAACACAAGTCATGTCAGAGGCACACAGGTTACCCAATCACTGGTAGGACCGTATGCTTTCCTCCACACTCCCTGAGTTCCTGTGAGTTCTCTAACGTTCACCCCCAAAGATATGTGCTAAGATTAACTTACAAATAGAACTAGATTCACTTGAATTTGTTCCAAATGCTTAGCCAAATTAAAATCAGATTTTGATTCATGCCAGGGTGTTCTCTGGGATTTCTGAGTGTTAGAACTGGCTATTGATGCAGAGTGCCCTCTGTGCTCAAGGTAAAATGAGACTTCCTTTTTATGTCCATGACATAAGAACTCCGACTAGGTTGGGATCCAGTCCATGCTCGTTTTCAATGCAGTGCTCATCTTAAAGGATAACTCGTAAAAAACAAAGTTGTATAATTGAAAGATTGAAACAAGTTTTGGTATTTTAAAGTGAAATGCTTTAATGGAAGAATACAAATAAAGCACTTTATTGAGCCGTCTTTGCTCTGTATAGCTCTATCAGGGGTCGGACATATTGTTTAGAAGCTTTGCTCTGTATAGCTCTATCAGGGGGCGGACATGTTGTTTAGAATCTGTGCTCTGTATAGCTCTATCAGGGGGCGGACATGTTGTGTAGAATCTTTGCTCTGTGTAGCTCTATCAGGTGGCGGACATGTTGTTTATAATCTCTGCTCTGTATAGCTCTATCAGGGGACAGACATGTTGTTTATAATCTGTTATCTGTATAGCTCTATCAGGGGGTGGACATGTTGTTTAGAATCTTTGCTCTGTATAGCTCTATCAAGGGTCGGACATGTTGTTTAGAATCCTTGCTCTGTATAGCTCTATCAGGGGGCGGACATGTTGTTTAGAATCTTTGCTCTGTATAGCTCTATCAGGGGGCGGACATGTTGTGTAGAATCTTTGCTCTGTATAGCTCTATCAGTGGGCGGACATGTTGTTTAT
>CM069857.1:15890470-15920470 GCA_036172795.1 Pelodytes ibericus
CTATACCTCTGCCAGGTTAGGAATACATATTTCCACAGGGCTATCCATCAAGGTCATAAAGGTGGGTGGCATAGCTTGTAATACAAACACCCTACAGACCCCCACACAGATTATACTGACTGTTAGAATGCACAGCGATGGAGAAAAAATACACTTCTGACACCAACCTACTTAATGTACACCTGTCTTATCATGGTCACTATAATAAGGGGTTATTACCCAATGCGTGCACCATGATCCTAAACGTGTACATAGCCATATTCAGGACCTACCTGTATCCTGTGGCGTTCCTTCCGACCACCAGATGCTTGGGCTCACTATCACAGAGGTAAAGGTTGAAGTCGTTCTCCGGCAGGAGATCTACATCATGGAATATGAAGCAGTCCCACTTGGCTTCCTTGAGGGCCTCTATATACCCCACGTTCAGCAACTTGGCTCGATTGAATTTCATGTTCCCCGCCTGGAAGATAAAACGTGTGTATCTGTAACAGGGTACGAGCACGCTCCAGTGGCAGAGATGGAGAGGCTTACTAACCTATCGCTTTGCGCTGGACCATTCCACAAATGGTCTATGCTGCCATCACCACATAGGTCTTAAAGGACAAGAAATAAAAACTAAATAGAAAGATTGCATCAAGTACAATAAAACTAAAGCTCTGTATAGCTCTTGACCTTCCGGTTCAAAACAAAATTAGTTTAATCTGAAATGGGACGACCTAGGTTTATTAAGCGGCCATAGCCAAAGTCCTCCACTGAAGTCAATGGGAGGAATTAATCGAATGCAAAAAATAGGGCAAAGTCCGCCCTAAATGCCCCGAAAAGAAATAAAATGAAAATAAAATTTCAAAATACGAGCATAAATTTGCATTTCTAAAAATGTAATAAAAATATATATTTTTTAAAAACATTACAATAAATGAATAATATTTAAAAAATATCTTGACACGTTTTTTATCATGTCCACGGCGTGGATGGCCACATGCATTGTCCACCGTGGACCTGAAATGATATATGTGGCATGATGGCAGGAGGGTACATATAGCTTAACAGATGTTGACTGAGATGTAATGCCAATCTATAGCTGACATGACATCACTGGCATTGTTATACCACAAGAGCGGTTATGGTGGTGTATAAAATGATATATGATAATGTATGTATATTTGTATACGTGGCCATTCCCTAACTTTTATTGTGGTTAATAAGTGGTGTATTTGATATGTGTATTTTATAGTACACTATATACTAATTGACGTGGTAATTGCACCATTTAGTCTGTAATTTAATTTTTTCTTAATTCATTATTTTTTTTAGTAATAAATATGCTATCGTGGCATGTTAAAACATGAGGAGGACCAATCTGTGTGGAACCAACATAGCTGGGAGGCGAACCTAGTCACATATAAAAGATATATAGATGATCTATTCTTTATTTGGAAAGGGGATCAGGATAGTCTGGATACCTTCCTTGCCTCATTAAATAAAAACAATAAAAATATTGTTTTAAATACAGTATACAGTAAAACAGATATCCAATTTTTAGATCTGATGGTATTTATACAAAATGGAACACTTAAGACCAAAACTTTTTTCAAAAAAGTAGACACTAATGGATTTATAAATTTTGACAGCTGCCACTATCCACCATGGCTAAAGGGAGTTCCTAAAAGCCAATGTATGAGGCTAAGAAGAAACTGCACAGATGTGAATACGTATCAACAACAAGCCAATATACTAAAAAACAGATTCGAAGAAAAGGGCTACGATCCAGTAATAATAGAAAATACCATAAAAGATATAGAAATTATGGATAGAAAAACATTACTACAACCAAAAAATGTTTTTAAAAATACTGATGATCAATATAGGATGCCATTAGTATTTGATTATAACAACAAATCTTCAGACATTAGAAAAATTGTTAACAAACATTGGAAAATCCTTATGAAAGACGATACATTAAAACAATTTATACCAGACAAACCAAAACTTATATTTAGAGGAGCTCAAAACTTAAAAAACAAGCTAACAAAGAGTTTTTTCTCTAAACAAAAAGAGAAAGCTGTACATCACTTTCTTACACAAAAAGTAGGTTTTTATGGATGTAAGAACTGCGAACCATGTAGGGTATCTGCGGTTCAAAAATACCCCATCACCAATTATAAATCCCATTCAAACCAACGAGAATTTTCAGTTAAAAAATTTCTGACATGCTCCTCCACCAATGTAATTTATCTTATAGAATGCCCTTGTGGCATACAATATACTGGAAGAACATCAAGGACTCTAAAAAAGCGAGTGGGGGAGCATGTCAGAAACATTAAAAAAGGTATCACACAACATTCTCTTTCTAAACACTTTTTGGAAAAGCATAACAAGGATCCCAAAGGTATGAAATTTTGGGCTATAGATAAAGTACCAAAACATTGGAGAGGTGGGGACAATATTAGAGAAATGGGAAAGACAGAAATGAAATGGGTATTCGAAGTGGACACCCTCCAACCAAAAGGCCACAACGCTGAATTTGACCTATTTAATTTTTTATAATTTTTAAATAAAAAAAAAAAAAAAAAAAAATTTTTCTCCCTATTTCTTCCCATCTATTAATATAGCAGACATGAATAAATTCATGTGTATGTTTTTATATATATGTTTTATTTATTTTATAAGTGCAGGGGCATAATACCATATATGTTTTTTCTTTTTATATGTTTTTTTCTTTTTATATGTTTTATAAGCTTTCATGTATTTTAAAATATTTTTCATTAAAATAATATTTTTAATATATATTTTTTTTTTATATATATATTTTTCTTTTTTTATATATGTCTGTATACCAAGAAACATATATGGACACATATATATGCTCTTGCAGGAAATTATACCGCAAATGATGTCCTTGCATTGGTGTCCGTGTGGTAAAGAACTATGTATATATGTTTTTTCTCCCATTGGAAACTACTATGCCGGTGGAGAACCAAGTCTCGCGAGATATCATCCAACTCACGTTATGCGACGGAGTCGCGATGACGTCACCGTTGAAGAAACCCGGAAGTATGCGCATACAGAAGACGCGCGAAGACACATCTTATTTAAAGGATTCAAGCAGTATGGTAGGCACACGCCGAGAGGAAGCCTGTTTTAAGGCGAAACGCGTAGCGTGCCTACCAATACTGCTATATTTTCCAGATTTTAAGTCATATGTTGGGACTGAAAGACTTTGTCCTGGGACTTTTTCTGTGGAGAGACCTGATGCTGAGTACTTTTATGTAAGCTACCATTTGTTTGTTTTATTAAATATCTTTTCTACTACTAATCACCTATCTCCTCGTTTCACTCCGCTATATGTGAGGATTATATGGGGAAGAGAGAAGATTTTATCAGATATTTGACGTGCCCTACACACCTACTTCGTTTGTGAGTGCATTTGTTCATTCTGCACCAATATTTACTATAATATTGAATTACACTATGGTCTCTGTCTGTTTTTTTGTTTCCTCATATATGGTATGAAACATTGAAGACTTTGTCCATACTCCATTGCCATATCAACAACTTTCAGGCAATTATTATACTTTCATATACTCTTTTTACCGTGTGGGGTTTACTTTAGCGCACCAGTCACTCCTATTGTTTGGTTTTATTGTATTTTGATATTACCTTGATTTGTACGTTTTTTTCCTAATATATAAATATATATATATATATATTACTATAATATAACATTAGTAGAACATAATTATTATTAATTAATTGTAATGTGTTGTTTTTGGATTTATTTATCATCATTTGTTTATTTATACAAATGTATTTATTTTTCATTTTCGAGCCATATAGGGATGACTTTGGATATTTTAGCAATATTACTTCAGCTTATTTCGAGGTCCTTCTTATTTGGCCCCAAAAAAGCCAACGTCCACCCCGTAGTATGAGCAGGACTTTATTTGGGGAGTTCCTTGACTTCTATGGAAGGACTTTGGCTATTTCCCCCAACAGCCTCGGTCCTCCTGAAATGGCCCCGAAATAAGCCTCGGCCCTCCCCATAAAAATCTGTGGGGAGGACCAAGGAAACAATTTCGTCACTGTACTGAATTTTTGCCATTTCAAGATCACTTGGAATTTAAGGGCTACACGGGTCACCAAAGTGATCCGATTGGGTCCAAAACGTAAGAGTTCCAATTTTCTCCTAGATAAAAGATCTTAGAACCTCCAAAGTTGGCCAAGTAATGATTTTTGTTACTTCCGCATTTGTTTTTTTTGTCCAGCTTTTCGAATGGCCAAAAAAAAAGGACTTTCGTCCTAAGACAAAGGCCCAAGTAAATTTAGAATCGTGATTCAGATCTTCCTTCGTCTTCATTCAAAAGTCTAAAAATCTGTCCTATGATTCTCCATAGCGGTATGGGGCTCAATCAGTAACTTCGTATAATTCCATTAAAGCATTTATACTTCAATAGTCTACACTTGATGCAATCTTTCAATTAATATCCATACATATTTTTTGACTACAGTTGACCTTTGAAGGGAGACTATGATGAAGGCTTCTTCTGGGTTTCTATATAACCAAAACAGGGGGTAAAATATGTCTGTCAGAGTTCATAAAAGTGAATGTGGTTTTACCAATTAATGTAAGTATTGGACCATATCCAACTGGATTATTATTAGTGTATGGCAGTGCGCAGGATCGGAGAGGTTCCCGTAGGAGTAGGAGTCTCACCTGGTGAATGATATATATCCCGTACTCCAGCTGCTGTCTCTGCAGGAAGGGGTGCAGGTTCTCCAGTAGGTACAGAAGGTGTTTCTCACGACTCCTGTGGGGTATTAGTATGGCCAC
Source organism: Pelodytes ibericus (assembly GCA_036172795.1). Taxonomy (NCBI): domain Eukaryota; kingdom Metazoa; phylum Chordata; class Amphibia; order Anura; family Pelodytidae; genus Pelodytes; species Pelodytes ibericus. The sequence goes on from CM069857.1 coordinate 15,895,302, forward strand.
TTTTTGCTGTGGCTTGCAGCCCTCGGGGCGGAAAACACCATTTTCTACTGCAGGGTTCTTGGTCTTCACTTGCTCTAGACTTAGAGTGGGGTCAAAGTTGAGGGGCACGACACCTCCTGTGAAGATAAGAGATGCAGCAATAGGAGGTTGGCACCTATATCCTCCAAATAGTATCTGTATTCCACGTGAAGGCATACTGCAACAAAAGCTGAATGAACGACTATGTGATGTAGCCATCTAGACGACTTGATACACTGAGAGGGTGAAAGACCACCAAAAGATGCTCTTTTCTTGTGTCAGTTACCCTGGAAGTGGTACAGTTCCATTTATAGCTTATTGTCCGTATGTAGTACATGTGTTGAATACATGTCAAAGGCACTTAATGTGACTTAAAAATAAATGACAGTTGTCCTGCCCAAGTAACAATAAAAAATAAAATGACAAGTTTTAGTGGGGAAATAAATAAACCACTTTTTCTTATTTAAAATAATCTACTTCCTTAAGGAAAATTTCAGATGACAGAAACACTTTTGGCAAGTGTTATCTCAAATGCCGTGTAAAATAAGATCATACGCAGACCAGCTGTGATTGGTGCAATCTGTAACAAATCTTATTTGTGTAAAAAGGAGCCTCTGTTTCAGAGAATCTAACATTTAATTAAAAAAGGACAATACATGAAAGGAAACTGGATTGTTAGAGACTCATAATAGCTCAGTAATCAGACCATGATCTGAAAACATAATACTGTAAACCCGGTGCCAAGCACGGCAGGTAATTAATAGTTCTCAGACTACAATAAGGAGAATGTTAGAGCATGACTGACTCAGTATATTATACACAGTTATTATATGACCACACATAACAGGGCACTCCCCTAACAGTACACTGAAGAACAAACCATTTAAGTATTGGTAGAGTAAATGCGATGGAAACCCCCTCTGCCTGAAAACCAGCGGTTGTTGTGAAACATCAAATTTATTAAGGTCCTTGGACAATAAAAATTAGAGTAGAGGACGAGACAGGAACAAGCAAAACATATGACGCGTTTCGCACCAACGGGTGCTTTATCAAGAGCAGTCTGTAGAGTATGAATATACACAAACATAAATAATCAATTCAAAAATGACATTTAATAGGAATCATACTTGAAAGGGCTTCGTACGGCAATGGTTCAGAACACCGCCTGAGCAGGGGTGAAAAGCATGCCCCTCGACTGAGGCCACACCTCCCCACTACATACCTCACGCATTCAGCATTATAAGAAAATCCAAGTGAAATTGAAACTAACCGCGCCGAATGGGAGACTAATGGTCAATGGTCAAAAACATGTTATATAGATCACTTGGACTAACTTAAAAATGAGGTGAACCTTTGGAAGTAGAATACGTTTGGAAGGTCAAGGAAATTAAGAAAAGCAGCACCAGAATCAAGATGAAAACCTGCTAAGGGAACAAAGAGGGTTTCTTTTACTGGGACAGAGCAATCAGGCACTGAAAATGGATCTTAAGTATCTCCTACTTCAACTGGGTCTTCAATGACTTTGAGTATAGGGTCAAATACCAGTAGGCTGGCCAGACTGTCCTTGTACGAGTATGATCCGCCAGATGATTAAAGTCGGGTTTTAAAGAAGCGTCAGACATCAAACAAGAGGAAAAAAGATGCAGAAGACGAAGGAAGAAACGCAGAGCAGCCCAGGAGAGTTGGAACATTTGTCTACTGTAACAGCTCTTATACCGGTTGATCAGAAGGTCCTTAGTTTGGGTTGGGCTTTTTTCTCTACAGATCACGTTAACTTTTTTTCTACACTTGTCTGTAAGATTACCTTGAAGAAACATTTCTATGTCAATAATTGGAATTTAAATCAGTTAGGCTCCCGGGGGTCCTCGCGGCTACACAAGCATTGCTCCCTGAACAGTCTACAGCAAGCATGTCAAACTCGTGGCCAGCGAGTGACGTCCCTCAGGGGGTGCAGACCGCACTGGGTGACACCAGGGCTGGTATCCTATTTGCAGTACATAGCGCTGCTGAACTTTTTTTTTCCCGGCAGGCCGTATCCAGCCCGTGACTGTATTTCCCTCCTCCGCGCGGAGAAGATGGCCGGGGGCATGGAGCAACCAGGAGGTGAGTATTTGGGAAGGGGGGGAGGAGGTGGGAATATAATAAGCATAATAACACTAGCATATTAATGGGCAAACTAACAGTGGCATATTAATGGGCAAACTAACAGTGGCATATTAATGGGAAAACTAACAGTGGCATATTAATGGGCAAACTAACAGTGGCATATTAATGGGCAGTGAGTTACTCCATCACTTGGCACATTGCAGAGCTCTCTGCCTCAGAATGGTGTGCAGTGCATTACAGTTACTGCATCACTTGTCACATGGCAGAGCACTCTGCCTCAGAATAGTGTGCAGTGCATTACAGTTACTGCATCAATTGTCACATGGCAGAGCACTCTGCCTCAGAATAGTGTGCAGTGCATTACAGTTACTGCATCACTTGTCACACTGCAGAGCTCTCTGCCTCAGAATAGTGTGCAGTGCATTACAGTTACTGCATCACTTGTCACACTGCAGAGCTCTCTGCCTCAGAATAGTGTGCAGTGCATTACAGTTACTGCATCACTTGTCACACTGCAGAGCTCTCTGCCTCAGAATAGTGTGCAGTGCATTACAGTTACTGCATCACTTGTCACACTGCAGAGCTCTCTGCCTCAGAATAGTGTGCGGTGCATTAAGTTACTGCATCACTTGTCACACTGCAGAGCTCTCTGCCTCAGAATAGTGTGCAGTGCATTACAGTTACTGCATCACTTGCAGTCACATTGCAGAGCTCTCTGCCTCAGAATAGTGTGCGGTGCATTACAGTTACTGCATCACTTGTCACATGGCAGAGCACTCTGCCTCAGAATAGTGTGCAGTGCATTACAGTTACTGCATCACTTGTCACATGGCAGAGCACTCTGCCTCAGAATAGTGTGCAGTGCATTACAGTTACTGCATCACTTGTCACACTGCAGAGCACTCTGCCTCAGAATAGTGTGCAGTGCATTACAGTTACTGCATCACTTGTCACACTGCAGAGCTCTCTGCCTCAGAATAGTGTGTGGTGCATTACAGTTACTGCATCACTTGTCACACTGCAGAGCTCTCTGCCTCAGAATAGTGTGTGGTGCATTACAGTTACTGCATCACTTGTCACACTGCAGAGCTCTCTGCCTCAGAATAGTGTGCAGTGCATTACAGTTACTGCATCACTTGTCACATGGCAGAGCTCTCTGCCTCAGAATAGTGTGCAGTGCATTACAGTTACTGCATCACTTGTCACATGGCAGAGCACTCTGCCTCAGAATAGTGTGCAGTGCATTACAGTTACTGCATCACTTGCAGTCACACTGCAGAACTCTCTGGCTCAGAATAGTGTGCAGTGCATTACAGTTACTGCATCACTTGTCACACTGCAGAGCTCTCTGCCTCAGAATAGTGTGCAGTGCATTACAGTTACTGCATCACTTGTCACACTGCAGAGCTCTCTGCCTCAGAACAGTGTGCAGTGCATTACAGTTACTGCATCACTTGTCACACTGCAGAGCTCTCTGCCTCAGAATAGTGTGCAGTGCATTACAGTTACTGCATCACTTGTCACACTGCAGAGCTCTCTGCCTCAGAATAGTGTGCGGTGCATTACAGTTACTGCATCACTTGTCACACTGAAGAGCTCTCTGCCTCAGAATAGTGTGCGGTGCATTACAGTTACTGCATCACTTGTCACACTGCAGAGCTCTCTGCCTCAGAATAGTGTGCGGTGCATTACAGTTACTGCATCACTTGTCACACTGAAGAGCTCTCTGCCTCAGAATAGTGTGCAGTGCATTACAGTTACTGCATCACTTGTCACATGGCAGAGCACTCTGCCTCAGAATAGTGTGCAGTGCATTACAGTTACTGCATCACTTGCAGTCACACTGCAGAGCTCTCTGCCTCAGAATAGTGTGCGGTGCATTACAGTTACTGCATCACTTGTCACATGGCAGAGCTCTCTGCCTCAGAATAGTGTGCGGTGCATTACAGTTACTGCATCACTTGTCACATGGCAGAGCACTCTGCCTCAGAATAGTGTGCGGTGCATTACAGTTACTGCATCACTTGTCACACTGCAGAGCTCTCTGCCTCAGAACAGTGTGCAGTGCATTACAGTTACTGCATCACTTGTCACACTGCAGAGCTCTCTGCCTCAGAATAGTGTGCGGTGCATTACAGTTACTGCATCACTTGTCACACTGCAGAGCTCTCTGCCTCAGAATAGTGTGCGGTGCATTACAGTTACTGCATCACTTGTCACACTGCAGAGCTCTCTGCCTCAGAATAGTGTGCGGTGCATTACAGTTACTGCATCACTTGTCACACTGCAGAGCTCTCTGCCTCAGAATAGTGTGCGGTGCATTACAGTTACTGCATCACTTGTCACACTGCAGAGCTCTCTGCCTCAGAATAGTGTGCAGTGCATTACAGTTACTGCATCACTTGCAGGCACATTGCAGAGCTCTCTGCCTCAGAATAGTGTGCGGTGCATTACAGTTACTGCATCACTTGTCACACTGCAGAGCTCTCTGCCTCAGAATAGTGTGCGGTGCATTACAGTTACTGCATCACTTGTCACATGGCAGAGCACTCTGCCTCAGAATAGTGTGCAGTGCATTACAGTTACTGCATCACTTGTCACACTGCAGAGCACTCTGCCTCAGAATAGTGTGCAGTGCATTACAGTTACTGCATCACTTGTCACACTGCAGAGCTCTCTGCCTCAGAATAGTGTGCAGTGCATTACAGTTACTGCATCACTTGTCACATGGCAGAGCTCTCTGCCTCAGAATAGTGTGCGGTGCGTTACAGTTACTGCATCACTTGTCACACTGCAGAGCTCTCTGCCTCAGAATAGTGTGCAGTGCATTACAGTTACTGCATCACTTGTCACACTGCAGAGCTCTCTGCCTCAGAATAGTGTGCGGTGCATTACAGTTACTGCATCACTTGTCACACTGCAGAGCTCTCTGCCTCAGAATAGTGTGCAGTGCATTACAGTTACTGCATCACTTGTCACATGGCAGAGCACTCTGCCTCAGAATAGTGTGCAGTGCATTACAGTTACTGCATCACTTGTCACACTGCAGAGCTCTCTGCCTCAGAATAGTGTGCAGTGCATTACAGTTACTGCATCACTTGTCACACTGCAGAGCTCTCTGCCTCAGAATAGTGTGCGGTGCATTACAGTTACTGCATCACTTGTCACACTGCAGAGCTCTAGTTGTGCAAAGGTGGCAATTTTCTTTTTCTTGTTTATTTTAATTGTCACTATAAAGCTAGACAGTAACTCGTAGGACAAACTTCAGCGTGAGATAAAATGTTAAATATTAATAGATCAGTAAAGCAGCGCATGTAGTCAGATTAGTATTCACTGGTTTATTAATTGCAGTTGGATGACTGCCACAGGCGGCCCTATCACATGGATCCAGGTTAAGACGCCACTTCCTGAGAACCAGGATATAATGTGATGCCCGGCGATCAGTCTAAAGACCACTGAGCACAAGGGGGAGAACTCAGGCGGTCTCCCTCGTGCAGGGCTAACATCCCCTAGTAATCACTGCACGACCATAACCCCCACCCCCCAACTCCTTAATAAACATTTCAATAGAGCAGCTCCATATCAGTAACAGTGTTATTCTGACCGCACCTTCAGACTACGGAGAATATCCCTGTGAATCAATATCAGCAGAGCATTTTATCTTAATCACTGATAACAAACAAATAAGACCCTGGTTTCTTAAAGACATTTGTCTTAAAGGGACACGTCCACCTAAAGTGTCCGAAAATTTTTTTTTTAGAAACATGCTGTATCATGTGACATATAGAAAAGGAACCGGATCTGTCTGATCTATCCTGACCGTTCTCCGAAAAAACCTAGTTGCTCTTAAAGGGACAGTTTCACCAAGTTAATTTGTGTTTAATATATGTGAAACACGCTTATTTTTACTCTTACAGTTACAGTTCTTCTGTAGTTTTACATTGAAAAGAATTTCACTGGGGCAGAGACCTTTAGTAAGAATGGGCTTAGAAAGTGAGGTAGACCGCATAGGGAGAGGTATTAGCAGTAGGAAGTGCTCATGCCATTGTACAGAACACTGGTGAGACCTCACTTGGAGTATTGTACAGAGCACTAGTGAGACCTCACTTGGAGTATTGTACAGAGCACTAGTGAGACCTCACTTGGAGTATTGTACAGAGCACTAGTGAGACCTCACTTGGAGTATTGTACAGAGCACTGGTGAGACCTCACTTGGAGTATTGTACGCAGTACTGGAGACCGTATCTCCAGAAGGATATTGATACTTTGGAGAGAGTTCAGAGAAGGGCTACTAAACTGGTTCATGGGTTGAAGGATAAAACTTACCAGGAAAGGTTAAAGCATCTTAACATGTATGGCTTGGAGGAAAGACGTAACAGGGGGGATATGATAGAAACATTTATATACATAAAGGGAATCAACACAGTAAAGGAAGAGAGTATATTTAAAAGAAGAAAAACTACCACAACTAGAGGACATAGTCTTAAATTAGAGGGGCAACGATTAAAAAGTAATATCAGGAAGTATTACCTTACTGAGAGGGTAGTGGATGTATGGAATAGTCTTCCAGTAGAAGTGGTAGAGGTAAACACAGTCAAGGATTTTAAGCATGCGTGGGATAGACACAAGGCTATCCTAGCTATAAGACCGTGAACGGGGGACTAATAAAAGTACTCAAAAAAAATTGGGCAGACTAGATGGACCGAATGGTTCTTATCTGCCAACACATTCTATGTTTCTATGTTTCTATGTTTCTGGCCATAGCATCAGCAATAAATATGTTAGATTTTGTAGGCTATAACAGGCATGTTTCGGACCACTCCAGTCATCACAAGATCTGGGAGGATGTGGCTGTGTGTCCTCTGGAAGTCATGTAAGCGAGCACAGTGACGGCAAGCTAACACACAAGGTTTCTGAGTCCGCTGTAATGGTAATATACCACGCCCTCTCCCTATAGACGATGCTGTATACACATAAAATGGGAAACAACTGGTAACGGCTACCGTTTCATTTCTCACTCTACGAAACAGATGTTTGCAGCTAATTAAAGGACAACAAAAAATAACTTGTTTAATTGAAAGACTGAATCAAGTGTAGATGATTTATAAATACATTATTTAATGAAATAATATAAATTAAGTGACTTATTAAGCCTTCTTTACTCCATATAGCTCTCTCAGGGGGCAGACATGTTGGTTAGAATCTTTACTCCATATAGTTCTCTTAGGGGGCAGACATGTTGGTTAGAATCTTTACTCCATATAGCTCTCTCAGGGGGCGGACATGTTGGTTAGAATCTTTACTCCATATAGTTCTCTCAGGGGGCAGACATGTTGTATTTAGAATCTTTACTCCATATAGTTCTCTCAGGGGGCGGACATGTTGGTTAGAATCTTTACTCCATATAGCTCTCTCAGGAGGCAGACATGTTGGTTAGAATCTTTACTCTATATAGTTCTCTCAGGGGGCAGACATGTTGGTTAGAATCTTTACTCCATATTGTTCTCTCAGGAGGGAGACATGTTGGTTAGAATCTTTACTCCATATAGTTCTCACAGGGGGCAGACATGTTGTTTAGAATCTTTACTCCATATAGTTCTCTCATGGGGCAGAGATGTTGGTTAGAATCTTTACTCCATATAGTTCTCTCAGGGGTCGGACATGTTGGTTAGAATCTTTACTCCATATAGTTCTCTCAGGGGTCGGACATGTTGGTTAGAATCTTTACTCCATATAGTTCTCTCATGGGGCAGAGATGTTGGTTAGAATCTTTACTCCATATAGTTCTCTCAGGGGGCGGACATGTTGGTTAGAATCTTTACTCCATATCGTTCTCTCAGGGGGCAGACATGTTGGTTAGAACCTTTACTCCGTATAGTTCTCTCAGGGGGCAGACATGTTGGTTAGAATCTTTACTCCATATAGTTCTCTCAGGGGGCAGACATGTTGGTTAGAATCTTTACTCCATATAGTTCTCTCGGGGGGGCAGACATGTTGGTTAGAATCTTTACTCCATATCATTCTCTCAGGGGGCAGACATGTTGGTTAGAACCTTTACTCCGTATAGTTCTCTCAGGGGGCAGACATGTTGGTTAGAATCTTTACTCCATATAGTTCTCTCAGGGGGCAGACATGTTGGTTAGAATCTTTACTCCATATAGTTCTCTCAGGGGGCAGACATGTTGGTTAGAATCTTTACTCCATATAGTTCTCTCGGGGGGGCAGACATGTTGTTTAGAATCTTTACTCCATATCATTCTCTCAGGGGGCAGACATGTTGGTTAGAACCTTTACTCCGTATAGTTCTCTCAGGGGGCAGACATGTTGGTTAGAATCTTTACTCCATATAGTTCTCTCAGGGGGCAGACATGTTGGTTAGAATCTTTACTCCATATAGTTCTCTCAGGGGGCAGACATGTTGGTTAGAATCTTTACTCCATATAGTTCTCTCGGGGGGGCAGACATGTTGGTTAGAATCTTTACTCCATATAGTTCTCTCGGGGGGGCAGACATGTTGTTTAGAATCTTGGGTCAGATCTTCACTCACCTTGGATCAAAAGATCTGACCCAAGATTCTAAACAACATGTCTGCCTCCTGGTAGTGCTATATGGAGTAAGCATTTCTATGTAACATGACTACACTTGGTGTAGTTTTTCAATTAAACACAACTTATTTTTTTTGCTCCAGTGAGGTCTGGATCCCTGGCTTCTGTGCTAACTCGGCTGTATCAATGGTTCTACACTGCTGCCAGGCAGTAATTGACCGCCTTTGGGGAGTATAAATTGGGAAGCAATTCTTCAATACACTCAATACTCGAGGGAAAGTTATTTGCAGCCTTTCTCCTCTTGTATTAGAATATTATGGTTTCCCCAAATAAAAAAAAATGACCTACTAGTATTTTCCACCCGTTACACACGGACCTCTTTTAACCCCCTTATGACAACGCTAGAAACCGGACCACTCATTGCTTTCTTCACTTTGTTCCTGTAAAAAGATACTGTTTTAAGAATATATCTGCTATATGTCTGTTATATAGAAGCACAAGTGAAATGTTCATTGCCCCTAGTATGAGGATGAACTGGAAGGTACTTTTGATAGTACACGATAGGGTCTCTCGCTGCTAGCACAGCTGTGCGTGTGCTGACGTTTGTCAGCGTGCGACAACCAGGAAGTGCTGTGTCTCGCATGTGAGACACAGCAGATCGTAAACCCGCGTGTATCTATTAAGATACACGTCAGGTTTACTTACAAAGACCGGGACATATTTTGTTTAACCCTTGCTTCCTTGAAGGTAGCAAGGGTTAAACATGTTGGAATGTCCCTTTAACTGGTGTATTAGAAAGTGGTATTTTTATATAACATCCACCAGCTATTGTTGAGTTTCCTACCCTGACAATCAAAATAAACAGATGTGAAACAAATACTCACTCAGATATGGAGAAAGCTCGGGGCAGACTTTACCATCCATTTGTTCGGTCGGTACTTCCACAATAGCCGGATATTTCTCCTCACTTATCCCTTCGTGTAAAGTGCTTTTCCAAAATGTATCTACCGGCGTCTTGGGGTGGGAGCATGTGAACTCTGCAATGTAAATGGTGCCCCACCCCACCATCATGACGACCAGGGTTACAAGCAGTAGTACCTTTGGTTTGCAGAATAAAGAGAGGGAAGCACTGTTAAAGCCCATCCCGAGGACGGGTGTCTGAAGCCTTGCGGAAAGCAGCGGGAAGAAAAATTAAAAATAAGATCTAAAAGGATGGGCAATATTCACATCATCACAGCGTCCGTGAACCTATAGTTGCCCCCCAGTGCCGGCCCATCAATCCAATGCATTCATACATTCTTCTCTAGAGATAAGCGACCTGCAAGGGAAAAAATATATATCTATATTTATGATCATTCCCTTTATAGTGAATACATAGACATATATATACAAAAATAAAAACCTGGAAAAGTGAATTCCTAAAAAGCAGTATAAAGATAGAAAACCCCAGAACACACACTATAAAAACAAACAAAAAACAAACAAACTTATATTTGTAAAATACAAACCAAACAAGGTGGGAAATTAATAAAACACAACTTATAATTGCAATACAGCAGCTTGTCTTGATATAGGAAAAGCTCTGCTATAATTAGAGAGCTAAACAGAGAATAAATATTTCGGAAGTGCACGTATATAAAAAACAAAAACAAAAAAAACAATGAAATTTAATGGATTTACAACACAATAAAGATAAATGTAATAGTACTATACATAGTTAAAGACACAGCAATAAATAAAAACAATCATGTTAAATAAAGCCAAAATTAAAAAAATGTTAAAAACACAGACAAAAATAGATATAATGGTCTCTGTAATTTAGGTATTATAAGGTCAGAAAGGATTTTGTCTGTAAGTGTTTAGAACTTTTGTGCTTTTATATCTTTGTCATTATTTTTATTAGTTTTATTTATGTCTATATCTCTGTACTATTCTATTTATCTTTATTGTGTTTTATAACCATTGTTATTGTTACAAGTGCTGGCTCCTGATTTCTTTATTCTCTTTATAGCGATATAGCAGGAAATCAATAAACTCTAGTTAAAGTAGTGTGTCACCTAGACCCAGATAAGTCTCGCTGCTCAGGCTGCGGCCTCTACAATACACATGTTGTATTGCAGGGGCGGGCCAAGGTTTTTATGAAGTGGGTCACATGTTCCAAAATGGGTATTGTTAGGGTTAACTCCCATTTATTGTGTTAACAGTATCACAAGAGTTAATTCGGCATTGGAGTGATACATTGCCGTATACCAGAGACGTGCTAGAGGACCAGGTCCCTTTCACATATCTGTTTTGGGCCGTGTTCATTTTTAGTTCCTGTTCTAGTGGAAAAAAAGTTTAGTTGCCCTTTAAGGAATTCTTCACACCAGAACTAAAACCTACTGCTGCCACCAAACCTTTTTTATTGTTTAGCAAGCTCCTGGACCCGATCGGTGCATTTCCGGGCATGTGATCGCGGTGATTGAGTGATCACCGCGATAACATGCAAATTAGATGCACAGTCAGTGCGTTCACACACTGACTTTGCCTCTAATTCACTCTCTGTGCTTCACGTTCTTATAGTAAAGCACAGAGAGTGACCTGTAAGTAAAAATAAATTAATAACATACACAGAGGTAAAAAAATAAATTAAAAAACATTAATCCTTTCATTGCTGATCACAGTTTTTAACTGTGATCAGTTTCCTTTCACTTTATGGCCCTCATTTAGTTTTTTTTTTAACAGATTTTTTTATTTTTACAATTTATAAAGTTTTTTTTAATAAATAAAGGTAATTTTAATATATTTATTTAATAAAATTTAACCCCTGCATGCCTGTTGCATGATTTTTACGGATCTGACATCGCACTCTTCAGAGTTTTTTTCTATCTTTTTTGTTTAGGGGGGTTTGGGAACCAATATTTTTCTTTTTTATTAGTTAGTTAATTAGGGGAGATAAGTGGGTTAGTGTTGCACTAGTTGTGTAGCTTATTATTGGGGAAATAATGGGGAAAAACTTTTTTTTCCTCCAAAATTTCCTCTTTTATATGTATTTTTTAGAACTAAAACGTAAATCATTTTTATGTATAGGGTATCAAAAGAAAGCTCTAACTGTCCTTTAAAAAACAACATATAACTTGTATGGGTACGTTAAATGAGAGAGAGGAAAATTATGTTTCAAAAACCGCATATTAAAAATTTAAAAACGCTCTGGTCCTTGGCCCAGGAAAATCCCTGGTCCTTAAAGGGTTAAAATATATACTTTTTCAAGCCATGCCCCAAATCTTCAAGGAAGGAAGCCTAGAGTGCACCACGCGCATGTCCTGAGCTCTGCGAGGAAGATTTCAATTCATTAGGTGCAAGATCCTGCAGTGCTTGGGATTGCTGGGACAAAAAGAAAATGGCTCACTGTCCCTTTAATACTGTGAAATCAATACCAATTGATCACTCTATCCAATGCAGTGGAAGTCGGTGAACGTTTGGCGTCAGGACCGACACCACCTTTAACAAATAATGAAACTACAGCAGTTATTTTTCTTTTGAAACATGTGATGTCATGACACCAGATACAAATCCGTTCGCTCATTCAGTTCCTTAAAGGGTTTTATGTACAAGATTTTTTTATTTTCTTTATTTATTATTTCCTCTATGGTACACCTGTTTTAGATGGATGTCAAATAAAATCACTTTTACTTTAAAACTAAACGACAGTTCCCCTGTTGTTTTGCATTGAAAATAATATGACTGGTGGCCTTTAAATTCCGTGACATCATAGAGAGGGCGTACACAGGAGGCGGGACTAGCTCCATCTGCAGCAGTTTCCATGCTCCCCTTTGAGAATGTGCTATCAGTCTGTCTCTGTTGAATTCTGTTGGATCCAGGGGGGCATATTACACAATAATTGCAGGTTTTTGGGAGACAGGAAGTTTTTTTTTCTCTTTACTTTACATGATACAGAACTAAAAATCACACTGGGAAAAAGCCAGGGCACTTATCAAGCAGTAGTTTTCCACTTGCACCACAGTGAGTTTATTTAAAGGACAACTGCAGGCAAAGGGGACAGTCTAGTCCCCAAACTTACTTTGGTGCATGCAGGGGCGGGCTGGGGCGGGGGGCAGGGAGGCAATTGCCCCCCAGGCCGCCCTAATGCATGCTAAAAACGGCCGCTGGGCTGTCTTTAACGCTGGGCGCCCCAGGGGGTGACGGCCGATACTTTCCCCCCCACTTTCCCAGTACTTACCTCCTTGCTGCTGTCCCCCGGTGCTGCAGGTCCGTGGCTGTGAGGGAAGCGTTCTGCGCTCCCCTCCAGCCAATGCGCACTCAATGAAGTTTGTTGAAAAAAAAAGTTTGGCATATTGAGGGGAATCATCCTAGCATATTGAGGGGCATACTCCTGGCATATTGAGGGGCAAAATCCTGGCATATTGAGGGGAACATCCTGGCATATTGAGGGTGCATAATCCTGGCATATTGAGGGGGCATAATCTTGGCATATTGAGGGTAAAATCCTGGCATATTGAGGATAAAATCCTGGCATATTGGTGGAGCATAATCCTGGCATATTGAGGGGCATACTCCTGGCATATTGTGGGGCATAATCCTGGCATATTGTGGGGAAAACTCCTGGCATATTGAGGGAACAATCCTGGCATATTGAGGGGAACATCCTGGCATATTGAGGGGGCATAATCTTGGCATATTGAAGGGGAAAATCCAGGCATATTGTGGGGGAAAATCCTGGCATATTGAGGGGGAAATCCTGGCATATTGAGGGGGCATAATCTTGGCATATTGAGGGGGCATAATCTTGGCATATTGAGGGGAAAATCCTGGCATATTGAGGGGCATCATCCTGGCATATTGAGGGGAAAATCCTGGCATATTGGGGGGCAAAATCCTGGCATATTGAGGGGGCATAATCCTGGCATATTGAGGGGGCATAATCCTGGCATATTGTGGGGGAAAATTCTGGCATATTAAGTGGCAAATCCTGGCATATTGAGAGGCAAATATTGGCATATTGTGGGGGAAAATCCTGGCAATATTCGTTATAAAACAAGGAAAAGAGGGCCGTGGATAGGAAGGCGATTCGGTGGTGCAATGGGCCACTTGACTGGATTTGCCCCCCAGGCCTAAGGCTGCCAGCCCTCCCCTGGGTGCATGTTGAAGATTACTACTTGTCTAGAGCACAGAATTTTTTTCCAGTGTGATTTGATGCAGGCATTGTTCATAAATCACATTTTTAATATTTAACTCAAGCCCTCCCCGGTGATTACTCTGAATGTTTACTGCAGGTGCGGCAGGAAATTGACTTTTACTCATCTAGTGTGGGCAGTCCTGGTTTCTTGCAAACTTCTGTAATTTCGCAATTTCTTCTAGCTGTAAGTATTTTATATTTTAAGCAATGCAAAATGTAAATCATGCATTTTAAAGTACTTTGAAAGCACATTAATATGCATTAATATTTGGAAGATGCATTTTGGTCACTAGACCTTGGGCAGACTAGATGGGCCGAATGGTTCTTATGTGCAGACACATTATATATTTCTATATTCTAAACAGTCCCTTCAAGGTTTTATTGAAATATTGCATCAAGTGTAGACATTTGAAATAGAAATGTTTTTATCTGGCATCAAATAGATATAACAATCTCCTATGTACTTAAAGGGACACTCCCACCAAAAAGTGAGGATTTTATGAAATATTTTACTAAACAAGTGTGACTGGGCGCTGCCATTTTGTGAAATATAGTGTTTTTGGTGCCACCCCCTAGTGACTGTACAGCACTAGTATCTCACTTTGGGGCTGGGGACACAGAATGCAGTCTATAAGTCTGAATTCTGATCATAGACTTGCACTAAATGGGAGGGTGATGAAACTATTACATCACAAGGGGGCGGAGTTATGATCCTGTTTGATCAGGTCACTCTGCTCTCTCTGTGTTGGAAGGCAGGTAAAAAAAAGTTGGACACAGCCACCTAGTCCTGCCCACTATGATACACAGGCGCCAGTAAGAGAGCAGGGGAGTATCTTATGACATCATCATGCACGGTCTGGCCACAGTTGTAAATTGAGAGTTGCTGGAAGATTTTGGAGAATATTGCATCATGGGAAAAATTCTCAAAATGGATGCTGGAGATAAACACCAAATTTCATTTTTACATTTATATGCAATTAAATCAAACAGAAGAAAACAAACAGTGGCATATGTCTTATATATGTGTTTGTTTTAAATGTAGTTACATCTTATGATTTTAGTCCTAAATTGCTACAATTTGTCAAAGTAATACAGGCTGCCTGCAAACCAACCTAGTTTGATCTAAGCAGTCCTCCCGGAGCAATAGTTAATGATTTTATGCAATAAACACAGGCACCTCAGTCAATTGTTCACATAGATAATTTGGCAACAAATAAGGCATTCTTAGTACTACACCTGTGTCCTTATACTGAGCCAAGTGACAGGCAGCTCACTATGTAACAAAAACAGCCATTCAAGGTTTTTCCAACCAGTTCAAGATAAAAGCGTGGGTTTTATAACCAGTTCTGGTTTATTCAGATAGACTCACAATCACTATAGTTTGCTACTGATAAGAGGCTCTAACAAGAGTACACGCTTTTGTTGGCTTGCAGGTAGCTTGCAACTTTTAATAGTGTGGCATATTGCTGCAATTTAACACTAAAGCAGGGTTTGACAAATCTCATTTAGTTTTAGGAGCCAACAATAAAATTTAAGAGCCAGACAACAGCACAAACACAAAATCACACAGTCATGCACACCGTTACACAGTCACACACATACACAGAGTCGCACTCAGTCACACACACACATAGTCGCACACAATCACACACACAGTCTCACACAGTCACACTCAGTCACACACACACACATACAGTCACAAACTCAATCACACACACACATACAGTCACACACACACATACAGTCACAAACTCAGTCACACACACACACACATACACACATACAGTCACAAACTCAGTCACACACATACAGTCACATTTACAGACAAATACAGTCAAAAGCCAGCATTTTTTATTTATTTTTATTAACATGTCCCGCCTCCCTATCCCCTTCACGATCGCCAATCACGGTTTGCTAACTGCTGGAATACTGTGAGCTCGGTAAAACTAACATGCTTCTGTATTGACGCACTTCAACCATGTCTGCTGAGACCTCGTTGTGACAGCCAATCACAGCAATCGGATATTTATAGCTGGCAAAGCAAGTGCCTGCTTTGCCAGCTATAGTCTCTCCCTGTCCACAGCAATCATAGCCCCTGTGGGTCCCTGCCAAATAAATCGAGAGACCTCCTGACTTCAGTTGTGCCCGAACCTGGACGGTCAGACAGGTTTAGTAAAATGTAGCGGGTGTTCGCTATGAGCACCGGCTACATTTTCCGGACAGAGGCCACTCAAAGTCAGACAGACAGAGGTCACTCATTTGACCGGTGGGACCCCGTTACAAGTCCCGGCAGCGGGATCCGAGCACCACTCATCACTGGGAGCTGTTAAACACAGGACGTTCTATGCCATCCAGGCATCGGGAGTGGGTTAAATACCACTTCAAAACAATTAAATTGGACCTAACCGCTTGAACACAGGACAGGCGTGCAGTTCATCCCCTTCTTTTCAATACAGAAGGAGTCCCAAATAAGTTTAAATTAACTGTATTCAAACAAATATATACATTTATAGGGATAATGAGAATATGAGTGGGCAGTTAAGTCAGGTGGGCCGCACCTTGCTGTCAAACCAGCCGTATTGGGAACACAGGCAGCATACTGGAGGCCTATGGGACTAAGGGTGAACATCCCCCCCCCCCCCCCCCATTAATCATTCAATGGAAGCCAAGCGAAGAAAGAACACTGCATTCACTGCACCGTGTCAACGGTCAAACATAGAAATTACCAAAGGGATAATAAAGACTTCAGCTCTGGGAATATTTTCAATAGACAGAGGTTTAGCGATAGGCGCAGACGACAAAGGAGGCACAAACGGACCATTCTGAAGGCACATAGACTTCAGAAAATAACACTCCCCCTTTTCAAATTACACTAATAAATAAAATAAAAAGTTAAGTTTTAATGGACTTTGCCCCTTTAAAAAAAAAATCTCTTACGTTAATAAAAGTTACATTTTAATGGACTTTGGAGGTAGTCCGATCCGTTGTCCCCTTTTTCGCCTCCACAGCCAATATTTTGGATTATTTTATTGGTGGTGTTGGCTTGGTTCTCCCTAATCTCTGTGCTTTAATGAAATAAATATAAAGTACCTCATATTAAAACCTCTTTGAACCTTTGTTCGGAGCTTTGGGTGAGAAGAGGAATGATCTCACCCATGAGGGGGGGGCGGGGTGGGTCAGTAAGGTGCTATATATTATTTAATTAAAGCATTTCTATTTGGAATGACTATACTTGATGCAATCTTTAAAGTTAAACAAAACACTTTGTAAAGTTGTCCCTTAAAAAGTGCAGTGAGATTATAGATCAGATTATAGATTAGACTACATTACAGCTGTGCTTTATATATGCGGATCTTATGGTCATGCAGTCACTGGAATAAAATGTAATATATACCTTTGTTAGCAATCTGGGATATTGTATAGATAACATTTAAAGAGCAGGGGGTTTTCCACGAAAGGGGCACTTTAAAAGTTTAACCATTTCCCGACCACTGTATTTGGCCTGCTTGTCAAAATGTTACAGAATCAATTTGTAAAACTCAGTCTGTTCCTGGCTACCAAACCCTGGTATGTGTTATTAAATCAGGGAAGCAAAAAAAACAATAGAAAGTGACCCAGATTGAGAGCATTGTAATGGATGGGCATCTCCGATAAGCTCTGTACACCACAACATGAATCATTGGTGTGTGTGCTCAAGGTTTTTCTATAGTCCCCTGAATCACTTGCCACAGTGCCAATATTCCTGCATATCACTTGCCACAGTACCATTATTCCTGCATATCACTTGCCACAGTACCATTATTCATCCATATCACTTGCCACAGTGCCATTATGCCTCCATATCACTTGCCACAGTGCCATTATGCCTCCATATCACTTGCCACAGTGCCATTATGCCTCCATATCACTTGCCAGTGCCATTATGCCTCCATATCACTTGCCACAGTGCCATTATGCCTCCATATCACTTGCCACAGTGCCATTATGCCTCCATATCACTTGCCACAGTGCCATTATGCCTCCATATCACTTGCCACAGTGCCATTATGCCTCCATATCACTTGCCACAGTGCCATTATGCCTCCATATCCCTTGCCACAGTGCCATTATGCCTCCATATCACTTGCCACAGTGCCATTATTCCTCCATATCACTTGCCACAGTGCCATTATGCCTCATAATCACTTGCAAGAACTGAACAAGACATTGTTAAAATCAAGACAGTGGGAATGAGTGGGAAGGATAGGCGAGAAAGAAAAAAATACACATTAATTAATGTAAAACTGTTTTTATAATTAATCTAATATGTTTGGGTAAGTTTTACAGGAGATCAAATACTATATTAGACTGCCACGAGGGGAATTTATTTTTACCCTCAATGATAGAGTGCAATTTTTAGGGAAGGGAAAAAAAATGCATAAAATTAAAATGGATTGATGCAGCCAGACACCTGGGATTTTTAAATGTTTGTTAGTTAAACAAATAATTATAGATAATTATATTGTGTATTTGTTAATCTGACTAATAACCTGATCACTAAAATTCTAATCTGTTCTCTCCCGTGTATAAACCCATAAAACTCATGTAAACATCCAATACATTTAGAGTTTTATTTATCTGTACAATTGGTTGACCTAATAACTTTTTTTTTACAAGACTTTGGTTAATGTTCCTGGGATCCGAGGAGAGACAGCTAAATGAGTTTATATAGCAACTAAACTGGGTAAACTCAGCTGCTATGGGCTAAGTGGGGCCTTCAGGGGGGATGAGAAATGGACCGGGGCAGAGAGATCATAGGATGAAGGAAAAATATGCCTATTAAAGGACCAAGCTCGAAAATATGTCCGAATATAACATTCTGCAGCCCTGTGTTAAATAAGGGATTTAAAGGACAATTGAAGCAACAAATTAACTTGTGTTTAATTGAAAGATGTCATCAAGTGAAGGCGTTTTACATGTTTTAATGAATATAAATAATGTACTTTATTGACCCTCTTTGGTTCAAATAGCTCTAACAGGGGGCGGACATATTGTTTAGAATCTTGGGCAGATCTTCATTTATCTGTGCGAAGGTTCACACAGACCCCAACATTCCATACAGCATGTCTGCCCCGTTAGAGCATTAGTTGTATTCTGTCATTAAAACATTTCTATACACACCGTCTACACTTGTTGTCATCTTTCAGTTAAACACGAGTTATTTTACATTAAAATGTATATAGCGCCAGCAATTTACAGAGCATATTCATATAAAGTTAGACATCCAAGAACAGACTGATACATAAGCAGAGAGCCCCTTGCTCACAGAGCTTACAATCTAAAACAAACACAGCTACAAAGGCAGAGAAGGAAACTAAATTACACAGATTACAAAAAAATGGTCAGTGATATAGAGTTAAATATATAAAACGTCCTACTTTACAGTCCAGCAGTCACTCACTTGTTTGGTTTCATCCTTTTAGCAGTTGAAGATTTTTCGTAAAAGCCTTTGGGTGAAGCTTGTCCCCCCACCACACACACACACACACATACACATCCAGAAATCTCTGCTCCTAGTGCACCAAGTCACTTTTAACATCTGATCCACTGCAAGAAGAACATGTAAGCCCCTTTCAGTTGTGTGTGAGCCACTCCCTCCTCCTCTGCCCCTCCTTTTCATTGAGCACAGTGTATGTGGCAAGCTGAGGGGTGGGCTTGACAGGGGAGAGGGTTGGAGTTTGCCAAGAATGCAGTCAGAGGAGATCGTTCTGCATTCAGCCTGTCCAAAACACTCCAAGTGCTGTGTGACCTCCTCAGATACTAAAAGAAAGTTACAACTTATTTCTTTTCACTAGAAACCGGTTCAATTAAATTGGATTTTTCTAGCATTATATATGTTTTCATTATTTGCTATTTAATTAACCCTCTGATCGACATTTATTAAAGTGAGAATTCCAGATTATTTTTAGTTATTTCATGGACAAGAGAGTGTAGATTTGGCAGGAAAACAAATCCACTCCAAATGAAATTAGAAACATAGAAACATAGAATGTGTCAGCAGATAAGAACCATTCGGTCCATCTAGTCTGCCCAATTTTTTTTTTGGAGTACTTTTATTAGTCCCCAGTTCCCGGTCTTATAGCTAGGATAGCCTTGTGTTTATCCCACTCATGATTAAAATCCTTGACTGTGTTTACCTCTACCACTTCTGCTGGAAGGCTATTCCATACATCCACTACCCTCTCAGTAAAGTAATACTTCCTGATATTACTTTTAAATCGTTGCCCCTCTAATTTAAGACTATGTCCTCTAGTTGTGGTAGTTTTTCTTCCTTTAAATATACTCTCTTCCTTTACTGTGTTGATTCCCTTTATGTATTTAAATGTTTCTATCATAACTATACTACTATAGTATTACTATAATACTTTTACACTGTATTAACCTCTACCACTTCTACTGGAAGGCTATTCCATACATCCACTACCCTCTCAGTAAAGTAATACTTTCATTAGTCCCTGGCCTTATCTTATATCTAGGATAGCCTTATACCTATACCACGCATGCTTAAACTCCTTCACTGTATTAACCTCTACCACTTCTACTGGAAGGCTATTCCATACATCCACTACCTTCTCAGTAAAGTAATACTTTCATTAGTCCCTGGCCTTATCTTATATCTAGGATAGCCTTATACCTATCCCATGCATGCTTAAACTCCTTCACTGTATTATCCTCTACCACTTCTACTGGAAGACTATTCCATGCATCCACTACCCTCTCAGTAAAGTAATACTTTCATTAGTCCCTGGCCTTATCTTATATCCAGGATAGCCTTATACCTATCCCACACATGCTTAAACTCCTTCACTGTATTATCCTCTACCACTTCTACTGTAAGACTATTCCATGCATCCACTACCCTCTCAGTAAAGTAATACTTTCATTAGTCCCTGGCCTTATCTTATATCTAGGATAGCCTTATACCTATCCCATGCATGCTTAAACTCCTTCACTGTATTATCCTCTACCACTTCTACTGGAAGACTATTCCATACATCCACTACCTTCTCAGTAAAGTAATACTTTCATTAGTCCCTGGCCTTATCTTATATCTAGGATAGCCTTATACCTATCCCATGCATGCTTAAACTCCTTCACTGTATTAACCTCTACCACTTCTACTGGAAGACTATTCCATACATCCACTACCCTCTCAGTAAAGTAATACTTTCATTAGTCCCTGGCCTTATCTTATATCTAGGATAGCCTTTTACCTATCCAACGCATGCTTAAACTCCTTCACTGTATTAACCTCTACCACTTCTACTGGAAGACTATGCCATGCACCCACTACCCTCTCAGTAACGTAATAGCTAGTTTTACTTAGTCCCATCTTTAAATAAGTTACCTGCGCCTGTTCAGTGTCTCACCGTGCTCAACACATTCATTTGCTAGATGTGGCGATTTTCTGTACTCGTTGGGATATTGGATTTAGATGACCGACAGGAATTGGTTGACGCAAGTCTCTGTTTTTTTTACCCTCCAGCAATGCTCTCTGCCCCACTCCCAATTTCTGAGAGTTATTCGCTAATAACTCTGACCCCCATTAAGTGTGGCATTCAACTAAAAGAGGATACATTTGGATTCAGATAAAGGGGGGGGGGGGGGGGGGAGATACACGTAAAAGGATTGGTACAAGCAGCATTAGATTAAACAAAAAATACAAGATCCCAGTTGTCACCTATAGAAAAAATCGGAACATCGTAAACAATGACACTACTTTATCGACAGCATTTCAACAAAAGTATCTTAATTGCGTGACCCTTTCTCACATGATGTCATCAACTCACTTTGTCCATCGCGTTACTTGTGGGACATTTATATGATACCCTATCCCTGTGGGCATGACTATGCAGGGAGGGGGGGGGGGGTGGACCTGACCTAAGGATCATCCTAAAGGTCACAGGTCATCCATTTGCAAGGCTTATAGAGAGAAGACAAGTTGTCATAGCTTAGCTTTATGGCCATAGATCATGGTCCTGGTACTTCGTAGGGAAGTGGACCGGTCTTGGTTATTCCTCCAATTGGAGAGCCAGTGGATCCCAAGGTAAAACATCTGTATACGTCATCTGTGATGTATGGTTTTAAGTTGTTTGTATGTTTTTTTCCTTGTTGTATATTGCCCTTTTATTATGTAGGTTCCCAGCTTTATGGTCCGTTTCTGTAGTGACGGACATAATCCCGTATATATACATTGCCTGGTGCTCAATGAGTCATGGGTTTAGCAGCTCTATGCTTATCTTCAGATTATGGATCCAGGGTGTCTTCAACATAATTAAAACTTTGTTATGGCTCAGGGCAGAATTACACTGTGGTTAGTACAGATTTCAGAGTTACGGAAAGTTAGTTTTCAGCTAGGCCGCACGCGCAAGAGCCCCATAGCTAGGCCGCACGCGCAAGAGCCCCATAGCTAGGCCGCACACACATGCAAGAGCCCCATAGCTAGGCCGCACACACACGCAAGAGCCCCATAGCTAGGCCGCACACACACGCAAGAGCCCCATAGCTAGGCCGCACACGCAAGAGCCCCATAGCTAGGCCGCACACACACGCAAGAGCCCCATAGCTAGGCCGCACGCGCAAGAGCCCCATAGCTAGGCCGCACACGCAAGAGCCCCATAGCTAGGCCGCACACACACGCAAGAGCCCCATAGCTAGGCCGCACACACACGCAAGAGCCCCATAGCTAGGCCGCACACACACGCAAGAGCCCCATAATTAGGCCACACACACGCAAGAGCCCCATAGTTAGGCCAATCACACACAAGAGCCCCATAGTTAGGCCAATCGCACACACGAGACCCATAGTTAGGCCAATCACACACAAGAGACCCATAGTTAGGCCAATCACACACAAGAGACCCATAGTTAGGCCACACACAAGAGACCCATAGTAGGGCTGCACATTGGGGCCCAATAAATATGGCACACACTGAAGCCCCGGTGACAATTGTAAAACAATAAATATCTATACACACACAGATATATTTCTCTCTATAGATAGTTGCATTTATACTTATTTGAACTTTTTAATATTATATTCAACTATTTTCATATATATTAAAAAGGTTATTGAAAAATTGTATTTCTTGTTTTTATTCCCTTCTTCTGCACCTACGTTGCACCTAAAGGACTTAACACAGCCCCATACAGTACCCACAGCACTTGCCATGCACCTATATTGCACCCACATCACTAAGCTTGTACTCATATTGCACCTACACGATTTGGCATGCCACAGTGTCAATGCCCCACTGAACTGCCCCTGCAGAACAAGCCACAATGTTACTTTCCCCCATAGTACATGTTATTTTGCCCCACAGAACATGCCACAGCATCACTTTGCCAATTAAAATAAGCCATTGTCCGGTACCAATTAACATGCAACAGTCACTTTGTCATTAACATATGCAACAGTCAGTTTACCTGTTAAAATATGCCACTGTTGTCCATATATGCCATAGCCAGCTTGCCATTTAACATGCCACAGCCAATTTGCCCATTATTATGCCAGCATTAGGTTTTCCATTAATATGCCAGTATTATTTTGTCATTAATATGCCAGTTTTATTTGTCCATTAATAAGCCACAGCCAATTTGCCCATTAATAAGCCACAGCCAATTTGCCCATTAATATGCGACAGCCAATTTGTCCTTAATATGCCAGCATTAGGTTTTCCATTAATATGCCAGTATTACCGTATTTGATCGAATATAAGACAAGGTTTTTTTCCAGAGCAAATGTCCGTCATAATGGATGGAAGTGTCGGGCAGCATGGAGGATGTCTGCACGGAGAGAGAAAAGGAGGGAGGGAGGTGAAGAGAGAAAGACAAGTTTGGGGGGGGGAGGGGGAGAGACAGCTGGGGGGGGGGGGGAGAGAGGCAGCATTGGCACATAAAAGGAAATAAAAACAAGAAATGCATTTGTTTAATATCATATTTTTTTATTAAATATTAAAAAGCAATTTACATGTGAATTTATACAAGTTTAACTTTTTTCCTAAAGGAATATCCAAAGTTTGGGGGGTCGTCTTATAATCAGGGTGGTCTTATATTCCAGCAAATACGGTATGACTACACAGTCACGTTATTATAGGAATGTAGTTACCCAGCATTCCCAGCGAGTCCACTTACCAGGATGTGATAACTTAATGTAAAAGGTATTAAATACTGTCCAGTCACGTATCGTCACTAGAAGCAAGGACCTCAGTATAGGTTTAGACAGAGATCACCTGTTACCAGACGCATTTTTTGGTCCGAGGCTAGACTGGCTTGTTTCAAAAGGGGGGCAGCTTTCAATGACACACAAACAGAATATAAAGAAATAAAAATAATTTCTTAACGTTAGAGAGGCTGTTTAGATTGTGACCCTGCACAGGCAAGCCAGCACTGATTCTCTAGTTAGCTTTGGTTTAGGAAGGACCCTAAAGTCTACATGACACCCAACTTTTAAAGGGACAGTGTCACCTAACTTATTTTCAAATATATGCGACTTGTTTTAGAACAATGGCCTGTCGTTGTGTTATTTTACATTAAAATAACATCACAGGGAGGGGCTTGGAGAGAGAGAGAGAGGCAGGACGGTTGCTACAGCAACAGAAATAAATGGGTCAACTTTATTTGCAGTTTTGAGGTCTGGAGAAAATAAGCGGAATGCGACAGATCGGTTTCTTTTTTCGATTCCGTATTGATGATGTATTCGTTATGGTTTTTGGGGCACTGTAGGTGCAACTGCTCGTTTAACAAGTTATTTTTCAGCCTACAGATAAACTTATGGAAAAAACACAATTTACGGAGCAAACCCAACCTCGTCCATGTCCTACACCCGATACAAAACAAATTCTACCGATGAAAAATAAAAAAAGCTAAAAAAGAGGAGAACATATGGCTGCTCGAGAGAGATAATGGGTATCAGATCAGGTCAATAATAATTTCCTTTCTATTGCATAAGAACAAGGATGTAATAGTGACTAATCCGCTGACGCATTTGATAACAGAATGCCAAGGTAAATACATTCATCGATATGAAATTATAATGTACTATCCGGCTTGTTTAACATGCCACTACACTATATAATGACCAAACTTTTATAAAGCCGATGGAGTTCACCCTGGAAGCAGAGGTTTGAATATTGCCTCTTTTCCTATGTATTTGCTTCAGTAGATACATTTAGGGGGTCTATCCCTAAATTCTGCCTACGCCATTTCTTACACTTCAGTGTCGTATGTTCTGGATAGCCATAAGTACAGTTGCTAACCGGCCTGTGTTTTACTGGCAGGCTGGT
>CM069857.1:15925470-15960470 GCA_036172795.1 Pelodytes ibericus
AGGGTGCAGTCATTCACAGGATGGTCTGGCCGGGTACAGTGCTTGGTACAGTCATTCACAGGATGGTCTGGCCGGGTACAGTGCTGGGTACAGTCATTCACAGGATGGTCTGACCGGGTACAGTGCTGGGTACAGTCATTCACAGGATGGTCTGGCCGGGTACAGTGCTGGGTACAATCATTCACAGGATGGTCTGACTGGGTACAGTGCTGGGTACAATCATTCACAGGATGGTCTGACTGGGTACAGTGCTGGGTACAATCATTCACAGGATGGTCTGGCCGGGTACAGTGCTGGGTACAATCATTCACAGGATGGTCTGACTGGGTACAGTGCAGGGTGCAGTCATTCACAGGATGGTCTGACTGGGTACAGTGCTGTGTACAATCATTCGCAGGATGGTCTGACCGGGTACAGTGCTGGGTACAATCATTCACAGGATGGTCTGACTGGGTACAGTGCAGGGTACAATCATTCACAGGATAGTCTGGCCGGGTACAGTCATTCACAGGATAGTCTGGCCGGGTACAGTGCTGGGTACAGTCATTCACAAGATGATCTGACTGGGTACAGTGCTGGGTACAATCATTCACAGGATGGTCTGACCGGGTACAGTGCTGGGTACAATCATTCACAGGATGGTCTGGCTGGGTACAGTGCTTGGTACAATCATTCACAGGATGGTCCGGCTGGGTACAGTGCTGGGTACAATCATTCACAGGATGGTCCGGCTGGGTACAGTGCTGGGTACAGTCATTCACAGGATGGTCCGGCCGGGTACAGTGCTGGGTACAATCATTCACAGGATGGTCTGACCGGGTACAGTGCTGGGTACAGTCATTCACAGGATGGTCCGGCTGGGTACAGTGCTGGGTACAATCATTCACAGGATGGTCCGGCTGGGTACAGTGCTGGGTACAGTCATTCACAGGATGGTCCGGCCGGGTACAGTGCTGGGTACAATCATTCACAGGATGGTCTGACCGGGTACAGTGCTGGGTACAGTCATTCACAGGATGGTCTGACTGGGTACAGTGCTGGGTACAGTCATTCACAGGATGGTCTGGCTGGGTACAGTGCTGGGTACAATCATTCATAGGATGGTCTGACTGGGTACAGTGCTGGGTACAATCATTCACAGGATAGTCTGGCCGGGTACAGTCATTCACAGGATAGTCTGGCCGGGTACAGTGCTGGGTACAGTCATTCACAGGATGATCTGACTGGGTACAGTGCTGGGTACAATCATTCACAGGATGGTCTGACCGGGTACAGTGCTGGGTACAATCATTCACAGGATGGTCTGGCTGGGTACAGTGCTGGGTACAATCATTCACAGGATGGTCCGGCTGGGTACAGTGCTGGGTACAATCATTCACAGGATGGTCCGGCTGGGTACAGTGCTGGGTACAGTCATTCACAGGATGGTCCGGCCGGGTACAGTGCTGGGTACAATCATTCACAGGATGGTCTGACCGGGTACAGTGCTGGGTACAGTCATTCACAGGATGGTCTGACTGGGTACAGTGCTGGGTACAATCATTCACCGGATGGTCTGAGCGGGTACAGTGCTGGGTACAGTCATTCACAGGATGGTCTGACTGGGTACAGTGCTGGGTACAGTCATTCACAGGATGATCTGACTGGGTACAGTGCTGGGTACAATCATGCACAGGATGGTCTGGCAGGGTACAGTCATTCTGAGGGAGGTCTGGCTGGGTACAGTCATTCTGAGGGAGGTCTGGCTGGGTAAAGTGCTGGGTACAATCATTCTGAGGGAGGTCTGGCTGGGTACGGTGCGGGGTGCAGTCATTTTCAGAGAGGTCCCACTGGGTATAGTCATTCTGAGGGAGGTCCGGCTGGGTACAGTCATTCTGAGGGAGGTCCGGCTGGGTACAGTGCGGGGTGCAGTCATTCTGAGGGAGGTTCCACTGGGTACAGTCATTCTGAGGGAGGTTCCACTGGGTACAGTCATTCTGAGGGCGGTCCGGCTGGGTATGGTGCAGGGTACAGTCATTCTGAGGGAGGTCCCACTGGGTATAGTCATTCTGAGGGAGGTCCGGCTGGGTACAGTCATTCTGAGGGAGGTCCGGCTGGGTACAGTGCGGGGTGCAGTCATTCTGAGGGAGGTCCCACTGGGTACAGTCATTCTGAGGGAGGTCCCACTGGGTACAGTCATTCTGAGTGAGGTCCCACTGGGTACAGTCATTCTGAGGGAGGTCCCACTGGGTACAGTCATTCTGAGGGAGGTTCCACTGGGTACAGTCATTCTGAGGGAGGTCCGGCTGGGTACAGTGCGGGGTGCAGTCATTCTGAGGGAGGTCCCACTGGGTACAGTCATTCTGAGGGAGGTTCCACTGGGTACAGTCATTCTGAGGGAGGTTCCAATGGGTACAGTCATTCTGAGGGCGGTCCGGCTGGGTATGGTGCAGGGTACAGTCATTCTGAGGGAGGTCCCACTGGGTACAATCATTCTGAGGGAGGTCCGGCTGGGTATGGTGCAGGGTACAGTCATTCTGAGGGAGGTCCCACTGGGTATAGTCATTCTGAGGGAGGTCCGGCTGGGTACAGTCATTCTGAGGGAGGTCCGGCTGGGTACAGTGCGGGGTGCAGTCATTCTGAGGGAGGTCCCACTGGGTACAGTCATTCTGAGGGAGGTCCCACTGGGTACAGTCATTCTGAGGGAGGTCCCACTGGGTACAGTCATTCTGAGGGAGGTTCCACTGGGTACAGTCATTCTGAGGGAGGTCCGGCTGGGTACAGTGCGGGGTGCAGTCATTCTGAGGGAGGTCCCACTGGGTACAGTCATTCTGAGGGAGGTTCCACTGGGTACAGTCATTCTGAGGGAGGTTCCAATGGGTACAGTCATTCTGAGGGCGGTCCGGCTGGGTATGGTGCAGGGTACAGTCATTCTGAGGGAGGTCCCACTGGGTACAGTCATTCTGAGGGAGGTCCGGCTGGGCACAGTCATTCTGAGGGAGGTCCGGCTGGGTATGGTGCAGGGTACAGTCATTCTGAGGGAGGTCCCACTGGGTATAGTCATTCTGATGGAGGTCCGGCTGGGTACTGTGCCGGGTACAGTCATTCTGAGGGAGGTTCCACTGGGTATAGTCATTCTGAGGGAGGTCAGGCTGGGTACGGTGCTGAGTACAGTCATTCTGAGGGAGGTCCCACTGGGTATAGTCATTCTGAGGGAGGTCCGGCTGGGTATGGTGCAGGGTACAGTCATTCTGAGGGAGGTCCCACTGGGTATAGTCATTCTGAGGGAGGTCCGGCTGGGTATGGTGCGGGGTACAGTCATTCTGAGGGAGGACCCACTGGGTACAGTCATTCTGAGGGCGGTCCGGCTGGGTACGGTGCGGGGTACAGTCATTCTGAGGGAGGACCCACTGGGTACAGTCATTCTGATGGAGGTCCGGCTGGGTATGGTGCAGGGTACAGTCATTCTGAGGGAGGTCCCACTGGGTATAGTCATTCTGAGGGAGGTCCGGCTGGGTATGGTGCTGAGTACACTCATTCTGAGGGAGGTCCCACTGGGTATAGTCATTCTGAGGGCGGTCCGGCTGGGTACGGTGCTGAGTACAGTCATTCTGAGGGAGGTCCCACTGGGTATAGTCATTCTGAGGGCAGTCCGGCTGGGTACGGTGCGGGGTACAGTCATTATGAGGGAGGTCCCACTGGGTATAGTCATTCTGAGGGAGGTCCGGCTGGGTACGGTGCGGGGTACAGTCATTCTGAGGGAGGTCCCACAGGGTATAGTCATTCTGAGGGAGGTCCGGCTGGGTATGGTGCGGGGTACAGTCATTCTGAGGGAGGACCCACTGGGTACAGTCATTCTGAGGGCGGTCCGGCTGGGTACGGTGCGGGGTACAGTCATTATGAGGGAGGTCCCACTGGGTATAGTCATTCTGAGGGAGGTCCGGCTGGGTATGGTGCAGGGTACAGTCATTCTGAGGGAGGTCCCACTGGGTACAGTCATTCTGAGGGAGGTCCGGCTGGGTACGGTGCGGGGTACAGTCATTCTGAGGGAGGTCCGGCTGGGTACAGTCATTCTGAGGGAGGTCCGGCTGGGTACGGTGCGGGGTACAGTCATTCTGAGGGAGGTCCCACTGGGTATAGTCATTCTGAGGGAGGTCCGGCTGGGTATGGTGCAGGGTACAGTCATTCTGAGGGAGGTCCCACTGGGTACAATCATTCTGAGGGAGGTCCGGCTGGGTATGGTGCAGGGTACAGTCATTCTGAGGGAGGTCCCACTGGGTATAGTAATTCTGAGGGAGGTCCGGCTGGGTACAGTCATTCTGAGGGAGGTCCGGCTGGGTACAGTGCGGGGTGCAGTCATTCTGAGGGAGGTACCACTTGGTACAGTCATTCTGAGGGAGGTCCCACTGGGTACAGTCATTCTGAGGGAGGTCCCACTGGGTACAGTCATTCTGAGGGAGGTCCCACTGGGTACAGTCATTCTGAGGGAGGTTCCACTGGGTACAGTCATTCTGAGGGAGGTCCGGCTGGGTACAGTGCGGGGTGCAGTCATTCTGAGGGAGGTCCCACTGGGTACAGTCATTCTGAGGGAGGTTCCACTGGGTACAGTCATTCTGAGGGAGGTTCCACTGGGTACAGTCATTCTGAGGGCGGTCCGGCTGGGTATGGTGCAGGGTACAGTCATTCTGAGGGAGGTCCCACTGGGTACAGTCATTCTGAGGGAGGTCCGGCTGGGCACAGTCATTCTGAGGGAGGTCCGGCTGGGTATGGTGCCTCAGAATGACTGCGCCCAGCCGGACCGCCCTCAGAATGACTGTACCAGTCATTCTGAGGGAGGTCCCACTGGGTATAGTCATTCTGATGGAGGTCCGGCTGGGTACGGTGCGGGGTACAGTAATTCTGAGGGAGGTTCCACTGGGTATAGTCATTCTGAGGGAGGTCAGGCTGGGTACGGTGCTGAGTACAGTCATTCTGAGGGAGGTCCCACTGGGTATAGTCATTCTGAGGGAGGTCCGGCTGGGTATGGTGCAGGGTACAGTCATTCTGAGGGAGGTCCGGCTGGGTACAGTCATTCTGAGGGAGGTCCGGCTGGGTACGGTGCGGGGTACAGTCATTCTGAGGGAGGTCCCACTGGGTACAGTCATTCTGAGGGAGGTCCGGCTGGGTATGGTGCAGGGTACAGTCATTCTGAGGGAGGTCCCACTGGGTACAGTCATTCTGAGGGAGGTCCGGCTGGGCACAGTCATTCTGAGGGAGGTCCGGCTGGGTATGGTGCCTCAGAATGACTGTGCCCAGCCGGACCGCCCTCAGAATGACTGTACCAGTCATTCTGAGGGAGGTCCCACTGGGTATAGTCATTCTGATGGAGGTCCAGCTGGGTACGGTGCGGGGTACAGTCATTCTGAGGGAGGTTCCACTGGGTATAGTCATTCTGAGGGAGGTCCCACTGGGTATAGTCATTCTGAGGGAGGTCCGGCTGGGTATGGTGCAGGGTACAGTCATTCTGAGGGAGGTCCCACTGGGTATAGTCATTCTGAGGGCGGTCCGGCTGGGTACTGTGCGGGGTACAGTCATTCTGAGGGAGGTCCGGCTGGGTATGGTGCAGGGTGCAGTCATTCTGAGGGAGGTCCCACTGGGTATAGTCATTCTGAGGGAGGTCCGGCTGGGTATGGTGCGGGGTACAGTCATTCTGAGGGTGGTCCGGCTGGGTATGGTGCAGGGTACAGTCATTCTGAGGGAGGTCCGGCTGGGTACGGTGCAGGGTGCAGTCATTCTGAGGGAGGTCCCACTGGGTATAGTCATTCTGAGGGAGGTCCGGCTGGGTATGGTGCGGGGTACAGTCATTCTGAGGGAGGTCCGGCTGGGTATGGTGCAGGGTACAGTCATTCTGAGGGAGGACCCACTGGGTACAGTCATTCTGAGGGAGGTCCCACTGGGTACAGTCATTCTGAGGGAGGTCCCACTGGGTACAGTCATTCTGAGGGAGGTCCGGCTGGGTACGGTGCGGGGTACAGTCATTCAGAGGGAGGTCCCACAGGGTATAGTCATTCTGAGGGAGGTCCGGCTGGGTACGGTGCGGGGTACAGTCATTCTGAGGGAGGACCCACTGGGTACAGTCATTCTGAGGGAGGTCCGGCTGGGTACGGTGCGGGGCACAGTCATTCTGAGGGAGGTCCGGCTGGGTACGGTGCGGGGTACAGTCATTCTGAGGGAGGTCCCACAGGGTATAGTCATTCTGAGGGAGGTTCCACTGGGTATAGTCATTCTGAGGGAGGTCCGGCTGGGTATGGTGCGGGGTATAGTCATTCTGAGGGAGGTCCGGCTGGGTACGGTGCGGGGTACAGTCATTCTGAGGGAGGTCCCACAGGGTATAGTCATTCTGAGGGCGGTCCGGCTGGGTATGGTGCAGGGTACAGTCATTCTGAGGGAGGTCCCACTGGGTACAGTCATTCTGAGGGAGGTCCGGCTGGGTACGGTGCGGGGTACAGTCATTCTGAGGGAGGTCCCACAGGGTATAGTCATTCTGAGGGAGGTTCCACTGGGTATAGTCATTCTGAGGGAGGTCCGGCTGGGTATGGTGCGGGGTATAGTCATTCTGAGGGAGGTCCGGCTGGGTACACTCATTCTGAGGGAGGTCCGGCTCGGTACGGTGCGGGGTACAGTCATTCTGAGGGAGGTCCCACTGGGTACAATCATTCTGAGGGAGGTCCGGCTGGGTACAGTCATTCTGAGGGAGGTCCCACTGGGTATAGTCATTCTGAGGGAGGTCAGGCTGGGTACGATGCAGGGAACAGTCATTCTGAGGGAGGTCCGGCTGGGTCCGGTGCGGGGTACCGTCAGGCCCGCCATCAGGGGGTGACGGACGATCCAGGGGGCCCTGGTCACGCCAGGCAAAAAAAATTAAAATCTCTGTAAAGCTGGTCCGCAGCTGTGAGGGAAGCGTTGTGCGCTCCCCTCCTGCCGCGCGGCTTCTATAAAGTTTGTTTTTTTTTAAAAATGTGACCAGAGTTACATTTATTTTCTTTTATTAACAAACTTTATTGAAGCCGCGCGGCTGGAGGGGAGCACACAACACTTCCCTCACAGCCGCGGACCTGCAGAGCAACAAGGAGGTAAGTACTGGGGAAGGGGAGAGGAGGGTGGTATATAACGAGCATACTAAGAGGCAAAATACTGGCATATTGAGGGGCTAAATCCTGGCATACTGAGGGGCAAAATCCTGGCATATTAATTGGCAAATTCCTGGCATATTGAAGGGCATATTGAGGGGCAAAATACTGGCATATTAAATGGCATATTGAGGGGCAAAATACTGGCATATTAAATGGCATATTGAGGGGGAAAATACTGGCATACTAAATGGCACATTGAGGGGCAAAATACTGGCATATTGAGGGGCAAAATCCCCCAGAGTAATGATAATAAATATTAATAATACTCTCACTGCTCCCCCAGAGTAATAATAATAATAATAATAATGATAATAATAATACTCTCACTGCTCCCCCAGAGTAATAATAATAAATAATAATGATAATAATAACAACAACACTCTCACTGCTCCCCCAGAGTAATAATAATAAATAATACTCTCACTGCTCCCCAGAGTAATAATAATAATACTCTCACTGCTCCCCAGAGTAATAATAAATACTCTCACTGCTCCCCCAGAGTAATAATAATAAAATAATACTCTCACTGCTCCCCAGAGTAATAATAATGATAATACTCTCACTGCTTCCCCAGAGTAATAATAATAAGAATAATGATAATAATAATACACTCACTGCTCCCTTAGAGTAATAATAATAAAGAATAATGATAATAATAATACTCTCACTGCTCCCCCAGAGTAATAATAATAAATAATGATAATAATAATAATCTCACTGCTCCCCCAGAGTAATAATAATAAGCAATAATAATAATAATACTCCCACTGCTCCCCCAGAGTAATAATAATAAGCAATAATGATAATAATACTCCCACTGCTCCCCCAGAGTAATAATAATAATGATAATACTCTCACTGCTCCCCCAGAGTAATAATAATGATAATAATAATAATGAAGATGATAATAATAATCTCACTGCTCCCCCAGAGTAATAATGATAATAATAATACTCTCACTGCTCCCCCAGAGTAATAATAATGATGATAATAATAATAATAATACTCTCACTGCTCCCCCAGAGTAATAATAATAAGCAATAATGATAATAATAATACTCCCACTGCTCCCCCAGAGTAATAATAATAATGATAATGATAATACTCTCACTGCTCCCCCAGAGTAATAATAATAATAATAATAATGAAGATGATGATGATGATGATAATAATCTCACTGCTCCCCCAGAGTAATAATGATAATAATAATACTCTCACTGCTCCCCCAGAGTAATAATAATGATGATAATAATAATAATACTCTCACTGCTCCCCCAGAGTAATAATAATAAGCAATAATGATAATACTAATACTCCCACTGCTCCCCCAGAGTAATAATAATAATGATAATGATAATACTCTCACTGCTCCCCCAGAGTAATAATAATAATAATAATAATACAATCACTGCTCCCCCAGAGTATTAATAATAATGATAATCCTCTTACTGCTCCCCCAGAGTAATAATAATGATAATACACTTACTGCTCACCCAGAGTAATAATAATGATAATACTCTTACTGCTCCGCCAGAGTAATAATAATAATACTCTCACTGCTCCCCAGAGTAATAATAATAATGATGATAATACTCTTACTGCTCCCCCAGAGTAATAATAATAATACTCACTGCTTCCCCAGAGTAATAATAATAATATTCTTACTGCTCCCCCTAGTAATGTCAGCAAGGACCGTGAGTAATAATAATGATGATAATAATAATACTCTCACTGGTACCCAAGAGTAATAATAATAAATAATAATAATACTCTCACTGCTCCCCCAGAGTAATAATAATAATGATGATAATAATAATAATACATTCACTGATCCCCAGAGCAATAATAATACTCTCACTGCTCCCCCAGAGTAATAATAATAATATTCTCACTGCTGCCCCAGAGTAATAATAATAATAATGATGATAATACTCTTACTGCTCCCCCAGAGTAATAAAAATAATAATCTCACTGCTTCCCCAGAGTAATAATAATAATATTCTTACTGCTCCCCGTAGTAATGTCAGCAAGGACCGTGAGTACTAATAATGATGATAATAAAAATAATAATACTCTCACTGGTACCCAAGAGTAATAATAATAAACAATAATACTCTCAGTGCTCCCCCAGAGTAATAATAATAATGATGATAATAATAATAATACATTCACTGATCCCAAGAGTAATAATAATACTCTCACTGCTCCCCCAGAGTAATAATAATAATACTCTTACTACTCCCCCAGAGTAATAATAATACTCTAACTGCTCCCCCAGAGTAATAATAATAATGATACTACTCTTACTGCTCCCCCAGAGTAATAATAATAATGATGATAATACTCTCACTGCTCTCCTAGAGTAATAATAATGATGATAATACTCTTACTGCTCTCCTAGAGTAATAATGATAATAATAATAATACTCTCACTGCTCCCCCAGAGTAATAATAAATAATAATAATACTCTCAGTGCTCCCCCAGAGTAATAATAATAATGATGATAATAATAATAATACATTCACTGATCCCCAGAGTAATAATAATACTCTCACTGCTCCCCCAGAGTAATAATAATAATACTCTTACTACTCCCCCAGAGTAATAATAATACTCTAACTGCTCCCCCAGAGTAATAATAATAATGATAATACTCTTACTGCTCCCACAGAGTAATAATAATAATGATGATAATACTCTCACTGCTCTCCTAGAGTAATAATAATGATGATCATACTCTTACTGCTCTCCTAGAGTAATAATAATGATGATAATACTCTCACTGCTCCTCCAGAGTAATAATGATAATAATAATAATACTCTCACTGCTCCCCCAGAGTAATAATAATGATGATAATAATAATAATACTCTCACTGGTACCCCAGAGTAATAATGATAATAATAATAATAATACAATCACTGCTCCCCAGAGTATTAATAATAATGATAATACTCTTACTGCTCCCCCAGAGTAATAATAATAATGATAATACGCTTACTGCTCCCCCAGAGTAATAATAATGATAATACTCTTACTGCTCCCCCAGAGTAATAATAATGATAATACTCTTACTGCTCCCCCAGAGTAATAATAATAATACTCTCACTGCTTCCTCAGAGTAATAATAATAATAATACTTTTACTGCTCCCCTTAGTAATGTCAGCAAGGACCGTGAGTAATAATAATAATGATGATAATAATAATAATATTAATACTCTCACTGGTACCCCAGAGTAATAATAATAATAAATAATAATAATAATACTCTCACTGCTCCCCCATAGTAATAATAATAACGATAATAATAATACATTCACTGATCCCCAGAGTAATAATACTCTCACTGCTCCCCGAGAGTAATAATAATAATACTCTTACTACTCCCCCAGAGTAATAATAATACTCTCACTGCTCCCCCAGAGTAATAACAATAATGATAATACTCTTACTGCTCCCCCAGAGTAATAATAATAATGATAATACTCTCACTGCTCTCCTAGAGTAATAATAATAATGATGATAATACTCTTAATGGTCTCCTAGAGTAATAATAATAATGGTGATAATACTGCTTCCCCAGAGTAATAATAATTATTATTACACTGCTCCCCCAGAGTAATAATAATAATTACACTGCTCCCCCAGAGTAATAATAATTATTACACTGCTCCCCCAGAGTAATAATAATAATTATTACACTGCTCCCCCAGAGTGATAATAATAATTATTACACTGCTCCCCCAGAGTGATAATAATAATTATTACACTGCTCCCCCAGAGTGATAATAATTATTACACTGCTCCCCCAGAGTAATGATAATAATTATTACACTGCTCCCCCAGAGTAATAATAATAATTATTACACTGCTCCCCCAGAGTGATAATAATAATTATTACACTGCTCACCCCAGAGTGATAATAATAATTATTACACTGCTCCCCCAGAGTGATAATAATAATACTCTCACTGCTCCCCCAGAGTAATAATAATAATAATACTCTTACTGCTCCCCCAGAGTAATCATAATAATGATGATAATACTCTTACTGCTCCCCCAGAGTAATAATAATAATGATGATGATAATACTCTTACTGCTCCCCCAGAGTAATAATAATAATTATTACACTGCTCCCCCAGAGTGATAATAATAATTATTACACTGCTCCCCCAGAGTGATAATAATAATTATTACACTGCTCCCCCAGAGTGATAATAATAATTATTACACTGCTCCCCCAGAGTGATAATAATAATACTCTCACTGCTCCCCCAGAGTAATAATAATACTCTCACTGCTCCCCCAGAGTAATAATAATAATAATACTCTTACTGCTCCCCCAGAGTAATAATAATAATAATACTCTTACTGCTCCCCCAGAGTAATAATAATAATAATACTCTTACTGCTCCCCCAGAGTGATAATAATTATTACACTGCTCCCCCAGAGTGATAATAATAATTATTACACTGCTCCCCCAGAGTGATAATAATAATTATTACACTGCTCCCCCAGAGTGATAATAATAATTATTACACTGTTCCCCCAGAGTGATAATAATAATTATTACACTGCTCCCCCAGAGTGATAATAATAATTATTACACTGCTCCCCCAGAGTGATAATAATAATTATTAC
The DNA here is from genome assembly GCA_036172795.1 of Pelodytes ibericus. Classification (NCBI taxonomy): domain Eukaryota; kingdom Metazoa; phylum Chordata; class Amphibia; order Anura; family Pelodytidae; genus Pelodytes; species Pelodytes ibericus. Next base: position 15,937,265 of record CM069857.1, read on the forward strand.
ACTGCTCCCCCAGAGTGATAATAATAATTATTACACTGCTCCCCCAGAGTGATAATAATAATTATTACACTGCTCACCCCAGAGTGATAATTATTACACTGCTCCCCCAGAGTAATAATAATAATTATTACACTGCTCCCCCAGAGTAATAATAATTATTACACTGCCTCCCCAGAGTAATAATAATAATTATTACACTGCTCCCCCAGAGTGATAATAATAATTATTACACTGCTCCCCCAGAGTAATAATAATAATTATTACACTGCTCCCCCAGAGTGATAATAATAATTATTACACTGCTCCCCAGAGTAATAATAATAATAATAATACTCTCACTGCTCTCCTAGAGTAATAATAATAATAATACTCTCACTGCTCTCCTAGAGTAATAATAATAATGATAATACTGCTCCCCCAGAGTAATAATAATAATAATACTCTCACTGCTCTCCTAGAGTAATAATAATAATGATGATAATACTGCTCCCCCAGAGTAATAATAATAATAATACTCTCACTGCTCTCCTAGAGTAATAATAATAATGATGATAATACTGCTCCCCCAGAGTAATAATAATAATAATACTCTCACTGCTCTCCTAGAGTAATAATAATAATGATGATAATACTGCTCCCCCAGAGTAATAATAATAATAATACTCTCACTGCTCTCCTAGAGTAATAATAATAATGATGATAATACTGCTCCCCCTAGTAATGTCAGCAAGGACCGTGATATCTTCACTTTAGTAAACACAGCCTCTACCAGGAAGTCTGGCTGAGCATCATGAGACACAGTGAGTGTCAGCTCTTCTTACCTGGCATTCCTTAGTACGCTGCCTCCTCCTACATCACATCCTCCCAAGTCCGTTACTTACCATAGAGCTGCGGAGGACCCGAGCGTATAGAAAGGCAGCGCCCAGAACCATCGAGCAGGAAGGGAGGAGATAGAAGGGCCAAGGCGAGGGAAGCCATGTTTGTGATGGGCAATGCCCTTTTTTAATTTGTATTTTTTTATTATAGTGCAGTAAATGATATTTGCCTATTCTAACTAATGCCTTGCAACAATTATGATTAAGAGATTTAGGGTAGTAATGGTATATGTGGGGCAAATATATACATAATTCAGGTCATGTTATATGTAAGCCTGTTTTGAGGATTTCAAGTAACTTGGCAATGGTTTTACATAATAGGAGTTTGATTTTCATTTAATATCTCCCTATAACCATATCTCAATATAACCCTCCCAGTGTGTAACCAATACACATCCTCATCCCTTCCCAGGATAGGGTGATAGGGTTTATAATGCAGCACGGGCTCCCTCTGGTGGATAAAACATTTAAAGGCACTCTGCCACTAACATTTTCATTTGCCAGTGAATGTAATTAATAAACAATATATCCAACATGATCCATAAATTGTGTTAGCAGAATTGAAAGCAAAATGCTTACATTAACCCCTTAAGGGTCAGGGATTTTCCTGGGCCAGTGATCAGAGCCATTTTTCAATTTTTCTTTTTTTTTTTCAAAATTTCCAGTACAAAAGTATTAAAAAATCTATAGGTTTGTATACAGAACATATCTTTCGATATCTCGTAATATGCACGATAATACAGCTACATATATAAACATATGAATGAAACATTCAACCATCTACAAACCATCTACAAACTAACACAAATTCAAAACAAACATTTATACACTTAAAAATGTGGAGACGTCTTACAGCCCTCAAAACATATCAGTTACTTCAGGATGCTTAGCAATTTGACCATTTTTCCCAAATTTTTTTATACTTCTCCAACTCCCCTCTGTTCAGAAAATACCCCTTTTCCATAGTACATTGTAAGTTTATCTGGTTCTTTACCACGGCCCAGTGGATATTTCCACCTTTATTCCATCTTCTTGCTATGACAATTTTTACTGCTATAAGGATTTGGGTGACCAAAGGGACATGTACCTTATCAATTTTCCCCAAATTCTGGTGAAGTAATGGTCTCCTAGGGGTATCCTCCACCCTTCTACTACATGCCGTCGAGATCGCTAAGAAGGCTTCCCTCCAACAATCCCGTAGGTTTTCACATTCCCAGAACATATGCAGCAAAGTCCCTCTGTTCTTCCCACACCTCCAGCTAGTGTTGCCACCTGGCCGGTATTTTACCGGCAGGCCGGTAAAAAATTGGCATCAGGCCAATGTTAAGTCTATGGAGACAGTGCCAAGGCCGGTATTTTTTGGAAGAAAAGGTGGCAACCCTACCTCCAGCATATATCTTCTTGATTTGAATTTATCTTTTTTAGCCTAACCGGGGTCAAATACCATCTATTGGCAACTTTGTAGTAGGCTTCTTGTAGATTTAGGCAATGTGTATATTTCCTTACTTGGTTCCAAGCCTTATACCAACTATCCTCGTATATTCTCACTGGACTCTTGTTAGGGTTTAGTTCCTTTTCCCAACTTCCCCATACCACGGGTGTTGGTTTTTAGATATAACTGTCTTATAACCCTAGTACATTCCCTCAGTATCTTTTTCTTAGGATTATTGTCAAATAAATCTATTATAAGCAGTTCATCCTCTTGTCCCTTGTCTCTAAAAAAAAAATCCATCCTGAGCGAAATGCTTAATTTCTCAGGAATTTAAACAGATCCCCAGACGGGAGATTATATTTATTTCTTAAGATATTAAAGTCTATTATTTTATTTACTGACTCCAAATCCGCAAATTCTATTTATTCCTGCTTGCCTCCAGTTTGTTATACCCAGATCTGCTATGTTAAGTCCCAAGGATTCAATAGGTGCAGAAGGAAGAAGCTTATTATCCAGCCCACAAAACTTTCCCCAAAAATCCATCAAAGACGCAAGGATCTTGCCAGCGATTTTCCTATCCATATCTCGTTTTCTGGGACTGTTCAGCCATAGTATGCATTCCAAATTATTCAGATCTGATATCTTTGTCTCAATTTGCCACCAATCCTTTCCCCTATTAGTATACACCTGTATTTGGTTGACATGCATCAACATACTGGCCTCCCAAAGCTCTCTCATTACTGGCATGCCTAGTCCTCCCTTGTTTGTATCCATATATAGTAAGTTGTTACTAACCCTTGGTCTTTTCCCCATCCAAATGAACTCCAGTAGCTTTTTTTGTCTTTTTTTTAATTTGTTCCAGTTTTAACATGCCTGGTAACATCCTAAAGACATATAACCATTTGGGGATAACGTTTGCCCTGATTGTATTTATTTGCCCCATCCACGAGATTGTGAGAGGCCTCCACTTATTAAAGTTCTTTTCCATCTCTCTACAGGGCCGGTGCAAGGATTTTTGACCGCCCTAGGCAAAATAAAATTTGCCGCCCCCCCCCCCCCCCCCCCCATTATCATATTTTCCCATATCATGACATCACATGTTCCACCCCTTTCTCAGCATTTAAATTAAAAGAGAGTTAACAGAGTTACATGTTGCAATAAAGCCCCCTATTAAGAATGGTGGAGAATTAAGTACCATAATTTAAGCCTCAATATGCCAGGATTATTCACCTCAATACCCCAGGATTATGCCCCGCAATATGCCAGGATTTAGCCACCAAATATCGCAGGATTATGCCCCACAATATCCCAGGATTATGCCCCGCAATATCCCAGGATTATGCCCCTCAATATGCCAGGATTATTCCCCTCAATATGCCAGGATTATGCCCCTCAATATGTCAGGATTATGCCCCTCAATATGCCAGGATTATTCCCCTCAATATGCCAGGATTATGCCCCTCAATATGTCAGGATTATGCCCCTCAATATCCCAGGACTTTGCCCCCACCATATGCCAGGACTTTCCCCCCACCATATGCCAGGACTTTGCCCCCACCATATGCCTGGACTTTGCCCCCACCATATGCCAGGACTTTGCCCCCACAATATGCCTGCACTTTGCCCCCACAATATGCCTGGACTTTGCCCCCCAATATGCCAGGACTTTGCCCCCACCATATGCCAGGACTTTGCCCCCCAATATGCCAGGACTTTGCCCCCATAATATGCCAGGACTTTGCCCCCCAATATGCCTAGACTTTGCCCCCCAATTTGCCAGGACTTTGCCCCCACCATATGCCAGGACTTTGCCCCCACAATATGCCAGGACTTTGCCCCCACAATATGCCAGGACTTTGCCCCCACCATATGCCAGGACTTTGCCCCCACAATATGCCAGGACTTTGCCCCCACCATATGCCAGGACTTTGCCCCCACGATATGCCAGGACTTTGCCCCCACAATATGCCAGGACTTTGCCCCCCAATATGCCTGGACTTTGCCCCCCAATATGCCTGGACTTTGCCCCCACGATATGCCTGGACTTTGCCCCCACGATATGCCAGGACTTTGCCCCCATAATATGCCAGGACTTTGCCCCCACGATATGCCAGGACTTTGCCCCCACGATATGCCAGGACTTTGCCCCCACGATATGCCAGGACTTTGCCCCCACGATATGCCAGGACTTTGCCCCCACGATATGCCTGGACTTTGCCCCCACGATATGCCAGGACTTTGCCCCCACGATATGCCAGGACTTTGCCCCCACGATATGCCAGGACTTTGCCCCCACGATATGCCTGGACTTTGCCCCCACGATATGCCAGGACTTTGCCCCCACAATATGCCAGGACTTTGCCCCCACGATATGCCAGGACTTTGCCCCCACGATATGCCAGGACTTTGCCCCCATGATATGCCTGGACTTTGCCCCCACGATATGCCAGGACTTTGCCCCCACAATATGCCAGGACTTTGCTCCCCAATATGCCTGGACTTTCCCCCTTCCTTCCCTTACTTACCTCGTAGCTGCTGCTGCTCTGTCTCCGGTGCTGGGGCGCCTGTGGCTGAGAGGGAAGCGTTGTGCGCTCCCCTCCAGCCAATGCGCTTTCAATAAAGTTTGTTTAAAAAAAAAAAAAACTTTACTGAAAGCGCATTGGCTTGAGCGGAGCGCACAACGCTTCCCTCTCAGCCACAGGCGGCCCAGCACCGGAGACGCAGCAACGCCGACGAGGTAAGTAAGGAGGAGGATTTTTTTTTTTTTTTTGACACAGGGTTCCAGCGCCCCCAGCCAAAATGCGCCCTAGGCAGCTGCCTAGGTCCTCCGGCATCGCAATGCACATAGCCTGTGATTTTTCTAAGTTCAGCTTATATTTGACATTAATCCATATTTATCAATCACTCTAAGCAGCCCCGGGATAGAGTTTTCTGGATCCCTCAGAGTCAGCCATTTTTCAATTTTTGATATGTGGTCATTGAACCGAAAATGTTCCTCTCTGTCATTTAACGCACCCCTACAAGTTATATCGAAAACGTAGGGCTTTCTTTTGATACCCTATACTTAAAATTAATCTAAAATATTAAAAAAATACATACAAAAGAGGAACAATTTTGAAAGAAAAATATTAAATAATTTATTTTCCCAATAATATTCTACACAACTAGAACAACGCTAACCCACTTATCCCAACTAGCTAACTAATAAAAAAAGAAAAATATACGTCCCCAAACCCCATCCCAAAATAAAAAAAAAAAACAGACAAAGAAATGTGACCAGTGTAATGTTACTAATCAGACCCATAAGAAACACAGAACAGACATGCAGGGGTTAACTGAGGTTAAATTAATATATTACAGTAATATAATTAATATATAAACACAAACAAATCAAAAAAAAGTTTGCGAAAAACAAAACAAAATGATGGCCATGAAGTAGGAAGGAAACTGATCACAGTAACAAACTGTGATCAGCTGGAGATGGGATGTTATAACTTTTTTGTATTATTCTTTTTACAGGAAATGTTTTTTTATTATTTTTTTTATTCCCTTCCCTGTCACTCTTTGTGTGAGGCCTGGACCCATTACAGACCGGCTGACGGTGCGCTGCTGGCTGAACTACATGATGAGTTAACGGGTCATAAAGTCGCAAAGGGGTTAAGACAAAAATACATCCTGCTTATGACATCACATGTGGCTCGTTATGCTAATTAACTACTACTGTTCAATGGGAAATGTGTCATTTGCACAAGGTGATGCATACCTCCCAAGTGGCAGGATTTAGGAATAACAGTCCCTGCCAGGCATGAGCATTTCCAGAGAATTAACTACTCTGTTAACAGACATGAGCAGTTTCAGAAAATCAACCCCTCAATTACCAGACAGGAGCAATTTCAGCGAAAGAACTCCTTAATTACCAGACTTAGCAATTTCAGAGAACTAACTCCTGTATTGTCAGACATGAGCAGTTTGAGAGAATTAACCCCTGTATTACCAGATATGAGCAGTTACAGATAATCCACCCCTCAATTACCAGGCATGAGCAGTGTCAGAGTTATCCTCTCTATTGCCAGGCATGAGCATTTCCAGAGAATTAACTACTCTGTTAACAGACATGAGCAGTTTCAGAAAATCAACCCCTCAATTACCAGACAGGAGCAATTTCAGTGAAAGAACTCCTTAATTACCAGACTTAGCAATTTCAGAGAACTAACTCCTGTATTGTCAGACATGAGCAGTTTGAGAGAATTAACGCCTGTATTACCAGATATGAGCAGTTACAGATAATCCACCCCTCAATTACCAGGCATGAGCAGTGTCAGAGTTATCCTCTCTATTGCCAGGCATGAGCATTTCCAGAGAATTAACTACTCTGTTAACAGACATGAGCAGTTTCAGAAAATCAACCCCTCAATTACCAGACAGGAGCAATTTCAGTGAAAGAACTCCTTAATTACCAGACTTAGCAATTTCAGAGAACTAACTCCTGTATTGTCAGACATGAGCAGTTTGAGAGAATTAACCCCTGTATTACCAGATATGAGCAGTTACAGATAATCCACCCCTCAATTACCAGGCATGAGCAGTGTCAGAGTTATCCTCTCTATTGCCAGGCATGAGCATTTCCAGAGAATTAACTACTCTGTTAACAGACATGAGCAGTTTCAGAAAATCAACCCCTCAATTACCAGACAGGAGCAATTTCAGTGAAAGAACTCCTTAATTACCAGACTTAGCAATTTCAGAGAACTAACTCCTGTATTGTCAGACATGAGCAGTTTGAGAGAATTAACGCCTCTATTTCCAGACTTGAGCAGTTTCAGAGAATTAACTCCTCACAGTCACACAGACAAACACACAGTCTTACACACACACACACACACACAGTGGGTTACCTTATGCTGCTGCAACTTACACTGAGCTCCGTGAAGGAGGGACTCACCTAATCAGGATAGGCTTCTGAACACTCAGCCAATCAGGATAGTTTGCTCAGAGTTCTCTTTCTGGGGCAATGGTGCCATATTGAGGATGCCCAGGACATAAAGTCTCATTTTGGGACTGTCCAGGTAATCCGGAAAATGCGTTACCCTCATGTATATGCTTGCAATTCTGCATTTTATGATGACAACTTAGTCCTCCTAATTTTCCTACGATTTGTCTACCTTCCCAGCTCAGCCTCTAGTTAGTCTTAGTTTGCAGTTCACCTGGAAGGTCACATTCAGTGAGTAGCGACTATTATAGAGTAAGACACATAGAAAACCACCTCTGTGTAAGTTTGCAAAATTACAGATATTCAGTTTGCCCTCCATTTTTTTATGATCCGTCTGGCTGAGCTTTACCGTGATATTTTTATTGCCACAACCAAATGTTATTTTAATTTAAGGAACTCAGATCAAAAATGTAGCAAAAATTGTCAGGAGGTAAATGTCGGTCCTGTATGGAGTACCCGTCTCAGACACAAGATGTCGCTATAATTATCTTTTTGTCCTGCCTGAAGTTGTTCATTGTCTTCTTTTAGTCTGATGGTCAACCCCATAAACTATGCTGCATCTTTGATCTTTTTGCCTCTCAGAGTTCTTTATTCTATTGATACATGAATGATGAAATGCAGTACTTTGTTGTAGGAGTTGCAGCCCATGCTAAATGTTTTAAAACTTTTATGGGGGGGGATGATCTCTGCTTTCTTATTTAGAGCTATCCTATAACACTGAGATTTGTTACATGATAGGGCCTCTTGTCAGGGCCAATAATAATTTTCTCTGAACACTGTACCTATTTTGGGATATTGTTCGAGTGATAGATTAGTAAGCAGACCAAATGAGAGGTTATGGTCTAGCCACAAAAACAAATAATAACATGGTACAGACAGAATCCAACTCATTCACGATGATGGAGATAGAACCTACCATGATGAATTAATTTGATTGTGACTGTGTGTATATGCATTCTACATCCTGCCAGGCTGCACTTTGCATGCTCTTTCTGCAGCATGTGGCACACATGCCCCCAACTGTCCTGTCAAGCTCTAATTTTCAGAGACAGCAGAAAGCCTACTGCAAATGCACCACATTGTACGCATCCGCAGTAGCTCGGACCGCGCATGCATGCTTGCTCTAACACTCTGACCCCCCAAACTCAGGAGGAGTGACAATACTACCGCGCATGCCCCAGGGGAAACAAACATATATGTGTTCCTGGAAAGATGGCTAGGCTTGCCACCTTTCCTTAAAAAAAAATTCAGCCCATATTTCTATTGACTTAACATTGACCTGATACGAATGCTTAAACACAATGCTGCCTGTGCACAGTGCTAAGCAATATTAATGCTGGCACAGACTCAAATCTGATGGGACCTCAAAAAACAGGACTGCCCCTGCAAATTCGGGATGGTGGATAACTATGCGGAACGCCTAGGCTTGGAAAGTGTCCCTGACACCGGAGAATGGAAATCAGGTCCACACTCCCAAATCAGGACTGGTCTGCTTAAAGAGGTGCATTTGGGGGCTTGATTAGTTTGATGGGAGCATTTTTTTCTTTTTTTTTTGAGCAGTGTCTTTCCAGGTATGTAGATAGCTTGGAAATAGTGAGCTTTAATCATACATAACTGCCAGGCCTTGGGAATAGTGAGCTTTAACCATACATAACTGCCTGGCGTTGGAAATAGTGAGCTTTAACCATACATAACCGCCTGGCCTTGGAAATAGTGAGCTTTAACCATACATAACTGCCTGGCCTTGGAAATAGTGAGCTTTAACCATACATAACCGCCTGGCATTGGAAATAGTGAGCTTTAACCATACATAACTGCCTGGCCTTGGAAATAGTGAGCTTTAACCATACATAACCGCCTGGCCTTGGGAATAGTGAGCTTTAACCATACATAACCACCTGGCCTTGGGAATAGTGAGCTTTAACCATACATAACCGCCTGGCCTTGGGAATAGTGAGCTTTAACCATACATAACCGCCTGGCCTTGGGAATAGTGAGCTTTAACCATCCATAACTGCCTGGCCTTGGAAATAGTGAGCTTTAACCATCCATAACTGACTGGCCTTGGAAATAGTGAGCTTTAACCATACATAACCGCCTGGCCTTGGAAATAGTGAGCTTTAATCATACATAACCGCCTGGCCTTGGAAATAGTGAGCTTTAACCATACATAACCGCCTGGCCTTGGAAATAGTGAGCTTTAACCATACATAACTGCCTGGCCTTGGAAATAGTGAGCTTTAACCATACATAACTGCCTGGCCTTGGGAATAGTGAGCTTTAACCATACATAACTGCCTGGCCTTGGAAATAGTGAGCTTTAACCATACATAACTGCCTGGCCTTGGGAATAGTGAGCTTTAACCATACATAACTGCCTGGCCTTGGGAATAGTGAGCTTTAACCATACATAACCACCTGGCCTTGGAAATAGTGAGCTTTAACCATACATAACCGCCTGGCCTTGGGAATAGTGAGCTTTAATCATACATAACTGCCTGGCCTTGGAAATAGTGAGCTTTAACCATCCATAACTGACTGGCCTTGGAAATAGTGAGCTTTAACCATACATAACCGCCTGGCCTTGGAAATAGTGAGCTTTAATCATACATAACCGCCTGGCCTTGGAAATAGTGAGCTTTAACCATACATAACCGCCTGGCCTTGGAAATAGTGAGCTTTAACCATACATAACTGCCTGGCCTTGGAAATAGTGAGCTTTAACCATACATAACTGCCTGGCCTTGGGAATAGTGAGCTTTAACCATACATAACTGCCTGGCCTTGGAAATAGTGAGCTTTAACCATACATAACTGCCTGGCCTTGGGAATAGTGAGCTTTAACCATACATAACCACCTGGCCTTGGAAATAGTGAGCTTTAACCATACATAACCGCCTGGCCTTGGAAATAGTGAGCTTTAACCATACATAACTGCCTGGCCTTGGGAATAGTGAGCTTTAATCATACATAACTGCCTGGCCTTGGAAATAGTGAGCTTTAACCATACATAACTGCCTGGCCTTGGGAATAGTGAGCTTTAACCATACATAACTGTCTGGCCTTGGGAATAGTGAGCTTTAATCATACATAACCGCCTGGCCTTGGGAATAGTGAGCTTTAATCATACATAACTGCCTGGCCTTGGAAATAGTGAGCTTTAACCATCCATAACTGACTGGCCTTGGAAATAGTGAGCTTTAACCATACATAACCGCCTGGCCTTGGAAATAGTGAGCTTTAACCATACATAACTGCCTGGCCTTGGGAATAGTGACCATACATAACCGCCTGGCCTTGGGAATAGTGAGCTTTAACCATCCATAACTGCCTGGCCTTGGAAATAGTGAGCTTTAACCATCCATAACTGACTGGCCTTGGAAATAGTGAGCTTTAACCATACATAACCGCCTGGCCTTGGAAATAGTGAGCTTTAATCATACATAACCGCCTGGCCTTGGAAATAGTGAGCTTTAACCATACATAACCGCCTGGCCTTGGAAATAGTGAGCTTTAACCATACATAACTGCCTGGCCTTGGAAATAGTGAGCTTTAACCATACATAACTGCCTGGCCTTGGGAATAGTGAGCTTTAACCATACATAACTGCCTGGCCTTGGAAATAGTGAGCTTTAACCATACATAACTGCCTGGCCTTGGGAATAGTGAGCTTTAACCATACATAACTGCCTGGCCTTGGGAATAGTGAGCTTTAACTATACATAACCACCTGGCCTTGGAAATAGTGAGCTTTAACCATACATAACCGCCTGGCCTTGGGAATAGTGAGCTTTAATCATACATAACTGCCTGGCCTTGGAAATAGTGAGCTTTAACCATCCATAACTGACTGGCCTTGGAAATAGTGAGCTTTAACCATACATAACCGCCTGGCCTTGGAAATAGTGAGCTTTAATCATACATAACCGCCTGGCCTTGGAAATAGTGAGCTTTAACCATACATAACCGCCTGGCCTTGGAAATAGTGAGCTTTAACCATACATAACTGCCTGGCCTTGGAAATAGTGAGCTTTAACCATACATAACTGCCTGGCCTTGGGAATAGTGAGCTTTAACCATACATAACTGCCTGGCCTTGGAAATAGTGAGCTTTAACCATACATAACTGCCTGGCCTTGGGAATAGTGAGCTTTAACCATACATAACCACCTGGCCTTGGAAATAGTGAGCTTTAACCATACATAACCGCCTGGCCTTGGAAATAGTGAGCTTTAACCATACATAACTGCCTGGCCTTGGGAATAGTGAGCTTTAATCATACATAACTGCCTGGCCTTGGAAATAGTGAGCTTTAACCATACATAACTGCCTGGCCTTGGGAATAGTGAGCTTTAACCATACATAACTGTCTGGCCTTGGGAATAGTGAGCTTTAATCATACATAACCGCCTGGCCTTGGGAATAGTGAGCTTTAATCATACATAACTGCCTGGCCTTGGAAATAGTGAGCTTTAACCATCCATAACTGACTGGCCTTGGAAATAGTGAGCTTTAACCATACATAACCGCCTGGCCTTGGAAATAGTGAGCTTTAACCATACATAACTGCCTGGCCTTGGGAATAGTGAGCTTTAACCATACATAACCGCCTGGCATTGGAAATAGTGAGCTTTAACCATCCATAACTGCCTGGCCTTGGGAATAGTGAGCTTTAACCATACATAACTGCCTGGCCTTGGGAATAGTGAGCTTTAACCATACATAACCGCCTGGCCTTGGGAATAGTGAGCTTTAACCATCCATAACTGACTGGCCTTGGAAATAGTGAGCTTTAACCATCCATAACTGACTGGCCTTGGAAATAGTGAGCTTTAACCATACATAACCGCCTGGCCTTGGAAATAGTGAGCTTTAACCATACATAACTGCCTGGCCTTGGGAATAGTGAGCTTTAACCATACATAACCGCCTGGCATTGGAAATAGTGAGCTTTAACCATACATAACTGCCTGGCCTTGGAAATAGTGAGCTTTAACCATACATAACTGCCTGGCCTTGGAAATAGTGAGCTTTAACCATACATAACCGCCTGGCCTTGGGAATAGTGAGCTTTAACCATCCATAACTGACTGGCCTTGGAAATAGTGAGCTTTAACCATACATAACCGCCTGGCCTTGGAAATAGTGAGCTTTAACCATACATAACTGCCTGGCCTTGGAAATAGTGAGCTTTAACCATCCATAACTGACTGGCCTTGGAAATAGTGAGCTTTAACCATACATAACCGCCTGGCCTTGGAAATAGTGAGCTTTAATCATACATAACCGCCTGGCCTTGGAAATAGTGAGCTTTAACCATACATAACTGCCTGGCCTTGGAAATAGTGAGCTTTAACCATACATAACTGCCTGGCCTTGGGAATAGTGAGCTTTAATCATACATAACTGCCTGGCCTTGGAAATAGTGAGCTTTAACCATACATAACTGCCTGGCCTTGGGAATAGTGAGCTTTAACCATACATAACTGTCTGGCCTTGGGAATAGTGAGCTTTAATCATACATAACCGCCTGGCCTTGGGAATAGTGAGCTTTAATCATACATAACTGCCTGGCCTTGGAAATAGTGAGCTTTAACCATCCATAACTGACTGGCCTTGGAAATAGTGAGCTTTAACCATACATAACCGCCTGGCCTTGGAAATAGTGAGCTTTAACCATACATAACTGCCTGGCCTTGGGAATAGTGACCATACATAACCGCCTGGCCTTGGGAATAGTGAGCTTTAACCATCCATAACTGCCTGGCCTTGGAAATAGTGAGCTTTAACCATCCATAACTGACTGGCCTTGGAAATAGTGAGCTTTAACCATACATAACCGCCTGGCCTTGGAAATAGTGAGCTTTAATCATACATAACCGCCTGGCCTTGGAAATAGTGAGCTTTAACCATACATAACTGCCTGGCCTTGGAAATAGTGAGCTTTAACCATACATAACTGCCTGGCCTTGGGAATAGTGAGCTTTAACCATACATAACTGCCTGGCCTTGGAAATAGTGAGCTTTAACCATACATAACTGCCTGGCCTTGGGAATAGTGAGCTTTAACCATACATAACTGCCTGGCCTTGGGAATAGTGAGCTTTAACCATACATAACCACCTGGCCTTGGAAATAGTGAGCTTTAACCATACATAACCGCCTGGCCTTGGGAATAGTGAGCTTTAATCATACATAACTGCCTGGCCTTGGAAATAGTGAGCTTTAACCATCCATAACTGACTGGCCTTGGAAATAGTGAGCTTTAACCATACATAACCGCCTGGCCTTGGAAATAGTGAGCTTTAATCATACATAACCGCCTGGCCTTGGAAATAGTGAGCTTTAACCATACATAACCGCCTGGCCTTGGAAATAGTGAGCTTTAACCATACATAACTGCCTGGCCTTGGAAATAGTGAGCTTTAACCATACATAACTGCCTGGCCTTGGGAATAGTGAGCTTTAACCATACATAACTGCCTGGCCTTGGAAATAGTGAGCTTTAACCATACATAACTGCCTGGCCTTGGGAATAGTGAGCTTTAACCATACATAACCACCTGGCCTTGGAAATAGTGAGCTTTAACCATACATAACCGCCTGGCCTTGGAAATAGTGAGCTTTAACCATACATAACTGCCTGGCCTTGGGAATAGTGAGCTTTAATCATACATAACTGCCTGGCCTTGGAAATAGTGAGCTTTAACCATACATAACTGCCTGGCCTTTGGAATAGTGAGCTTTAACCATACATAACTGTCTGGCCTTGGGAATAGTGAGCTTTAATCATACATAACCGCCTGGCCTTGGGAATAGTGAGCTTTAATCATACATAACTGCCTGGCCTTGGAAATAGTGAGCTTTAACCATCCATAACTGACTGGCCTTGGAAATAGTGAGCTTTAACCATACATAACCGCCTGGCCTTGGAAATAGTGAGCTTTAACCATACATAACTGCCTGGCCTTGGGAATAGTGACCATACATAACCGCCTGGCCTTGGGAATAGTGAGCTTTAACCATCCATAACTGCCTGGCCTTGGAAATAGTGAGCTTTAACCATCCATAACTGACTGGCCTTGGAAATAGTGAGCTTTAACCATACATAACCGCCTGGCCTTGGAAATAGTGAGCTTTAATCATACATAACCGCCTGGCCTTGGAAATAGTGAGCTTTAACCATACATAACTGCCTGGCCTTGGAAATAGTGAGCTTTAACCATACATAACTGCCTGGCCTTGGGAATAGTGAGCTTTAATCATACATAACTGCCTGGCCTTGGAAATAGTGAGCTTTAACCATACATAACTGCCTGGCCTTGGGAATAGTGAGCTTTAACCATACATAACTGTCTGGCCTTGGGAATAGTGAGCTTTAATCATACATAACCGCCTGGCCTTGGGAATAGTGAGCTTTAATCATACATAACTGCCTGGCCTTGGAAATAGTGAGCTTTAACCATCCATAACTGACTGGCCTTGGAAATAGTGAGCTTTAACCATACATAACCGCCTGGCCTTGGAAATAGTGAGCTTTAACCATACATAACTGCCTGGCCTTGGGAATAGTGACCATACATAACCGCCTGGCCTTGGGAATAGTGAGCTTTAACCATCCATAACTGCCTGGCCTTGGAAATAGTGAGCTTTAACCATCCATAACTGACTGGCCTTGGAAATAGTGAGCTTTAACCATACATAACCGCCTGGCCTTGGAAATAGTGAGCTTTAATCATACATAACCGCCTGGCCTTGGAAATAGTGAGCTTTAACCATACATAACTGCCTGGCCTTGGAAATAGTGAGCTTTAACCATACATAACTGCCTGGCCTTGGGAATAGTGAGCTTTAACCATACATAACTGCCTGGCCTTGGAAATAGTGAGCTTTAACCATACATAACTGCCTGGCCTTGGGAATAGTGAGCTTTAACCATACATAACTGCCTGGCCTTGGGAATAGTGAGCTTTAACTATACATAACCACCTGGCCTTGGAAATAGTGAGCTTTAACCATACATAACCGCCTGGCCTTGGGAATAGTGAGCTTTAATCATACATAACTGCCTGGCCTTGGAAATAGTGAGCTTTAACCATCCATAACTGACTGGCCTTGGAAATAGTGAGCTTTAACCATACATAACCGCCTGGCCTTGGAAATAGTGAGCTTTAATCATACATAACCGCCTGGCCTTGGAAATAGTGAGCTTTAACCATACATAACCGCCTGGCCTTGGAAATAGTGAGCTTTAACCATACATAACTGCCTGGCCTTGGAAATAGTGAGCTTTAACCATACATAACTGCCTGGCCTTGGGAATAGTGAGCTTTAACCATACATAACTGCCTGGCCTTGGAAATAGTGAGCTTTAACCATACATAACTGCCTGGCCTTGGGAATAGTGAGCTTTAACCATACATAACCACCTGGCCTTGGAAATAGTGAGCTTTAACCATACATAACCGCCTGGCCTTGGAAATAGTGAGCTTTAACCATACATAACTGCCTGGCCTTGGGAATAGTGAGCTTTAATCATACATAACTGCCTGGCCTTGGAAATAGTGAGCTTTAACCATACATAACTGCCTGGCCTTGGGAATAGTGAGCTTTAACCATACATAACTGTCTGGCCTTGGGAATAGTGAGCTTTAATCATACATAACCGCCTGGCCTTGGGAATAGTGAGCTTTAATCATACATAACTGCCTGGCCTTGGAAATAGTGAGCTTTAACCATCCATAACTGACTGGCCTTGGAAATAGTGAGCTTTAACCATACATAACCGCCTGGCCTTGGAAATAGTGAGCTTTAACCATACATAACTGCCTGGCCTTGGGAATAGTGAGCTTTAACCATACATAACCGCCTGGCATTGGAAATAGTGAGCTTTAACCATCCATAACTGCCTGGCCTTGGGAATAGTGAGCTTTAACCATACATAACTGCCTGGCCTTGGGAATAGTGAGCTTTAACCATACATAACCGCCTGGCCTTGGGAATAGTGAGCTTTAACCATCCATAACTGACTGGCCTTGGAAATAGTGAGCTTTAACCATCCATAACTGACTGGCCTTGGAAATAGTGAGCTTTAACCATACATAACCGCCTGGCCTTGGAAATAGTGAGCTTTAACCATACATAACTGCCTGGCCTTGGGAATAGTGAGCTTTAACCATACATAACCGCCTGGCATTGGAAATAGTGAGCTTTAACCATACATAACTGCCTGGCCTTGGAAATAGTGAGCTTTAACCATACATAACTGCCTGGCCTTGGAAATAGTGAGCTTTAACCATACATAACCGCCTGGCCTTGGGAATAGTGAGCTTTAACCATCCATAACCGCCTGGCCTTGGAAATAGTGAGCTTTAACCATACATAACTGCCTGGCCTTGGGAATAGTGAGCTTTAACCATCCATAACTGCCTGGCCTTGGGAATAGTGAGCTTTAATCATACATAACTGCCTGGCCTTGGGAATAGTGAGCTTTAACCATCCATAACTGACTGGCCTTGGAAATAGTGAGCTTTAACCATACATAACTGCCTGGCCTTGGAAATAGTGAGCTTTAACCATACATAACTGCCTGGCCTTGGGAATAGTGAGCTTTAACCATCCATAACTGCCTGGCCTTGGGAATTAATTAGAAAAACAAGAGCTAGGTATCATTAGTTAATTCATAACTCCCATCATCTTCAGCCAGCACCTACTACAAGCACTGCTCTCTAACACAACACCTTCTAGGCATATGTGAATGGATCACCCAACTGTTGGTGGACTCCCACTCGTCATCCTTAGCCTAACTCTTGCTGGCTGGTGGTGCTAGGAGTTTATTAACCCTGCTGCCCGTTTTACAGTCCCCTGCACGCCTGGCAGACATACAGCACAGCACTGGGTGGCAGAGTGATACCTATATTTCATCTATTTATTCATTTATTGTTATTATTATCCTGTCAGGGACGTTGCCAGCCATTGCCACCCCCAAGATGGCGCCCTCGGCTCCCCGCGCCCAACCTGGTGGGCTCTGTGGTCGCACGGCGCGTGCGCGGGCGGGCGCCCGTTAATGACGCCATCAGCTTGCTCTGCCACGTCTCTCCAGGGCTGCTGTGCAGTGTGAGAGGAAGAGGAGAGTGAGAGATAGCAGAAGCCGCTGTCCAGCCCCATTTACACCCGAGGAGTCCGGACAGTCCCCTCCTTCCATCCACTGCAGGCTGCATGGGAGCAACATGCACTACCTCCCGCAGCATGCAGCTCTCCTGCCCCCTGTGCTAGCCTGACACACTCTACTGGGACAGCTCCTGGGAGAGGATCTGATGCCTGAGCAGCTGGACCCCCCTCTTCCTTTACATGTGTGAGTACAACCTACCTGCCTTTACATCCATCTGCCTGCCCAGGTGTGAGTGCACCCTATCCATCTGCCTGCCCAGGTGTGAGTGCACCCTATCCATCTGCCTGCCCAGGTGTGAGTGCACCCTATCCATCTGCCTGCCCAGGTGTGAGTACACTGTGCACCCTGTGAATCTGCCTGCCCAGGTGTGAGTACACTGTGCCCCCTGTGCATCTGCCTGCCCAGGTTTGAGTACACTGTGCACCCTGTGAATCTGCCTGCCCAGGTGTGAGTACACTGTGCCCCCTGTGCATCTGCCTGCCCAGGTGTGAGTACACTGTACACCCTGTGCATCTGCCTGCCCAGGTATGAGTACACTGTGCATCCTGTGAATCTGCCTGCCCAGGTGTGAGTACACTGTGCCCCCTGTGCGTCTGCCTGCCCAGGTGTGAGTACACTGTGCCCCCTGTGCATCTGCCTGCCCAGGTGTGAGTACACTGTGCACCCTGTGAATCTGCCTGCCCAGGTGTGAGTACACTGTGCCCCCTGTGCATCTGCCTGCCCAGGTGTGAGTACACTGTGCCCCCTGTGCATCTGCCTGCCCAGGTGTGAGTACACTGTGCACCCTGTGCATCTGCCTGCCCAGGTGTGAGTACACTGTGCCCCCTGTGCGTCTGCCTGCCCAGGTGTGAGTACACTGTGCCCCCTGTGCGTCTGCCTGCCCAGGTGTGAGTACACTGTGCCCCCTGTGCGTCTGCCTGCCCAGGTGTGAGTACACTGTGCCCCCTGTGCGTCTGCCTGCCCAGGTGTGAGTACACTGTGCCCCCTGTGCGTCTGCCTGCCCAGGTGTGAGTACACTGTGCCCCCTGTGCGTCTGCCTGCCCAGGTTTGAGTACACTGTGCACCCTGTGCGTCTGCCTGCCCAGGTGTGAGTACACTGTGCCCCCTGTGCGTCTGCCTGCCCATGGGTGAGTGCCCCCTATGTGTCTGCCTGCCCAGGAGTGAGTGCCCCCTGTGCATTTGTCTGTCCTTTAAACATGTGAGGGCACTCCCTCTTTCTTCACATGTACAGACTTGAGTGAATCCCCAACATCTTTCTTTTGTAAGTGTTTTTTTTTTTTGGCATGTCAGTAGATATATAGAATGTAACTTTTGAGCCCCAGTGCAATGACATGATTTGCCCACTGCCAAGAAATATGGCTTATCCTGCAAGTGACGGTTCTGCCAGTTCTGCACACCCTAGTGTTTGCTCTTTATTAACTACTGTTATCCTTCCACTGGCCTGTGCCAAGGTAAGGGTAAAGTGGAACAGGATAGCGCTGCCATGAAAGGAACTTTAAATACATCTGTGTATTCACCTCTGTGGTCTGTGTATTGCCTTGCCAATGTGGACCTGTGTGAAGTCCCACCGTGGCCACGTTTGCATGGCCGCCACATCACCAATCGCTGTCCACAGTGACGTGGGTCCACTTCCTCCCTGTACTGTGTAATGTGATAAGAATGGAGTGTGTTTGCTATGAATGTGATTATTGCAGGATGATGGACCACCACATCCTAATTACCTGGGGGATGTAACCTTGTATTCGGCCTGTGATTTATCCATGTGTATATTAACACTTGTTGTCATAGTAACCTTATAAGGGTCTACTCAATACAGAGAGAATTGCTGGGACTTTCAAACTTCAGGCCAAAGTAGCCAAGTCGGAAAAATTCCCCCATTCAGTTGCATTGGAGAATTTTTCCGACTCTGCTACTTTGGCCTGAAGTTTCAAATTCCCATCTCAATTCCCTGCAATTCTCTCTTTATTGAGTAGACCCTATAGTGAAGAAATAAAAAAAACAACTTGATTGATGTTAGGAAATCCTTCAACGGAAGAACACATTGGTGTCATGAAGAGATGTTAACAGAAACTGAAATTAACTTTTTTTTTTTTTTTGGTGCTGTTACTGCCCTTTCTGACCACAACATGATCTGTAAAAATATGACTTTCCACACGGTGACTTTAAAAAGCAAATAAATCCCAAATACCCCTAATAATTTTGCTCTTTTTTAATTTAAAATTTTTTTTTTTATTTAATCAGTTAGGCAAAATAACATCTACAGCCTAGGCCTGCAACTCCGGCTTCTGCACAACTACAAATCCCATCATTTCTAATCGGCCTTTTAAGAATGGCTGAGCATTATGGTATTTGTACACATGTCGAAATCATACATGCACGGAGACAGTCACATACATACATACATACACACACACACACACAGCCTGTTACATGTATACATACACACATACACATAGCCAGTTACATACACACACACACACAGCCAGTTTCATGCATACATACATACATACACGCAGCCGGTTGCATGCATACATACACGCAGCCCGCTGCATGCATACATACACGCAGCCCACTGCATGCATACATACACGCAGCCCGCTGCATGCATACATACACGCAGCCCGCTGCATGCATACATACACGCAGCCCGCTGCATGCATACATACACGCAGCCCGCTGCATGCATACATACACGCAGCCCGTTGCATGCATACATACACGCAGCCCGTTGCATGCATACATACACGCAGCCCGTTGCATGCATACATACACGCAGCCCGTTGCATGCATACATACACGCAGCCCGTTGCATGCATACATACACGCAGCCCGTTGCATGCATGCATACATACACGCAGCCCGTTGCATGCATACATACACGCAGCCCGTTGCATGCATACATACACGCAGCCCGTTGCATGCATACATACACGCAGCCCGTTGCATGCATACATACACGCAGCCCGTTGCATGCATACATACACGCAGCCCGTTGCTTGCATACATACACGCAGCCCGTTGCTTGCATACATACACGCAGCCCGTTGCTTGCATACATACACGCAGCCCGTTGCTTGCATACATACACGCAGCCCGTTGCTTGCATACATACACGCAGCCCGTTGCTTGCATACATACACGCAGCCCGTTGCTTGCATACATACACGCAGCCCGTTGCTTGCATACATACACGCAGCCCGTTGCTTGCATACATACACGCAGCCCGTTGCTTGCATACATACACGCAGCCCGTTGCTTGCATACATACACGCAGCCCGTTGCATGCATACATACATACACACACACACAGCCAGTTACATGCATACATACATACATAAATACACACACAGACTGTATCTTCATTCAGGTTCGTGCTGAGTGCCGGGTTGTCACGTGACACCTGGCACTAGAGCACGTTGGGCGAGGGGGCAGAGCTTACAGGTACCCCCGGTTTTACTCTCTGCTGTATATCACAGCTAAAACACATCAGGTCTGGAGACTGGCGTGCACGTACAGTGTTAGCGTGGCCACAGCCAATCAGAGAGGGGGCTCGACCTACTAGTCTGATAAGGGTCTGCAGGGTGCAGGGATCTAGCTCAGGTCCTCCCTGCTCATCCTATGCAAAAACTAGGGTCTCTCTCTGCACTAACTTTTTACTTGTGCTTCAATGTTAAAAGCATTGTGAAAAATAACTTTGTGTCCCTTTAAGCATTGAGGAATTAGGCTGAATTCTGGCACATTTACCTTTTAAATCCCTACATGTTCTGTTTCTCTAGATGTATTGTGCAGCAGTGTAAAACCTACTACTTGTATTTCAGCTTCGCATGGGATCACATCTCTCTACTGATTTATATCTTGTGTACAAATCTAGTTAAATAGAATAGAATACATTGTGTGGACTGTCATAGACTTGCTCTTGTACACAGTAGGATCTCTTTAACAGTGCAACACATTGTCTGATGACATCTTTAAAGAGACAGGATATTCCATTCATTTGAAAATAATTATTCTCATTGGTTCCTGCAGCAAAAAAACAAAATAAATAGGGAAATGACTTTTACACAGCTGGTGTGGGCAGTCCTGGTTTCTTGCAAACTGCTGTAATTTCACAGTTTTACTTACTAGCTGTAAGTATTTTATATTTTAAACAATGCAAAATGTAAAATGTGCATTTTAAAGTACTTTGAAAGCACATTAATATGCATTAACATTTGGAAGATGCGTTTTGGGCACCAGACAGTCCCTTTTAATGGAGGGCACTCCAGCCCTGCAGAAATAATATGGTGTCATTTTAAAACAGGATACCTCTTTATCTGTACATCTGTACAGGACCTATTGCTAGCACAGTGTTACTTGAAAAGATATTGTCATTCTTGCTTGCATCCTGTGTCTGTTTGCACACTGAAGGCTTGTGTGTCTGCGCAGACATCCCCAGTGCTCTACATTTAGACTTTTTTTACAGTCTACTTCAGGGCTCGACAAACCCCGGGCGCCAGGTCGCCATGGCGACCTGGAAATGGAGCCTGGCGCCCGGGTGCCGTTGCCCTAATGTTCCCCTTGCCGCTGCCATCCGTCTTTTGCAGCGCGAGGGGACAGACAGCAAGCTCCGCCCCCTCGCGCAACACGTGTGTTAGTGTTCAGCCGAAAGAGCCATGAGGATCGGCTGCGGCACGAATGTTCCCCCTCCCCAGCAATGAGGTAAGGCAGCAGGGAGGGGAAACATTCGTGCCGCAGCCGATCTTCATGGCTCTTTCGGCTAAGTGCTGGGTTGTCAAGAGACGACACCCAGCACTCAGAAGTTAAGAAGGGAAAAAAAACTTGTGTATGTTTGAGTTGTATATGTGAAGTGGGGGGGAGGGATGTATATGTGAAGTGTGGGGGGGAGATGTATATGTGAAGGGGGGGTATATATGTGAAGTGTGGGGGGGGAGGTGTATATGTGAAGGGGAGGTATATATGTGTGTGAAGTGTGGGGGGGAGATGTATATGTGAAGGGGGGGTATATATGTGAAGTGTGGGGGGGGAGGTGTATATGTGAAGGGGAGGTATATATGTGTGTGAAGTGTGGGGGGAGGTGTATATGTGAAGTGTGGGGGGAGGTGTATATGTGAAGTGTGGGGGGAGGTGTATATGTGAAGGGGGGGTATATATGTGAAGTGTGGGGGGAGGTGTATATGTGAAGTGGGGGGGGATATATATGTGAAGTGTGGGGGGGAGGTGTATATGTGAAGGGGGGGTATATATGTGTAAAGTGTGGGGGGAGGTGTATATGTGAAGGGGGAGGGATGTATATGTGGGGGGGGAGTTGTATATGTGAAGGGGGGTATATATGTGAGGTGTGGGGGGAGGTGTATATGTGTATATGTGAAGTGTGTGTGTGTATATGTGAAGTGGGTTGGTGTGTGGGGTGTATATGTGACGTGGGTTGGTGTGTGTGGGGTGTATATGTGACGTGGGTTGGTGTGTGTGTGTGTTTATGAATTGCGTGTATGTTTGCGTGATTGTCTGGCTCCTAAAATTTTTTGCTGGCTCCTAGAATAAAATTAAATTTGTCAAGCCCTGGTCTACTTAACAGCTGACATCTGTCTAAATATGATTTAATCACGTTTTTGTAAAGCTATATCCCTTGTAGTTTTGTTTGAAGCCTGCCTTCTGGAACGTCACAAGACCGGGATTCACTTCCTGAGTCTGTGCTGATGGGCGACTTCCCAGAATCCCTGCCAACTCTTGTCATGCT